>CM076578.1:1237399662-1237965135 GCA_034641835.2 Pinus albicaulis
AGGGTTTCTACTCCATCCATGGAGCGTAGCCATGGTTCAACCGGTCGAGGTATGAGTGGTAGCAGGTTGCGTGAAGGGGGTAATATTTATTCCCCCAAAGGCCAATCAACGACTGCTAGTTCTCAACGGGGTCATTTTGAGTCTGGTTCTCAGCATCGTCATTCTGAGTCTGGTCCTCAGCAGGGTCATGTTGGAGAAGATGTTAACTAACAACATCAAGGTTGCCATCAATTTCAATTTATTTTTTTATTAAATTTGTACAAAAAAATTTACACGTGTTTTTTCTAATATACAAAATTATATATATATTGATGCAGAGGCCGAAAATGTTCGAACTAATGGTCAAAATAGACGCAGGGTAGCCCGCTACATTCAAGAAGAAGGCTGTCAACCCAGCACAACTTATCTGGCCGAGATTACTGATATACCATGGGAAACCAACATGGCGTAATGCACCTTACAAAGGTTTGAAAGACTTCATGCAAAATTGCAAAGAGATCTTGTGGCTTTGTCTCTACCTGCTGAGAGTCGAAAAAGCCTTGAAATAGTTACACATTCATTGGGTGAAATGGTAAATGTGTATAGAAATCTTGAGCCAACGACTGATTCATTTGTAGAAATGATGAGAAAGAGAAAAGAAACATTGATGGGTCCCGATAAATGGGAGGAAGTAAACCAAAAAGTTACAAAAGAAGTGGCCAAGTCAATATTTAATTACAAGGAAGGGCCAAAAAGAAAAATGTTGAAGGTGCAGTATTTCAAGCACCCAAACATAGCTTGTTATTTGTATGATAGGCACCTTGCGGCCTATGGAAGGCTTCCATGGAACGATGAGGTTCCTGTTTATTTTGCAAAAATGTTTTATGCAGATTTTTTTTTGGGTATGAAACCCAATTACAATGATCTTCCTTCAGAATTTTTTGGCCCGGGGAAAGGTCGATTATATGACCGTAAGGGCGCTAAGAGAGATGTGGAGTTGCCTTGCCCTGAGCCGCCATTGGTGAGTCGACCATTTCGAGTCGAAACTTTGTGATCAGACATGGATGTGACTTCTCAAATAAGTCAAGAAGCAAGGGATGTTATGATCGAGAATGTTCATAGCGGATTGGGTGGAGTCAATCTTTCTTTAAATCGACAAAGAGGACGTGAAAATGCACGTGCCAATTTTGTTTATTGTATAGATGAGGAGATTGACAACATGAATGTTGAAGATCTCCAAACATATGCAAAAAATTGTCACAATTGTTTGCAAGACTTAATTTTTCATGAGGAAGAGGGCATCGGAACGGTATGTGTTAGTGATCTTAGGGTTTGAAAATATTTTTACATATACATGTGTACAATTTGTAATAAATACATGTGTATGTACATGTATGTACATTTATTTTTATGTGTACATTAATCTAAAAAAAATGTATGATTATATGCTAAAACACCATTTGCAGTTCTCAAACATGATGCGTGACGGAAATTTTAATATCACGTTCGGGACCTCTGGTTCAAACAATGCAGATGGATCTGACCAGCAAGATATGTTGGCAAATGTTAGTGTTTTTTAAGTGACTCTAAAATAAATAATTGTTGCCACACATGTACATGTATGTATATATATAATTTGATAAAATGTTTTAACACGTACCGATTCTATCTGACGTTTTTGGGATGGCGGTACCCTCTTCTTCCTTGGGAGATGTACCTTCTACTTCCTTGGGAGATGAGCCACAAGTATGGACAATTTTTCACAAGTTTAAAATTTATGTTTAAAAGTTATATCTATATATGTGTGTGTGTGTGTGTGTGTGTGTGTGTGTGTGTGTTCCATTAAAAATTGAGATATATATATATATATATATATATAGAGAGAGAGAGAGAGAGAGAGATCTATATTTTGATTTATTTAAAAAAATTTGAATTTAGGTTCCTATAGAAAATTTCTTTAATCCATGGACTCTAACGACGGAGATAGGAACATCCACAACATTTGAATAAGCTATCTTTAGTTCCTTTTTTTAATATTATTGAAAATAAGTTTATATATGTACACGTGCATTTTCATTTGAAAGTTTTTAATATATATATATATATATATATATATATATATATAACTGTACATGTATATTGTATAGTTTACTGCTTCAGATGTTCCTATGGGAGAACTTTTTCATCAAATGGAGAGGGAACCTTATGAGGTATTGCATGATTTTTTTGTTACATTTTGTTTTTTACACGAAGTTATAGATATATATATTCTCATTCATTTTTAAAACATCAAATTTTAATGTTCAAGTACATGTGCATTGTGTATGTAGGTTTCCCATTCACATGATAGGGCGCGGACTAAGACCCTAGTAGGGAAGACGCTAGATCCGTCTCTATTTGATGAACATGATTTGTAGATTTGTTTTCAAAATTTAGATGGTCTTAAATTTTTTTTAACTTGATACAGTTTAATACTTGTGAGATTTACAATTTTTGGACATATTTTATTACATTGTTAATATAATTTGTTTTATTTAATTTTTGGATGGTTTTAGTACTTTTGGCATGTGAATGTGAAGTAATGTTGTCATCTGAACTACATTTGGCATGTTATGTAATGACATGTGTTATAATTTGTTTTTTTTTCAAAATTTAAGTTTTGGATGTTTGGAGTACATTTGGCATGTGAAGTAATGTTGTGATCTATATTTTTTTGTTAAATTAAAAGTTAAAAGTTTTGGATGGTTTCAATCTACATTTGGCATGTGATATTTAATGTTAAATTTTTTTGTTGGATAGTTGAATTATAATTGGCATGGCATGTGAAGTTTTTAAAACTCAAGTTTTGGATGGTTTCAATCTACATTTTGCATGTGATATTTTATGAACTTTAAATGTTTAATTTGTTTTAATGTTGCACAATATATAATCAAAAGGTTTTTAAAACTTGAAGTTTTGGATGGTTTCAAACTACATTTGGCACATGTGGTATATAATGTTAAATGTTTCTATTGGATCTAGAGTTGAACTATAATTGGCATGGCATGTGAAGTAATGATCTATATATAATTTAAAGTTTTTTAAACTCAAGTTTTGAACGGTTTCAATCTACATTTCGCATGTGATGTTTAATGTTTTGTTGGATAGTTGAATTATAATTGGCATGGCATGTGAAGTTTTTAAAACTCAAGTTTTGGATGGTTTCAATATACATTTTGCATGTGATATTTAATGAACCTTAAATGTTTAATGTTTTAATGTTGCACAATATATAATCAAAAGGTTTTTAAAACTTAAAAAGTTTTGGATGGTTTCAATCTACATTTGGCACATGTGGTATATAATGTTAAATGTTTCTATTAGATCTAGAGTTGAACTATAATTGGCATGGCATGTGAAGTAACGATCTATATATAATTTAAAGTTTTTTAAACTCAAGTTTTGAATGGTTTCAATCTACATTTCACATGTGAAGTTTAATTTTTTAATGTTGCACGATATATTATCAAAAGTTTTTAAAATGTTAAAGTTTTAGATGGTTTCAATCTACATTTGGCACATGTGGTATATAATGTTAAATGTTTCTATTGGATAGTTGTTCAATATAATTGGCATGGCATGTCAAGTAATGTTGCACAAATCCCTTTTGGATGGTTGAAGTATGTCGATTTATTTACATTGTAGAAACTTTTTACCAAAAAATCCAACTAGTTTTTCATCAATGCACATAGAAAAACTACTTGGAACAATTAATTGTGCATTCTAGAACATATCTATCCAAGACAAGTAACATTTTTCATCAATGCACATTGAACATATCGGACCATTGGACAAGCAAATTTTGTACTAGATTTTCAATCAGGTTTAGAGATGTGGGTCAAATCCCACCAAAAGTCAGAGAAGTGCTCCGAGGCTCTTGTCTGAAAGGAATTTTCCTACAAAAATATACTGCAGATGATTTATTTACATTGTTTCCGTACTTTTTACCAGAAAATCCAACTAGTTTTTCATCAATGCACATAGAAAAACTAGTTCCAGTTAATTGCATTCTAGAACATATATATTGAGTACGTAAATAATTTTTCATCAATGAACATAGTAAAAATAGAACAATTAATTTCATTCTAGAACATACATAAATATATATATATCCAATACATATAACATTTTTCATCAATGCACATCTATAAAGAAACTACTTTCATTTGATACTAGAGCACATGCTTGTACCCAAACAATTTGTACATGTGCAAACACTTGCACAAATAACATAAGCAGCTCAATTTTTAGTCGAGTACTGGAATTTATAAAACATATTTAATCCAAAGATAATAAATTGTTGGACAATTCACTCAAAAAAATTCTAATGGAATTCCATCCTAAATAATCCGTTCATGATCGGATTTTGACATTTTCCATCTGTTAATTTTCGATTTTTTCTTTGATTGAACTTCTATTAACTTTATGCGTGCTGCACACACCAAGTGACTATATTGACAACTTATGGAATCGGGTTCATAGTCTTCAAAGTAAACAAAGTCTCCACTTTGATGAGTTTGTCTGAAAAAAATAACTTTTTAGTATAATAGACCCTCTGTCATATTGAAATCCGTGATCATTATAGTTTTGTAATAATTTCATTTTTAGTTCAGTGCAACGCATCAAATAATACTTCAAATTTTCATCGTTGTCAATAGGTGCAATTACAGAAAAAACATCTCCTACACAATAAAATAAATTTAACAAAACTATGCATATTTAAATTTATTTCTAGATCTTTAAATCATTAGAAAGTAATTCAAATGTTACCTTCTCTAACAAGATAAGAAACTCGATCAGCATCAGATGATATTGTAGTTTCCTCTGATTGCATTTCTTCAAACATTGCAACAGACATTTTGCCCTTTGTATTTAGCTCTGTATGTTTCCAATCGTTCACATACATTTTGTTTTCACAAACGTCATTGGATTTTTTGTTTTCTATGCAAACATCACAAAAACAAGAATACTTTCTTTTATCCAATGCAAACACATTTCTGGATGACTTTGTTTGAATTGAATGCAATTTTTGAGTCCCTTTTATTGTTTCAACGTCATTTCCAATTGATCTATCTACGTCTTCGATTCTAATATGCTAGAAAACCCTTTATATGGAAAATTAGAAAAAGAATTTGTAAATATGATATCAAAATACAATCAAAGATAATCATTGCATGATAAATGTACAATTTTTAAAATTATATTTCCAATATAAATTAAATTGAATGTACCTTCGCACTTCTCTTGATGGGTTTCTCTCATGGCTTAGAGCAGCGATGCACCATTGAACAACTTCTTCAGCGTTCACAAGTCGGCTTGCAGAGTGGTTCATTTGATATCTTCGAAGTGCTCGTTTTATGCATGCTCCTGCACTGTCATGTTCTCCTTTTCCATGGCCAGTCTCAAAGAAATTCCAACAATGTTTAATGGAGGTTTTCTTATGAAGACGACACAACCAAAAAAATGATCGTGCAGATTTGAATTGACCTGTGCATCCGTCTGACCATATCCAATGTTCATTGAATGTTATTCCATGATTTTTCAATGAATCATAATTTTTTCCAAAACAATGTTGTACAAAACATGTATCATGTGTACGATTGTCACTGATATAAAAGTGATATTCTTTAATTATATGTCGATTTTCACTCGTGATTTATATATGATCGACATTTTGTTCAGCATGTCTATATAGAATATGGACGAGCATGGAAACTTGGTCAGAATGATAGTATTCACTCTGAATTTCTTTTTGTGGAACAAATGTGTAGTTTTTTGCAAAATCAATCACTGAAAAAATGGTCCCCGGTGGAAAAAATTCACGAGATTTTTTGAATTGCAAGTCTTGCCATCGAGCTCTATGGGAATTCTTGGTGTATTTGTAAATTTCTGCCTCAAATTTTCTCAAAAAGTCTATCAGAAAAATTTTGTCTTCTAGTAATTCAATTCTTTTAACATTATTTGCACCTTGAATCGATGTATCGATATATTCATATCTCTTCCATTTCACTTTCATGTTGGAAAATGATTGATCATTTATATCAATACGATATTTGTTTTGAAATTTAGTCAATTTTCCACAATCATCGCATTTTTTACCACCAACACATTTCTTTTTGTAAAATAGTTCGTCGCTTTCTCTTTCACATAGAATTTGAGATATGAAATCACGGATAGTGGAAGGAGGAGGTGAATCCTTCCATAATTTTCTACCAGAATCAAGGAATGTGTCATAATATAACTCAAATTCCACATGATAAAGGCAACAACAAGTTTCGCGTACGGTGATAGGTTTTACATACCATGGTTTTTGTTGAACAAAAGCACTGAGTGAAACATGAATTTGACGATTCTCTTCTTTGAACTTGTTGAGTAACTCTATCTAAGTGGTTTCCAAGAAATATTTCTCATGTTCTTCGTACTGATTTCGTGTTATTCTTCTTCGCATCACATGCCTTGCAGTTGGCGAAACACGCGAATTGTTCTTCCAATATTCATATATTATTTTTTTAACATTTTCTCCAAGTCTATCTTTGTATGGTTGCCTACAAATAGCTCTCCAACAAGCGAGTTCATCATTTACATCTATTTGCAACCGAAATTTCCGATGTTTGTGCAAAGTTTTTCGCGAGGTTCCCAGTGCTCATGCCATAGATGTTACCAAATGATTCTCTGGAGTACTTGATGAAACCATTGCCATCTTTATTCCTCTACGTACAATTGAAACATCTTTCTCTCTAGATCTCTAAATTGACTTTATAGCACTACTCATATTTTTTATCACATCTTCCTTCATTTTTTTATCTTTGGTTGATTTTCGAATACCCAATAGTGTCATAGCTTCTTTTAATTTCCTTAATGATAGGAGACCTTTAAACATTTGAGCCTGAACTGTCACTCACTCATTTAAGAAATACTTTTCAAAAATGCTGTTAACGCGATATCGTATAACATGGTCAGGATTTTTATCTCCATATGTGTGAGTGTCAACATTTTCTAACATCTCATTATCGATAGTGATTTCATCTGTACATATCCGAAAAAATAGTACATATTTAATAAATAACTAAATTAATAAATATATCTATAATTTCAAATATTTTTCAAATTAGTTCATCAAATAAAAAATAAGCTTCACATTTTACATTAGGAAAATTTTAAATATATCAATAGATCATAATATTTACATTTACATACCTGCTTCAATTTCTGCTTGAGGTTGATTTTCTTCTTTAATATTTTGAGGAATATCTCTGTCTGTTTACATTAAACAAAATATTTTTCAAACTAGTTCATCAAATAAAAATTAAGCTTCACATTTTACATTGGGAAAATTTTAAAAATATATCAATAGATCATAATATTTACATTTACATACCTGCTTCAATTTCTACTTGAGGTTGATTTTCCTCTTCAATATTTGAGAGGGCTTCTAACTTTCTTTTGCGAGATTGTCTCGTCTCTTCTCTACGTTCCTCAAGGTCTCTTTTTCGATCATATTTTCTCGCACAAGTTCTTTGATTTCCCATGATAATAGGGTATGAAGTTCAAAAATTTTCCTTCAAAAAATTAGACAATAACTCGATAACAAAAAATATCACAAAAGATTTAATTTAAAAAAATTCAGTTTAATTTTTTTGCAAAAAATACATACTCCAATTCAAAACACTTACTTTCAAAAATTCGAGAGAAAAATGTCTTATAAAAATGAAACAAAGCTCAAAAGATTTACTTCAACTCAAAACACATACCTACCTCCAAGAAATGTCTTTTGAATGTACATCCAAGAAATTTTTTTAAGTTCAAAACATTTTTTTGCAAAATCAGGCCACCTCCAAGAAATGTCTTCCAAAAAAAATTTTTAAACCCAAAAAAATTCTTTGTAAAATTAGTTTGCTTCCAAGAAATGCTCTTAAATCCAAATTTTGAAGAAAAGTTTTTAAACCCAAACCAATATCTTTGTAAAATGAGATGAAATGTGCGAAATGTGTGAAAATTGTGAATAATTTCGCGGCAATTTATATTTCCACGAAATGTGTTTTAGTAGGGGCTTCGCAAAACTTCCTGGCAAACGGAAAGTTATATAATAGTTTGGCCGAACTTTTGATTAAAATTTCGGCCAAACTATTAACTCGTTAAATTTAACGGGTCGTCAACGCAAAGCATAGTTCGGCCGAACTATTAATCAAAGTTCGACCGAACTAATGTGTCACCAGTTACGCAAAAACCAGGCTCTGAATACGTTTCTGCAACTTTGCACTGATTAAACTCCATGAAAGGTTGTTAATTAACTGTCAGAACTAAGACAAGCATTTTCAAAATTGAATCTACTTTCAGGAAATATAACTTTTATGGAATTTCATAAATGTTTACTAATTTTAATTATTTTTCTAATAAAATGGGTGCAAACAATTTCTGAGGGTCATTGTGATTCAGTGAAATCAAAATTTTGTATCTCTCAAAATACATTGTAAAAAAAATTGAAAAAAGAATGGGGCATTACATTGGTCCGTCATCTCTAATGGGTAGCTTTTAGATTTTTATTTTATAACTCATATGTTAAGAAATTTCTTGTGTCGCAAAACATATCCAAAATATGCATTTTTTCGTATTGGACCAGTTCAAAAAATTCTAGTAATTATGATATGTATCCATTGGCTTTGTAAATATGACGAAACCAAAGTAGACTCTGTCTAGATTGTTGTAACACATTTTGTTTTCTCAAAAACACAAATTTTCAATGAATACAACATTGCATCATAACATGACTTCTTATGAATCCTTTGATTGTTAAGAAACACACACTCGAAGAAACGCTAAGTTGACATATCAAATCTGCATAAAAAAAATTCAAAAAATAAGTAATAGAAAGCTAACAAAATTTCTCACAACTTTTATTTTTATCGCAAAATGAAATTCTACACAGAAAAATTGTTATAGTTTGCAAAAAGTTGAAGAACCAAAAAAAATGAAATTTTTTTTCTCAAAAAGGGCAAAAAGTGTAACCCAGCTTCACATTTTCACTTAATAAAGAACTTTATTATAAATTCTTATAATAATATTTTTTTATTTTTAGTATTACAAATTTTCATATTCATATATATACTTTATGAAAAATGTAAAAGTCTTCAGATCATAGACAATATGGCATTGCAATTGTGGTTGAGTCAAATTGGATTAACAAAATATTAGTAAAAAAAGATTCTAAACCTTTCAAATGGCAACATCTAGCAAATCCTCATAGACACGCTCAAACTCAAATTGCAAGAATTATTTCTAATTAAATTTAACTATACTAAACAAAGCAGAAACTTTATTAGAAAGTAAATTTTCATAAACATGTTGAAACTCAAATTGCAACATTTCTATATTTACATTAAGCAGCAAGTAGTAGCTACTCTGCCATACTCATATTGATTCCAAAAATAAGCTAAGCATATGTAACAAATCTAATCTACACATCAAATGCATATGCTCATGGGTCAACACAAAAGTTGTTTCACTATAACTTAGATGGATGTAAACTACTACTAAACTCAAATTGCAACAATTATTTCTAATTTAGTTTAACCATACTTTATTACAAAACAAAACTTCATAACCATGCTCAAATTCAAATTGCAACGTCTCTATAATTGCATTAAGCAACATGTAATAGCCATAATAGCTATCCATAGACATTTCCAACATCACATTGCAACATTACTATATTTAAACTAAGCGGCAGATAGTCACTACTTATAGCCTTGTTATATAACATTATATTAAATATTATCAATAATATATATACTTTTTTAATATTTTTATATAACATTAGTTTTTTCATCGTCCATCAACTCCACTTCCTTTTTCAAAAAGTACATGATGTTGTGGGAAAGAAATAGAACGGGAGAAATGAAACTAAATTGGAAACTGAACTGAAGGATAAAACCTCTTAAAACTTTATTGATCAAATTCTTCTTGCATACAAGCCTCTTGGGCCACCACTTTTAACTAGACATATTTCGTTATCTCGTTATTCAACTATATCTCGTTATTTACCTAAATTCTGTTATTCTAACTACATAGTAAATTTACATCTATTGTCACATTTTTAAAAAACTCCACCTTGACAACAGAAATCCTAATGCCCATTCATCATCTTTTCTGCAAGTCGAGAGAAGCAAGACACCATCTCAGCTTCTCTATTGTAACTGGCTTCATGAATATATCTGCATGATTCTCCTGTGTGGGGACCTTCTTGAGGACTACTTTATCGCCTTCGATTACATGTCTCACAAAGTGATACCTTACATCAATGTGCTTGGTCTTGCTATGATAGGCTGGATTTGTAGCCAAATGAATAGAGCTCTAACTATCACAAAACACATTCACTTCCTCCTGCGTCCTTCCAATCTCATCAAGCAGGCCTTTTCACTAGATTGCCTCTTTACAGGAATCTGAAGTAGCTATATACTCTGCTTCAGTAGTGGACAAAGCAACTGTCTCTTGAAGCTTTGACATCCAACTGATTACTCCACCTGCAAGAGTAAAAACATAACCTGTAGTAGACCTCCTTTTTTCCAAATCACCTGCATAATCAACATCCACATATCCACAGATTGTACCTTCACGACCATCAAAGCTGATGCAATGGTCACTTGTGCCTCTCAAATACCGAAGCACCCATTTCACTGCTCGCCAATGTTCTTCCCCTAGATTGTCCATGAACCTGCTGACAACTCCATCTGCATATGAAATGTCAGGTCTTGTAGATACCATCGCATACATTAAGTTGCCTACCACATTTTCATATGGTACAGGATACATATACTTCTTTTCTTCATTAGTTCTAGGACTCAAATCCGAAGAAAGCTTAAAATGGAAAGCTAATGGAACATTAACAGGTTTCACATTGTTCATACTGAACTTTTCAAGTATTTTCTCCACATACTTCTGTTGTGATAACCAAATCTTACCATTCTTCCTATCTCTGTGTATCTCCATGCCCAAGATATGTTTTTCCGCTCCAAGATCCTTCATTTCAAACGTCCTAGACAGTTGAGCCTTTAACCTACTGATTTCTTCCATGATTTTACTTGCAATAAGCATATCATCAACATACAACACCAAGATAATGAATATGCCATTGAAACTTTTGAAGTATACACAATGATCATACTCACTCCTAATAAAATTATGGCTCATCATGAAGGAATCAAACTTCTTGTACCATTGCCTGGGCGACTGCCTCAGGCCATACAATGATTTCCTGAGCTTGCAAACTAATCTTCTACTGCAACCTTGTACAAAACCTTCTGGCTGATCCATATATATCTCTTCATCCAAATCACCATGAAGAAAGGTTGTTTTAACATCTAACTGTTCTAACTCAAGGTCAAGTAAAGCAGTTAGGGCTAACACAGTATGAATAGAAAAAAATTTAGCTATTGGTGAAAATATATCATGAAATTCAATAGCTTCAACCTGAGAATACCCTTTTGCAACCAGTCTCGCCTTATACCTTTCGATACTTCCATCAAATTTTCTCTTCAACTTGAAGACCCATTTGCACCCAACAATGCTTCTCCCTTCAGGAAGTTCTACAAGATCCCAGGTATTGTTCTTGTCTAAGGAGTCCATTTCTTCTTCCATAGCCTTTTTCCATATCTTGCTATCTGCATCATCAACTGCTTCCTAATAACAAGATGGTTCCCCATCTTTAGTAATCAATGCAAACGATGAAGCAGAGTCTTCATACCTTTTTTGTGTTCTTCTTTCCCTTGTAGACCTTCTTAGAGTGACTGATTTCTGACTGGATTCTAGAATTTCTCTAGTTTCCTCTGCTTCTCCACCTTTTTCAGAAGTCTCTCCTTCCTTTCGACTTTCTGGAAAAGGTACAGTCTCCAATTGAATCTGTTGACCTGGCAATACCTGCTTCTGTTCAACTTTTTCAACATCTGATTTTAAAAGAGATGATTCATCAAATTTTACATCTCTACTATTGACTATCTTCCGTGAAGTAGGATCCCACAACCTATGTCCCTTCACTGAATAATCATATCCAACAAAGACACAACATTTTTATTTTGGATCTAATTTTTCATGCCGATTTCTAGGAATAAGAACATGGGCATCACAACCAAAAATATTCAAATGCGAATAATCACAAGACTGACCCGACCAAACTTCTTCAGGAATTTGACAGTTTATTGCAACCAAAGGTGATCTGTTAACTAAATAACAAGAAGTAGACATTTCTTCTGCCCACAACTCCTTTGGCAGATTAGCATTACTGATCATGCTTATGGCTCTTTCCATAAGACTGAAATTCATCCGTTCAGCAACACCATTCTACTGAGGAGTATAAACATAAGTTTTATGTCACTATTCCTTCATCCTTACAAAATTGTTCAAATTCGGAACAGGTAAATTCACTGCCATTGTCAGTTTAAACATTTGGTTGATTTTCCTATTTTATTTTCCACCATTGTTTTAAATTTTTTAAACACATTAAACACATTAGCTTTCTTTTTCAACATATAGACCCAAAATTTTCTTGAGAAATAATCAATAAAAGTTAAAAAATACAAGGCACCTCCATAGGACACAGTAGGAGATGGTCCCCGTAGATCAGAATGAATATAGTCCAAAATCTGCTTACTATTATGATTACCAGACTTGAATCTGTGTTTACATTGTTTTCCAAACACACAATATTTACAAAAATCCAACTTCAAGGATTTCAAATCAAGAAGTAGCTTGTGGTTCATCAGTACCTGAAGACCTTTCTTGCTCATGTGACCCAACCGTTGTTGCCATAGACGAGAACCTTCTTCTGCTTTATCTGACATGATCTCCGCTTCACTGACTTGAGTGCTTCCCTTGAGTCTGTACAAGCTTCGACCTTTTCATCCTTCGTAACAACCAAGGCTCCTTTCAAGAATTTCAACACTCCATTCTGAACTGTAAACTTATAACCATTCGAATCCAAAACTCCCAAGGAAATCAAGTTTTTCTTTAGATCAGGTACATGCCTAACATCAGATAAGGTTTTAATTGTACCATCATACATTTTAATTTTCACATTTCCAATCCCAACAGTCTGACAAGATGCATTATTTCCCATGAACACAAAATTACCATCTACAGTTTCATATGATTAAAATCAATTTCAGTGCGGACTCATATGATGAGAAGCACCAAAGTCTAATAGCCAATAGTCAGCATCTTGTGAGATATTACAAATAGGGAGTGCTTCAGCAATTAAAACATCATCATCCATACTTGAATCGACCTGATTTTCTTCCTTGTTGTTTTCCGCCTCCTTCCGTTTCCAGCAATCCTTTTTGAGATGTCCCGGTTTGTTGCAATACTAGCATTTTTCTTTAATCTTATTTTCGCCCTTTGAATTCGATCTGGAAGAACCTCTTGTCTTCTCCCCCCATTCCTTTGACCGACCTCTAGCTACCATGGCTTTAGGTGCAGAAGTCTCAATGCTAGATTGTCTTCGTACCTCTTCAGATAAGAGAGCACCCATGATAGATTCAAGTTTTAATGAATCGGAAGTGCTCAAACTGAGTGAGGTCACAAAGTGATCCCATGACTCAGGCAGGGAACACAATAAGGTTATTTCCTTGTCTTCTTCCTCCATCTTTACTTCCATATCAGACAACAGACAAATAAGTGTATTAAAAACATTTAAGTGATCTACAATTTTCATACCCTCCTTCATCCAAAGGTTGTATAGTTGTCTTTTTAAATAGATTCTGTTAGTAAAAGATTTTGTCATATAGAGAGTTTCCAATTTCTTCCACAACCCTGTGGTTGTACTCCCAGTCCTCCCAGTCTGAAATCGATGTGCTTGCTGGTTTTTTATTTACCCCGTCTAATGCCTTGTGCAACCCTTGTTGCACTAGAAAATCCCTAACTTTCAATTTCCACAGAGAAAAATTGTTTTTCCCGGTGAGTTTCTCCACCTCAAATCTTGCGTTTGTCATTTTCTCCATTTCTCCCTCCTAGGGTTTCAGATTTCCCTTCTTCTAAAATTTCCCCTCTTCTTTTAGGGTTTCAAGATTTCCCTTTCTACTTATAGGGTTTCAGATTTTTCTTTCTTCAAATAGAAATAGAAAAAATTTTGAGTTCTTCCTTTTTCACCAATTCAGTTCTCAAATCAATTCTGTAGTAACCCTTTTTTCTTCTAGAAAAAAACAAAAAACAATTTCAATTTTATTTTTTTCCACCTAAAGAGTTATGTAGAAAAACCTGAACCCTCTTTCTTTTTAAATAAACAATTCTGTTCTTAATTTCTTCAAAACTCGATTTTTTCAATGTGAACACAGCCCAAAAATATGTTTTTTTTTTCAGAATTCTGCTCAGAAATCCTTTAAAAAGAAACACGGATTTTTTTTTAAACAAACTTCCATTCATGCATCGATGAAGTTGATTAAAAAAAATACCCGTCCTCAGGCAGCAAACTCGACTCACTGTCCTAGCTATTTTTTCAAGATCTGCGGCTCTTCACCACGCAAAGGCTGACTCCCCGCTCGATGAACCCCAACCTCCTCAGGCAGCGGACTCGACTCACTGTCTCTACTGGTTTTTCAAGATCTGCGGCCCTTCACCATGCAAAGGCTGACTCCCCACTCTACGAACCTTCAATTTTTCTCGGATTCTGGACAGTCAAACAGTTTGCAATCGAACCCTCCAAGCAGTCAGACTTCTAGCAGTGTAACTTCTTCACTTCCAAAAAAAAACTCTTCAACAACCTCCAACTTTCACGACGGCTCCATTGACCTCCTCTTTTGCAGACGGCTCCTCTCAGGAGCTTCAGTCCTCTGACGGCTCCTCTCATAGGCTTCAGTGCTCTGGATGATGACTTGTCCTAATCTCTGCGGACAATGGAAATCGATTATGGCTCCAATACCACTTGTTGTGGGAAAGAAATAGAACGAGAGAAATGAAAATAAATTGGAAACTGAACTGAAGGATAAAATCTCTTAAAACTTTATTGATCAAATTCTTCGTGCATACAAGCCTCTCGAGCCACCTCTCTTAAGTAGACATATTTTGTTATCTCGTTATTCAACTATATCTCGTTATTTACCTAAATTTTGTTATTTTAACTACATAGTAAATTTACATCTGTTGTCACATTTTTAACACATGATTTTGTGCTCACCTTTATGATATGTTGTATGTGGTATATTGTTTGTATATGTGTTATATCATATCCATAGTTGCTACCATCAACATCACAAATTTATTCAAAATTATCCTTAGGACGTAGCATACCAATGCTGATCTTGAGGATCTTTTTGATATTGACAAGGACACAATTTCTTTATTGTTGCAATGGAATATCAGTGGAACAAACAAAACTCGGTGGACGAGTTGATCTTAGAGATAATCTTGTATTTCCATATGTACATTTTTTTCATTGAAAAATAAAATGCAAAAAGGGGTGAGTATTAATGTAGTACATGTCCTTGTTATAGGAATAGAAAAAGGGGTGAGTTTTAATGTAGTACATGTCCTTGTTATAGGAATACACAGCTGAACGACACTTGATGGTTTGAAAAATCGATCACAAAATTTTGAATGTGGTTTGAAAAATCGACCACGAAAACTTTAATGTGGTTAATTTGGAAATGCTAAAACAAAATAAATATTATATCAATTAGAAAAAATAAAATTATTAATATAACACAATTTCCTAATATATGGATATGAATGAATTAAAATTTATTCATATTTATTTCATTTTTTTGAATTCAGAAAACTTATTATTGTAATTTATGATGGTTATGAATATGAAATTATCATAATAATATAAAATAAATTTGAAATTATAAAATGTTATTATGGTAAAATAGTATGGAAATTTTGTGTTAAGTAATATTTAATGCATGGTATAAGGTATTATGATTATTATTTTTATTCATTTATATATATTATTATACCTCCGCCAACAGGTATAACGCATCAGGTATGTTTTTTATTAGACATTAATTCTCTTTGATTAGACATATGTTTTGAATTTTTGTATAGTTTGACTATAGTTATATTTTAATAATTTTTTTATTTATTTATTTTATTTATTTTTCTTGCATTTGATTGGTGGATAGTTTTAACTTGTTATTGCAATTGTTGTACGATTTTGGGCTGAACGGGAATATCTATTTGATCCACAATTCTCTTCACTTGAGTTAATCTTTCTAGGTTTGATTATATTGTAATATATTACAATAAGGTTTTAAAATCTACAAACTGACAATTCGGTTATTACAATAAGGTTTAAAATCTACAAACTGACAATTCGGTACATGCATTAACTCCCGGGTACATCGTGGAGTTATTTATGTGTTAGCCAACCAAGATTATATCAAAAGATATGTGCTAAGTCTATAGTTCGTACTTGCATATATACTAATTGTTAATATTATAGCTTTATATTGCATTGGTCTGATCCAGTTATTTATTCTAGCAATAAAGGCCATGTCTCGGGCGTTACAGACTTCATCTGTCCGGTTGCGCTGGCGATCTTCCCATTGTTGGATCAAATATCATCACAATCGATGAAACTCTGGGCTATTGAGGTGGGTTATGGTAACCACCTAGCCCCACCTCTCACCACATTTCTCATTGTTGAGTTACGCACTGTGGAAGTTCGGCTCTGCAACTGCATGCTCTTCGACCATGCCTCTACCACTAGAGCTCCAAAAAATATCGTGGTTATGTGATTCATGCTTCCCTAAAGCCCTTTTTCTTACAACGCTAATGGTCAACTTTGAAGAAGAGTTGGGTAACTCGTCTGGGTGCCATGGATTGACTCCACAGATCACATATGCAACGATGTTGATTTCTCTATTCTCTAGCTCGACTAGTGGCTCGATGCTGTGTACAGTGACTCCATGGTTCAAGCAGGATGCCAATGTCTCTGACAGAGATCCACCTAAACATAAATCTGCAGTAAGAGTTTTCATTGCCAGTTTTCTTTTTCAGTTAGAGTTTTGCAGAGAACAAGATTTGGACATGGGTTTCCTCTTTAAGTTTTTAATTCTTGAATTCTTTCTATTACTAACGCTGCGTAAAATGGTTTGACTCTTTGATTACTGGTTAGGTACATTTTTAATAGCTAGAAGCATTCTGGCACAAAATTTTCAATTTTGGCTCAGTTCTCCGTGATAACAGTAAGAGTGCTTTCTCGTTCTCCCGAGACTTACTTTAGAAATTGATTTCACCTAGTGACGTTCGACCATCCTCTGCTTATCTTGCAGGCGGGGTCTCTCTGGCTGTCGGGTGCTTGGAACCCAGTTAAAAGCTAGTTTTACATTTGAGGATTTAATTTAATTGTCCCAATTTAGGTTCGGCCCCATTTCAATATGGGATAACAGTGATTATCCCCATTTCCTAGAACTGTTTAAGAATTTATAAGAGGGTTTAAGCTCCAAGTCTACACCTCTATATTCCAATTAAGAATGTAATGATGATCAGTTCTTTGCAATTTTGTTGTGACTATACATTCAGTTCATAATATTTTGGTTCTCGACAGTTACGCTGGTTTACTGTCTAAATAGTTTCTTTCCTTTTTTTGAACTTCCTTGCTACTTATGATTTGTTATGCCACAAGGATTTTTCTCTCGCAAAATCTAGTTTCTTACATGGTTAAGGTCATTATTCAATCTAGTTCTTGAAGTCTTTTAAATTATAATAGCACAATTTTGATTTGTGTCTTCCTTTGAGGCATTTATAAATGTTTAATGTATGTAATAGTTCCTTTATTATTTTTTATTCCCCTTCCATAGTTCTAGCAAGGTATTGGGATCAGAACCGGGCCCAGTTATAGGGTTCGGGTTCTAAACCCTTCACTGACCAATTTTTCCATACATTATATGCTATCTCCTCCATGTAGAAGTAATATGAAGTTTTCTACTGTATCAGTTATTATGCATAATTTGCTTCTTTATTTTACTATGGTAGTTTTAATTCTAATTATGCACTTCTGTAACTAGTAATTGGTTCACATAATTCTTGCAGTAAATTTTATTAACGTGTATTTTCTCCACATTTTCTACTACCACTTATATTCTACTAACCATACAAGTAATAAATACTTATTTTCCCCAGATTTTCTACTACCACTTATATTCTACTAACCATACAAGTAATAAATACTTTTACTTATTCAACACAGTCAAGTGTAATTTCTATACTTTTACTTTTAGCATCTCCTTTCTATACAGATTTTCTTGCATTCTTTTTCTATTCTCTAGAATAATTGTTCTATTCTTATCTCAATACACAACTTTTAGCATCTCCTTTCTATACAGATTTTTCTATTCTCTAGAATAATTATTCCATTCTTGTCTGAGTACACACATATTTTAAATGTACACAAATATTTACATTTCTTTAATTTATAATAAAATTTGTAAAATAAATTATTTATGTTCTTGTTTTTCCTTAAGTTTAATTTTTTGTCATTGGGAATTTAATCTTTTGAATCACCCATTTTTAATTAATTTATTTGTGATTGTTGGTTAGGTTAAGACATAGAAATGTACGTAATTTATTGAGATGCATTCAAACCAAATCTTTTTTTTATTTGATTAATGAGTATTGATATTATTATACCCACCGCCAGCAGTTATAAATGGTTTTGATTAGACATTAATTCTCTTTGATTAGACATATCTCTTGAATTTTTGTATAGTTTGACTAGAGTTATATTTTAATAATTTTTTTATTTATTTTTTTAATTTATTTTTCTTGCATTTGATTGGTGGATAGTTTTAACTTGTTATTGCAATCGTTGTACGATTTTTGGGCTGAACGAGAATAAACCAGAGTTTGACTTAAAATTTAAATAGCAATCTATACGAAGTTCATTCTTTTTTATTGGTTCAAATCTTTTTCTCTTATTCCGCCATTATCACTCATGTACGAACATTGTGAGTTCATAAAAATATTTGTGTAGGTGGGATGAATGAGGTAAAGGACACTCATGTACGTGTAGATCCTTGGCGTGAGCCCGAAAGTGTTACATTTATTTTTTACATATTGGCAATGTTACTCATGTCCGTGCAGATCCTTCGCATGATTCTGAAAGTGGTATATTTATATAAAGAAAATTATGAGTTTTATATTAAAAATTAAAAAATGCTATATTTATTTTTTAATATATAATATTTTTATTTTTATTATTTTATTATAATTATAATACAATCATAATAATGTCATTTTTTTATCCACTTAGCTAATAATAGATTCCATTATTTTTATTCATTTATAACAATTTTAATTTTGATAAAATAATTACAACAAACTGAGAAGTAAACTAGGACTATTTAAAACTAAAATTTACAGTTTTAAATTTAAAAAAAAATCAACATACAAATTTCAACAAAAAAACAAATTATGAGCCACCTGTACATGTACATGACCCCAGGTGTAATCGTTGTATGACGCAAGTGTAATTTTATCCATAAAAAAAGCCATGTTTTGGTAGTCCCGACTCTAGAAATTTACATCAAGGTTAATTATATTATTAAATTTTAGAATATATAATGAATATATCAAATATATAACTATACAAAATATTAAACAATTTTAATGGCTATATATTATGTCATATAATTATATTTATATAAAAGAGACATTAGAAATTGAAAAATGTAATTAAAAACCACATTCCTAATAAGTAGAATATTAAATCTATCCAATATCTAATAACTCAAATTGGTTAACTAAAATACATTATTAAATTTTGGAATATACATTAAATATATCAAATATATAACTATACAAAATATTAAACAATTTTAATTGCTATATATCATGTCATGTAATTTTAAGTAAAAATAACATGCAACTTTTTGAATAATAATAATAAATTCTTATAATAATATTTTTTTGTTATTATAAATTTTTATAGTAATATATATTTTTTTTATCATTATAAATTTTCATATTCATAAACTATATTTTTGTAGACATATCTAACAATAACAACTACCTTTATATATATATATATAGTAGGAAAATGTAAAAGAATTTAGATGATAGACAATATAGCATTGTTATTGTAGTTGGGTGAAATTGGATTAACAAAATATTAGTAAAAACCTAAATGGATTAGATTCTAAACCTTAATACTAACATAAATTCTTCTTTTTTACTTTAATTTAGCTATATTTAAACTAAACTAAGCGACAACTTTATTGCAAAGAAAATCCTCATAGACATCATTAAACTCAAATGGCAACATTTAGCAAATCCTCATAGACATGCTCAAACTCAAATTGCAACAATTATTTCTAATTTAATTTAACTATACTTTATTACAAAGCAAATCTTCATAAACATGCTCAAACTCAGATTGCAATATCTCAAATCTTCATAAACACGCTCAAACTCAGATTGCTATATCTCTATAATTACATTAAGCGACATGTAATAGCTACCCATAAACATTTCCAAAATCACATTGCACCATTACTATATTTAAATTAACCGGCAGGTAGTAACTACCTTGTAGCCTGGTTCAAACACGATAAACATGCTATGCTATAGCCTTCTCAGCTATTTTATTGAAATGAAGAAAAAGACGGTTGGTAACGTCAACATGCTATGCTATAGAAGGAAGGAAAAGACAGTTGGTAACGTCAACATAAAATCAGAGTAGAGAGAGTCGAGGAGTTGGAACAGCGACCAGTTCATGCGCCCGCGGCAGTGTCAATCCATTAAACCTCTCGCTCATATCCAACTCCTGCCCCTTCATCTTCTCGGGGAGCTTCCAGTTGAAACAGTGCAGCAGCTGCGCCATCCCAAACTCTACAACAACCATTCCCAATTGCTGTCCCGGGCACCCTCTCCTGCCCGCTCCAAATGGAATCCACTCAAAGTTGTGAACATTTACATCCACGTCTGCCGCCCCACTTTTTTCCATGAATCTCTCTGGCTTGAAACTTTCGGCATCATCCCATGACTTTGGATTCCTCCCAATTGCCCAAAGGTTGAGCAGAACGCAAGTGCCACCAGGGATTTCATAGCCCGAAACAGTGCAATCCTCCAAAGATAAATGGGGAATGGCAAGAGGCCCCGGTGGGTGGAGCCTAAGCGTTTCTTTCACCACGGCTTGTAAATAAACGAGACAAGGGAGATCAGATTCCTGTACCATACGCTCCATTCCAACCACGTGTTGAAGCTCGTCCTGAAGCTTCTTCAGCACTGGAGGGTGTCTCAGCACTTCGGACATTCCCCACTCTATCGCGATCGATGACGTGTCCGTTCCCGCGGCGAACATATCCTGCAAATATAGTGGATGTGATATATCAACAGTATATACATCTTTACATTTTAAAAGCCATTGAAATTGGATTTCATATCGTTAAATCTTTACTTTTTAAAAGTCATTGAAATTGGATTTCATATCGTTAAAAAACATTTAACGTACAGCAATGACGCCTTTAATATGTTTTCGTTTGATTTGGAATTCTGTATCATTATCCGCACAGATTGCAAGCAAAACGTCGACAAGATCAGGGGTGACGTTGGGGTCATTCCGCGCAATGTGTTCCTCTATCACATTGTTGAAGAAATGGTCAACTGTCTTGTGAATTTTCTTGAATCGCCGTCCCAGACCTTGCAAATCCAACCACTTCAAGTATGGTATATAGTCTGCGATATTGAAAGTACCCGCTAACAGAAAACTTTCTTTGATGCTTTCAATCAACTGTTGGTCGGAATACTTTCTGCCGAAGGCCATCCTGCAGATAATAGAAGTCGCAAGGGTTGACACAGCTTTGCTAATGCTCACGGGAACGTGAGAGCCCTCACTGTCTGCAATAATAGAACGAATCATAGTAGACACTTCCTCTTCTCTTATGAGGCGGAAGGACTCCAAGCGTTTGGAACTGAGCAACTGTAAAACGCAGATCTTACGCATTTGTCTCCAATAAGGACCATATGGAGCATAGCCGACGTTAGAGAAATTATACGACAAATACTTAGCAGCCATGGATTGAGGTCTGCCAGCGAAAATGCGATCATTATTCTTCAGAAATTCCTTCGCCATATCTGCCGAGGAGACGACTAAGGTGAGGGCAGAGGAGCCGAGGCGGAGAGACATGAGAGGCCCGCATTTGTGAGAAAGAGCTGCGAGGGCTTGGTGTGGAAGGTGTCCGAGCAGGAGGTGTAGGTTTCCAACGATCGGCAACGGAAACGGCCCCGGTGGCAGCCTCCGTTTTCTCACTTGGAACAAGAAACCCCATAACATCACCAATGCAAGTAGGATAGTAAAGGAAAATTTAATTACAAACTCGGCACATTCCAGCATTAGGCGCTCAGAATACAACAAATTCGCCATTGTTAGCAACTTAGCCACCCACAACGAATGAGCTACTCCACAGGCGCGTCATATATATATACATATCAAGAATTTGATCGCGGACTCTTCCGTTTACCTTTCGAAAGTATACTGTAAAATGATGTAACTGTCCACCTATAAACCAGTAGGAGGAACCGCATTTCCAAATAAATAAATAAGACAACCTGCCATGTTCAACCGCATTTCCAAGTAGGAGGTTCCCATGTTCAACCTGCCACGAAAATGAAAAGAATTCTTGTCCGTGTTGTATAAGACAAGAATATCGGGAATAGATTTCTGACTTTTGCTGAAAGTCAAAAGTTGCGAAGAAAAAGGAGAAATTCAATCATATCTAATAAGTATGTTTTACAAATGTTTTTATTTGTTATTATTTTTTGTTAATTTTTATTTGTTATAATTTTTATTTTCGCACAATAATAAAATTTATTATAATTTAGTTGCTAAATGAGGGATATTTATTATTTATTATTACTGATTCATCATTATTAAAGTAAATTATTATGAATAAAGGGCAAGCTTTCATTCATGCTATATATTTTTGAGTTTACATTACTTTTGAAGAAGACAAGTTCTTAGACAACCATCAGCAATTTATATATATATATATATAAAACATATTTCTTAAAAAAAATATATATATATACTTTTGATATTTCATAGGAAATTAAAATATAGAATTTTTTGGTTGCATAGGAGCAAACATAATAACTTAAAATCTGAGTTGAGAAAAAGATCTCAAATATATCTTATATCTTAACCATATCTTGAAACTTAACTAAATCCTATTTGAGCAAGATCAAATATATTAAAAGAAAAAGTAGACAACACATTACCATTAGACATCTTTGAGATGAATACTAATCCATGATCTAATAGCAAAGCTTCTTGGATAACATACCCCCAAAGCATTATTTTCCCTCTATGTATGTAAAATTCCCACATCATTATATTATTCTTATAGCTAGTGATTTAGATTTGCCACCATTCTAAATGAAACTCTTGAGACAACTCTTTTATTTAACTAGTCCAAGAAAAATTTTGAATCTCATATAATCTAAATACTTTTACCTCCTTTCAATAAACAATCTTTATGGGACACTACATTTGTTTTCATTTATTTAACCATTATTTATAAATTTGTTTATATATATATATATAGGCTAATTCATAAGTGTTTAATTAAATATTTAGAATAAATAATATCTTTTTATATTAAAATATTATTAAAAAATATTTTACATATAATTAATTTTTTTTAATATAATATTAATCCATAAATAAAAAAATGTATTGAATTAAATATTTTATTTCACATATAATATATATAAATAAATATTTTAATTTAGATATAAATGTTTTAAGTATATTAATTGTATTTACTCTATTCTATTTTATTAATATTAAGTAGTGATTAGATTTAAATATTCATTTTTCACACATTAAAATTGGTAAATGGAAAAAATATTAAAATATAAAAATTTACTTTGTATACATTTTACTATTCATTTTTTTATTATAAATATTTTCTATAACTAAAAAATATTTACCAACCCTAAATTAGACCCTTATTATAAATATTTTTTATAACTAAAAAAATAATAACCAACCCTAAATTAGACCCTTACATGCATAGACATGTATTAAACCCTTATTTTTTAAATATACCAACCCTAAATTAGACATGTATTGGAATTATAAATTTAAAAATTCACAGTAAAGAGCACAACAACAGTGTGGCTAAGTTGAATAAAATAAAGCGGGGAGGAACCATCCGGGCCTACAGCGTGGGATGTCACTTTGTCTTATCTTTAAAGATAAGAAAACCAACCGTGAACTGCTCCATTCACTTTTGAACCTTCGTACTGTGAGCATTACCAGGGAGGAACCCATCAACCATCGCATCCAGTTACTGATCTTGATCTTTGAGGGGCGAGAGCGTGGAATGGGACTTTGTCTTCTCTTTAAAGATAAGAAAACCAACCATGAGCTGATCCCTGCACTTTTAACCTTCCTACCGAAACCAATGATGTGGGTGTTGATATTTTATTGGCGGCAGTCTTCCACATCACACCAACGGAACGTTGGAACTGTATGAAGCAGCTGTTTATTTTGTCACCATCAACACTCCATCAAAGTCTTCAACCAAATGATAGCTTAACGGTCCCTTGGTTGGGCGGTCTATTTTTATGATAACTACTTGCTGACTATCAACAGCAACCTCACATTCATATTTGCCTGCTCAGATCGGTGGACGGCTGATCGAGTTGTGATAAAAACAATAAATTATTCGAATGCTCTTTGTTTCACATTCAAATCTTTCCCTGCGACCTTAATAAAAGGAAGAATAACATGACTCATCTTAATAACTATGGGGTTACAATCTCGATATCCAGATGAGATATATGGGATTACCTTATCCTTTTGTGTAATTAGAGTTAAAAAGTTATATAAAAATAATATATGAAGGATTAAAGTTGAAAATAATAATATATATGCAATTTCAAAAGCTAAAATTGTTGTTTAAATGGAAAGATTTTGAAAAAATAACTCACTTCAAAATAATGACAACAAAATCTAAAAATTATGTACTTTATGAAGAAAAAAAAAAAAGCATTAATATTTATGTGACAGTGTCATTAAAGTTAACTAGTGTTAACTAGTTAAAGACAATTTCTTTAATTTTCTTTTATCTGGCAAGAAAAACTTAAATCATTACTATTGATAAAGAAAATTATTTAATTTTCTGACTTGTTAATTAGGAGAAATTAATTAATGAAAAGAAAATATTTTTAAAGCTGATGGTAAAAATGTTTCCAAGAATAGGAGGTTGTTGGGGACACTTGGAAAGACAATTACCTACTCCTCTGAGGATAAAGCTGAATCCCAGGAAAGGAGTAGGGGTTCTGTGCAAAATGGTAAAGGGGAGTATTTTCTAGAGCTAGTTGTGATCAGTTGAAAATAACTCACAGCAACCCTTGTGAAACCAACATGTCTGAGTTTGATTGGATAGGCTATCCAGAAGTCATAGTAGAAAGAGAATCTATTCCACTGTTAACCCGGGACACCGTCTAGATTTTGGAGTTTGGGGGCAAGTGGAGGACGTAATAGCCTCCCTTGATGGTTGGGAGGTCCACAACTTGAATTTGCCTAATTCAAATAAGTTTTACTGAGAATTTTAAATTAAGTTGGTGCTAGATTTTGAAAATTTGTGCATAGATTTATAGATGAGTAAATATTGTTTTGTTTATATATATATATATATATATATATGAGGCAGGAAATAAAATCTGTATGAAACAATACTCTTCCGTGATATTATGATAGGAAGCAGCATTTAATATTAATTCTAAATCTTCTTTGTTATCAATACTTGATGGAACAAGTTAAAGTAATATATATTCCTCACATGTCGTGAAAAAGATAACAGAGAAATTGATTATGTTTTAGAAGATGAAAATAACAAGAAAAATGTTGTAGCTTAAAGAAAAGAAGAATATAACGAAATGCAGGTAAATGAGGTGTAAAGCATTAAGCACATTTAACCATGTTTTACTTACTACTGTATAATTGTAGGCACATGTATGTTTCTTAACATAACTAGAATAATGTTCGAATAGAGTAATGTTCGAAAGATAAACACATTTATAATTCTGCAATTGTATACTTAAACCCCCAGATTAAGATGTTAACGGGCTCGACAGACTATCGACCTTAGTTCTGGGTGCGAACCTGGAACCGAGATGCACTATCCACGGCCATTAAACCAGTATATACACGGACACTATCCTGTGGTGGTCCGGTCACCGTAGCTTGGGGCTAAACCAGTATTACATAAAAGAAACTAAGGTATAAAATTTTGTGAGGTGAATAACTAAAAAGAACAAGGGTATGGAACCCATTAACCAGTGAAACAAGCTTAGCACGAAACTTCTTTTCAATCAGAAAGAGAAAGAACAAGAAATAAAAGTCATTAATATCCCTGTAGATCATTCTTTAAAATACTATTTAACAGTGAATAGACACAAAGGTATCAAACATGATTTGTAGCATAAAAGAAAACTATATGCAAAAGAAAATATGTCGAGAATGAACCCTTATATGCTTATCTTATATTGTTATAAAAGCTGTAGAAAAAGGAAAATATAAATGTGCAGAGTATATTATTGCATACTCGAATTCAGTCCCTACATTATATAAAAAGAAAATTGCTCAGAGAGCTCGACAGAGATAAGTAAACCCTTAATTGTTCATGAAAAAAATCCTTGGGTAAAAACCCTAAGAATACCTCCTGGAATAATAAATTCATAGCTACAAAATTTGAAACCCTAGGTCATGTTTAAAAACCCCCTTCACTATTAATACAATTGCCATACAAAAGGTGAATACACTAATCAAGTAGCGAAACAGAAGTCTGGTAGTTTCTAGGCTACAGTCTCCCTTCAAAGGGGCAGGGTACCTATTAGTAAAGAATGGAGAATTAGCCGAGGTCATGGTGAATGTAGAAGAGAACGCCAGTAGGGTTTTGTAGGTTGGAAAACACTAACCTGAAACATAATAACAACCCAGTATGAGAATAGAGATTATAAGTTAAAAACCATCATTTAATCGGAATTAACTGAGTTCGGTGCTGAAGGGCACGAGTAGATACCTGTATAGTGGAAACTTCATTCGTCGTCCCTACAGTATATAAATAAAAACAAAACTCGTAATGTATTCAAACCTGTGGTACGCAAAAATCGAAGAAAACCTAGAAATATTGATGGAATACAGATAAGATTACCTTGATACCTTGCTAAGCACATTCTCTCTTTGCAACCTTGGACGTATGAGCAGTTTGGAAGCACCACAGTTCTCTACAGGGTTTTAATTCATGAGAGAAACCAGAAATCAGCTGAATAGGTTGATGGGCAGCTTTAAAAACTGGAAAATAGAGTAAACAGAACTGTGATAGCAGAGTGATGAGTATTCCCGCAAGGGGGAAATAGCAGACCTAAAGGGGATCGAGGCAGACAAACTCGAGGAAGAGGCCGAGCTCTGATATGCGCCAAAGAATAATGAAAAACAACTCGTTAGCTCTCAGTTAACCCGCAGTAGACTCCGGGGTTTTTCCTCGGGAACCATGAAGAATCCAAGGCGAATTTCACAGCTGTCCAAGATAATTAAGACCTAGTACTACTAAGAATTAAACTGGAGTTGACATAAACGCTTTAGTTGGGACTATATCTTACCATGTGGTGTACTATATATCCCAAGGATAAATGTGATTGTAAATTACCATAAGTAGAGTAGATCCGCATATAATCAAAGTAAATTTTATCACTGTTTGTGTTGTGAATAAACATTTATCCAAAGTATTGATCGGTATATTTTATACGTGGAGATTTTCGTACTATTATTCTAAAAAATTACCTTAGCCGAAACAATTAAATTCAAAACCAAATGCATTGGATGGCTAATAATAACATTGGTATATGTATTGCATAGTATGGTGAAATTTATCTTATGTTTATATTTTTACAAAGGTAGGTAAAAAGAATTTTTTTTTTATATAGTAGTAAATAATTTAGGAATGAAGGTGACAATTTCATTCATCCACTAACTTTGACTGTAAGTTTACTTATAAGCTACTTTCTAAAGTGTCTCACTTTTATAAAATTAACAAATGAGAATCACTTTTTCAATGAAGTTAATTTATAAATAATAATATGGAAAATAAAACTAAGAAAAACTTATTAAAGTTACTTTATAGTGATCAATTTTTATAATACAAGTGAAATACAATTTATAATAAAGTTAAAATAACTCAATTTTATATGGATCCTTTTAAAAAGTAACTGAAAGATAGAAATTTGAACTCACGATCTACCTTTTGTTGTTATCATTGTCATTGTTAAGATAAATTTGACTTAATAAGAAAGTCAACATTGAGTGAAATAATGAAGCCTTTAAATAGACTTGAGATATTCCATTGTAATTTACACTAGGTGGGTAGTGAAGCCTCATTTAGTTGGCCAAAAATATTAATAGCCCTATTGACGCTCACATTGATTTTGAGGTAATGAAGTCTTTAAGTAGGATTGAGATATTCCATGACAATTTACATGCGATCGGCAATGAAGCCTCACCCAAAATGTTGGCCAAGAACGTTTTTTTTTTGAGCTTTTAGTTTTGTGGAGAAAATAATTATTTTGGCCAAGAATGTTTTTTTTTCGGCTTTTAGTTTTGTGGAGAAAATAACTTTTTATTGCTATATTGTAATTTTTTAATTTTTTCTCACATTTTTATTCCTAAAAATTGGTATTAGAGGGAAAGATTTATTTGGATTACCATGAAATGTTTTATATAATGTCTTAACTAGTGGCATCATCTTGGAATATTAAAATTTCAAAGTATGTCTGACATGTTAAAGGCAAGACCCACTTCATAAAAAAATAAAGAAAAAGGTAGTAGTTGGATGCCAAAGAGATGGTAAGGAAAGAAGATAGTAGCATTCATAAGTGCAGCTAAAAGAAGTAATGGACAACACTTATTAAAAAATTTAAAAAAAATTAAAAAATTAAAAAAAAAAACATATTTTTTTTATTATTTTTTTCTTCACAATGGTCAGTGCTTCAATCAGCCTTGGTTCTACTTTCCAACACTATCACCCCAACTTTAATTAGTATAGTTTCACCCACACAGGCTTTTTCCTCCTTCAGACTACAACCACTTCACATATCAATACCTGTGTGACGGCCTCAATTAGAGATAACTAGTATTTACTGGTTAAAAATTTGTTATTTTAATTTTTGGTAAAAGATTTGAAACTTTATTGTAGTTATAAAAAAAAAAACAAATTACTTTACTAAAACATTATAAAATAGGAGGATTGGATTTTTGAAAAGAAATCTTTCAAGCTTTTGGTAAAAGTTTCTAAGAATAGGAGGTGGTTGGGAACAGTTGGAGAAACAGTTACCCATTCCTCTGAGGATAAAATGGAATCCCTGGAGAGGAGTGGGGGTTCTATGAGTTTTGGAAAAATAGGGAGAATAATTTTCTTGAGTTGGATGGTCCAATGGAAAATAGCTTTCTGAATTCCCTGCAAAAACCAGATAATATGCTAGTGACTAGATTGGCCATCCAGAGGTCACAGCAGATAAAATCCACTGTTAACTTGTGGCACCATCCAGATTCTGGAGCTAGGGGGCAAGCGGAGGACGTAATAGCCTCCCTTGATGGTTGGGAGGACAACAGCTAGGAAGACTGTTAATTCCAGATAAATATTTTTAAGTGAAATAAGTATTTGCATTACTGAATTTTCCAAGGTCGAGCATAGTAAAGTGAACAGGTGGTTTTTTTTAGCATTAGGTTCTTTGTTATGCCATTATGAAAGTGATTATTAAGTTGTATTTTTTGTTATGCGAAAAGAAAATAAAAAAACAAAGAATCTGACTTATGACAGTATCTGTTCCTTCCTACGTTAGATAAATGGTAAAAACTGTAGTAGTAACATACTGTTCTAATAGCAGAGTATTTATAGTTTGTAGAAGGCAGAAAAAGTGTTATAAAAGAAAGAAGTAAAATCCAGTAATATACGGAGAGCAGAACAGTAAATAAGAGAGAATTAGTTGGATTAAACAATGCATATGCGCTGCTATATTTCTTTTTAAAAGATATGGTTTATAGCCAAACTTTCAGATGGAAGAATCAAAACCTTAAAGGAAAATAAAACAAGACATTTGCTGTGGCCACATCATTAAACATTTCGTTTCATTCCTCGTGAAGCTTAGAATGGAAACAACTAGGAAATAATAGAGCATCTAAGGAATTTAAGGACGAAACCCTAGCGGTATAAAAGAATATGACAAAGTTCCTTGTGTAAAGCATTAATATAACTGTTAATAATACGAAAACCCGAACGGGTTGTTTGATAAAAAAATTTGGATTCAAACATTCACAACAAGACAGTTATAAGAGGTACGCGAAGTATTGAACAGAATATAATGCAAAAATTACAGTAAATCATAAACATCAAAACTCTGTTTCAGCAGACCTTATGGGCCGAACTTAAACTTCGAAAACCCTTACTCGTTATGAGCGGGAGCAATAGAAGAATCCATGTTTTGTAAAACCAACCACGACAAAATCCCTCAAAAATATTACATGTAAATCTGTACAAATATCGCCTCTTAAAAAGAGTGCTAAAAAGAACAGTAAACCCTAGTTGAGTTGGGAAAAGCCCCATAGAAAAATAAATTTTCAGCCGGAAGTCAAAACCCTAGGATGGTCGACGAAGAAAATCACGGAAGAGGGTAGATACCCCTGAAAGAGCTAAGTACCTATTAGAGTCGAATGGGGTTAGCTGAAAATTTTTCAGAATGAATCATCCAAGGTATGATGAGTTGAGGGGTGGGATCCCTTTACCTGTAACAAAAACAAACAATCTGATGCTAAGTTAAGTAACTCAGTTGGGACTTTAAAAAAAAATAAACTAGCATATTATCTAACACTATTGCAAAATTCCGTAGGAGATTTACCTCACAGAAAGTAAACCCGTCGTGGCCGCCTCCTGGAATGGATTGAGATGAGGGTTAGAACTCCTATCGTTCTAAAGAAGAGTAATAGAGGTAAAATCTGTGCTACAAACCTGAATCTATAGAGTTACCCTATGGAAGCGGTCTTACCTCCAGTCTTTCCATGGAATCTTGGCCCGTTGCGAATTATGCTTCGGAGCCAGATGATGAAATGAGAAACTGGTAGTGTTCTTAGGGTCGGTATCCTGTTAGAGTAAAACAAGCAGTGTAAATCGACTCTGAAGAAATTTTCACCTCGAAACCAAAGATAAACGTAAAACAAATGCGCAGAGAAGATAGACTACACCATAGCATTAGTAATGAGGTTTACATGGGTGCGCGAGCTTGATATACAGACTCATGGTGGAGTCTGCAATGTGAGGATGCCAAATGTTAGAGAGAGCGCCAAGAAACCAAAGGAAAATGAAGAGAAAACTCGTTAACTCATAGCTCACTGGCAGTGAATGCCGAAAGGGCAGAGAATCCGAGGGAAATCCTCCCAGCTGTGCCAAGGCGGGAAAGCCCAGATCTGCCGGAAGTAAATGTCACTGACAGCCGGAAGGGCAGAGAATCCGAGGGAAATCCTCCCAGCTGTGCCAAGGCGGGAAAGCCCAGATCTGCCGGAAGTAAATGGCACTGATAGCCGGACCAGTGTAGAGTGGAGGTAATGCCATGTGGAGCACTACTCAACCCAAGAGCCATGAACACGTTTTCACCATAAATACAACAGTTAATTCAATGTACAAGCTGAGTTCAATTGTAAAGCCGCCAAAACTTACACATCAGTCGAGCCATAAGAAAATCAACCTTAAACGTTTTCCACTTCGACCATGGGCGTAAAGTTTGAATACATATATGAATAACCCAATCTATCCAATGCACAGAGGATTGAAGCAAATAATTAAAATGCGCTCTAACTTCAAGTCAGGGTGGCGAAATAATAATGATATAAAAACGTTTATGCACTGTTTATGTATCATGGCTTAGGCATGCGTATAGTTTTAACAAAAAAAAATATAAGTGTTGGTTGTAATAGTTGTTAAATAAATATTTTGTTAAAATTTTATTTTATTATGGTAACATATGTAAGTGAAGTATGTGACAAGTGGTATCAGAGCCAAGTTGCTACACTCGGAACCTAAGGGTCTACTAACAGTGAAGTTGTGTATGTGATTAGTGCACTGAGGGGAAGCGAGTAAAATGAGGGAAGTTACAGCATCTCAGTCTCAACCAAAGGAAACTCAAGCCCCTACAGTCATGAATCTAGAGATGTGGGTTCAATTAACTGTGGAACAGCACAAAAGGACGAGTCGATTGCTTGAGGAGCAGCAATAGAAAACTACATTTTTGTTGAACACAGTACAACAACTACAAGAAGAAATGTTAAGAGTCTGGAAGGACAATGAGAGGTTGTTACAAGATCAAGAGAAGATTCTAAAGAGTCTATCTGATAAACAAAATCAGGAAATGGGAAATCCCAGTGCAGAAAAAGAGTTATCCACGGAAGAAGAAGAACAACACACTAGAAACCACACTACTAGCCGAACTAAAAAGAGTCCCTCCCAAAAGAGTAAAAGTAAATATTACAATGAGGCGGAGTCGGGAAATTTATCTGACCAGCAAGATCATAAGAGACAGAAAGTGGAACTCCAAGGGGAATTTCGCAAAATCAAGCCACCAACATTTGATGGTGAGGTGGAGGAGGTGGCTGAAGCTTGGTTGATAAATATAAATAAGTACTTCCAAGTATATGAGTACAACAGCAATCTGAAGGCCAGACTGGCTATATACCAGTTGCGAGAAAAAGCCACCCTGTGGTGGGAGGAGGTGAAAAATGTACACGGAATTGATGAACGAGATATCACGTGGGAACTTTTTCAGAAATGTTTTAAGGACAAGTACTTAACGGAAATATTTTATGGTGACAAAGCTAAGGAGTTCCATGATCTTCGATTGGGATATATGACCATGGACGAATATGTTACAAAATTCACTTCCTTGTTATGCTATGTTCCTTATCTCCGAGAAGAAAAATCCAAAGTGCAGGGGTTTTTGAGCAGTTTACCTGCTCACATGAGAGAACAGATAGAATATTTTAACCCCCAGACTATGGATGAGGCTATCCGTAAAGCACGAATGTGCTATCAGTAGAATAAGGCCAAGGGTGAAGGAGGGAAAAGCTGGCAGCCAAAGAAAAATCAGAAAAATCACTCCATTTTCAAAAGTGGTAAAAGTAGAAACTTTAAAGGCTCAGCCCGGAACGCTATTAGTAAGCAGTTTGGTAAAAATCATCAAAGGACTAAGTGGCCAGCGGAGGAAAAACCCACGGAAGCATTAAGAAAACCAGATCAGGGACAGAATTCTAAACCTCCCCTACAGTGATGGGGCTGTGGAGAAGCTTATTACTACAAAATCTACCCCCAACGAAATAAAGGTGAAGCTGTAGAAAATCTGCAGGAGGCATCTACGGTAGGGGACGTGGCGCGTAACATACCTCGTATAAATGCAGCCTTGGAGGACCGACAAGCTGATTTTCAACCCACAATGATTGAATTGGAAGGTACTATACTAACTAAACCTGTTTCGATTTTAATAGATCCTGGAGCAAGCTTAAGTTATGTAAGTCCTAAAATCATGGAACTATGCAAATTAAAAGAACAGAAATTTAGGAACTCATGGTTAGTTCAATTAGCTACCTAGGCGAAATGCAAGGTAACTGCGAAAATTCCTAATTGTATATTGGAAGTGGCAGAACAGCAGTTACAAGTAGACTTAAATGTTTTACCATTGGGGTCGTATGATGTGCTATTGGGAATGGACTGGTTGGAAAGACATTGGACCCTAGTGGACTGCAAGGAAAAGATAATTTACTTTAGAATGCATGATGGCACGCACAGGGAAATTCAAGGAATTAAAAAGCCTGTGCAACTGCGCCCGATAACAGCATCCCAAATGGGCAAGTGTATCAGAAAAGGATGTTAGTTGTACGCAATCCAAGTAGGATACGCAGATTCCAAGGAAAAGGCTGCAATTATGGAGGACATTCCTGTAGTGCAGGAATTTCTGGATTTTTTTCCTGAAAACATCCCTGGGTTGCCACCCAAAAGGGATATTGACTTCACCATTGAATTGCTGCCCAGAGCCTCTCCAGTGTCAAGAGCTCCTTATAGAATGAGTATACCAGAATTAACAGAGTTGAAGATACAATTACAAGAGCTGTTAGAAAAATGCTATATTCTCCCAAGTGTGTCTCCTTGGGGAGCACCAGTTCTTTTTGTTAGAAAAAAAGACGGAAACTTACACATGTGTATGGACTACTGGCAGCTTAATATGCTGACAGTTAAGAACAAATACCCTTTACCCAGAATTGATGATTTATTTGATCAAGTGAGAGGGGCTAAGGTGTTCTCTAAGATAGATTTAAGGTCTGGATATCATCAGATTCGAATTAAGGATGAGGATATTTGCAAAATTGCATTCCGCACTCGATATGGACATTATGAGTTCGTGGTACTGCCCTTCGGACTGAAAAATGCGCCAACAACCTTTATGAGGTTGATGAATGGAATTTTTCATCAATTTTTGGATAACTTTGTACTTATCTTCATAGATGACATATTGATATGCTCAAAAAGCGAGGAATAACATAAGGAACATCTGAGAATATTTTTGGAGACGCTGAGGAAGCATCAGCTTTATGCTAAGTTTAGCAAGTGCGATTTCTTCAAATCAGAAATCCAATACTTGGGACATGTTGTATAAACCGAAGGGATAGCAGTTGATCCTGAAAATATCAGAACCATTATGGAATGGTGAGTACCTCAAAATGTGGCAGACATTAGATCATTTATGGGTCTAGCTAGATATTATAGAAGATTTATAGAAGGGTTTTCTAAAATTGCTTATCCTATTACATCTCTGCAGAAGAAAGGCAAGCCCTTCAAATGGACAAATGAATGCCAGAACAACTTTGAAAAGCTGAAACAGCTCCTAACCACAACACCGGTTCTGAAGGTAGTTGACCTCGGTAAATACTATGAGGTTTGTACTGACGCAAGCAAGGAAGGAGTTGGTGCGATATTAACTCAAGAAGGTAAAGTGATAGCCTACGAGTCTAGGAAGCTGAAAGAACATGAACAAAAATATTTTGCTTATGACTTAGAGCTTACAGCAGTAGTGCATGCTCTACGAGTATGGAGGCATTATCTGCTGGGTAAAATATTTGTACTTAAAACAGACCATAGTAGCTTGACTAATTATTTTAAGCAAGCAGATTTAAATTCTAGACAGGCAAGACGAAATGCCTTTTTGAGTGAATTTGATATGGACATACAACATGTTAAGGGAAAAGAAAATCGAGTTGTAGATGCCCTGAGCAGAAAATTGCATAATATTTATGCATTGTATTACAGCCAACTGGAAAGTCAACTGTTGGAACAGTTAAAAATGGAGGCCCAGAAGGACCCAGAATATAAGTTCTTGCAGCAAAAAATGGAGGATGAAAGGAAACAAGGCAAGACATAAGAATTTGGACATAATGAAGATGAGATGATGACATTTCGTGGAAGAATCTATGTACCTAATCGTGCGGATCTTAAGGAGTTAATCCTTAATGAATTCCATCGCATCAATTACGCTGGTCATCCGGGATATCAAAAGATGCTCACTGCAATAAGAAAGGTATATTGCTGGCCAGGAATGCATAAGAATATTGCAGAGTATCTAAGAAAATGTTTGGAATGCCAACAGGTTAAGGTGGAACATCAACACCCTGCAGGATTGTTGCAGCCCATACCCATTCCTGAGTGGAAGTGGGAGGTCATCTCTTTAGATTTCATCACGGGTTTACCACGAACAAAAAGGCAGAATGATTCAATCATGGTAGTGGTAGAAAGATTAAGCAAATCAGCCCATTTCATACCTATACAATCTACATACAAGACGGTGCAGATTGCGGATATATTTATGAAGGAAATATTTAGGTTGCATGGCATACCTAAGACTGTAATTTTAGATTGGGATGTTAAGTTTACATCCGCATTCTAGAAGACCTTTTTCACTGGATTGGGAACTCAGATACATTTTAGTACTGCCTATCATCCACAGACTGATGGACAGACGGAACGAGTAAACCAAGTTCTGGAGGATATGTTGTGCATGTATGTGATGCAGCAGCCAACCAAGTGGGAGGATTACCTACACCTGGTTGAGTTTGCCTATAACAATGGATATCAAGAATCTCTGAAGATGAGTCCTTTTGAGGCGTTGTATGGAAGTCAATGTCGTACACCTATCACCTGGAGCAATCCTGAAACAAAGTTATTATTGGGACCCAAAATGTTGGCCGAAATGGAAGCTGAAGTAAAAAGAATTAGGTAGAAATTGAAAGCTACGCAAGATAGACAAAATATGTATGCAGATAAGAAAAGGTCCTACCATGAATTTGTAGTAGGAGACCATGTATACGTAAAAATTAAGCCCAAAAGAAGTACCATGAGATGGGCCTCCTGTGCCAAATTGGCTCCCCGGTACTGTGGACCTTTCCAAATATTGGAGAGGGTGGGACCAATAGCTTATAGACTAGCCCTGCCCAGTCATATTCAAGTACACAATGTGTTTCACGTGTCCTTACTAAAGCGATATGGACATGATGAAAAACATGTGATTCATTGGCAAAATATTCAAGTAGGAAAAAGGTATAGGAATCCTACTTCAGTTCTGAATGATTGATGCATACTGACTGGAAATACTTGTTGTGTTTCAGGTAGAACTGGACGGAGAATTTATGGTCGAGCCGCAACACATACTTGACAGAAGGGAAATTGAACTCCGCAAGCGAGCAGTCATCTAGGTGAAAGTGCAGTGGAAGCATTTCGGACTGGATGAAGCTACTTGGGAGGACGAGAAATTTATGCAGGAAGCTTACTCAGAGCTTTTCTCAGAACTAGGCTAAAACACCGAGGACAGTGTTACTTCCAGGGGGGAAGATGTGACGGCCTCAATTAGAGATAACTAGTATTTACTGGTTAAAAATTTGTTATTTTAATTTTTGGTAAAAGATTTGAAACTTTATTGTAGTTATAAAAAAAAAACAAATTACTTTACTGAAACATTATAAAATAGGAGGATTGGATTTTTGAAAAGAAATCTTTCAAGCTGTTGGTAAAAGTTTCTAAGAATAGGAGGTGGTTGGGAACAGTTGGAGAAATAGTTACCCACTCCTCTGAGGATAAAAGGGAATCCCTGGAGAGGAGTGGGGGTTCTCTAAGTTTTGGAAAAAGAGGGAGAAGCATTTTCTTGAGCTAGATGGTCTAGTGGAAAATAGATTTCTAAATTCCCTGCAAAAACCAAAGAATCTGCTGGTGACTGGATTGGCCATCCAGAGGTCACAGTAGAGAAACTCCACTGTTAACCCATGGCACCATCCAGATTCTAGAGCTAGGGGGCAAGCGGAGGACGTAATAGCCTCCCTTGATGGTTGGGAGGACAACAGCTAGGAAGACTGTTAATTCCAGATAAGTATTTTTAAGTGAAATAAGTATTTGCATTACTGAATTTTCCAAGGTCGAGCATAGTAAAGTGAACAGGTGGTTTTTTTTTAGCATTAGGTTCTTTGTTATGCCATTATGCAAGTGATTATTAAGTTGTATTTTTTGTTATGCGAAAAGCAAATAAAAAAACAAAGAATCTGACTTATGACAGTATCTGTTCCTTCCTACGTTAGATAAATGGTAAAAACTGTAGTAGTAACATATTGTTCTAATATCAGTGTATTTATAGCCTGTAGAAGGCAAAAAAAGTGTTATAAAAGAAAGAAATAAAAGCCAGTAATATACGGAGAGTACAACAATAAATAAGAGAGAATTAGTTGGATTAAACAATGCATATGCGCTGTTATATTTCTTTTTAAAAGATGGTTTATAGCCAAACTTTCAGATGGAAGAATCAAACCCTTAAAGGAAAATAAACAAGATATTTGCTGTGGCCACATCATTAAACATTTCGTTTCATTCCTCGTGAAGCTTAGAATGGAAACAACCAGGAAATAATAGAGCATCTGAGGAATTTAAGGACGAAACCCTAGCGGTATAAAATAATATGACAGAGTTCCTTGTGTAAAGCATTAATATAACTGTTAATAATACGAAAACCCGAACGAGTTGTTTGATAAAAAATTTTGAATTCAAACATTCACAACAAGACAGTTATAAGAGGTACGCAAAGTATTGAATAGACTATAATGAAAAAATTACAGTAAATCATAAACGTCAAAACTATGTTTCAGCAGACCTTATGGGCCGAACTTAAACTTCGAAAACCCTTACTCGTTATGAGCAGGAGCAGTATAATAATCCCTGTTTTGTAAAACCAACCACGGCAAAAACCCTCAAAAATATTACATGTAAATCTGTACAAATATCGCCTCTTAAAAAGAGTGCTAAAAAGAATAGTAAACCCTAGTTGAGTTGGCAAAGCCCCATAGAAAAATAAATTTTCAGCCGGAAGTCGAAACCCTGGGATGGTCGACGGAGAAAATCACAGAAGAGGGTAGATACCCCTGAAAGAGCTAAGTACCTGTTAGAGTCGAACGAGGTTAGCCGAAACCTTTGAAGAATGAATCATTCAAGGTATGATGAGTTGAGAGGTGGGATCCCTTTACCTGTAACAAAAACAAACAATCCGACGCTAAGTTAAGTAACTCAGTTGGAACTTTAAAAAAAAAAAAAACTTGCATATTATCTAACACTATTGCAAAATTCCGTAGGAGATTTACGTGACAGAAAGTAAACCCGTCGCGGCCACCTCCTGGAATGGATTGAGACAAGGGTTAGAACTCCTATCATTCTAAAGAAGAGTAATAGAGGTAAAATCTGTGCTACAAACCCAAATCTATAGAGTTACCCCGTGGAAGCGGTCTTACCTCCAGTCTTGTCGTGGAATCTTGGCCCGTTGTGAATTATGCTTCGGAGCCAGATGATGAAACGAGAAACTGGTAGTGTTCTTAGGGTCGGTATCCTTTCAGAGTAAAACAAGCGGTGTAAATCGACTCTGAAGAAATTTGCACCTCGAAACCAAAGATAAATGTAAAACAAATGCGCAGAGAAGGTAGACTATACCATAGCATTAGTAATGAGGTTTACATGGGCGTGCAAGCTTGATATACAAACTCGTGGCAGAGTCTGCAATGCGAGGATGCCAAATGTGAGAGAAAGCGCCCATAAACCAAAGGAAAACGAAGATAAAACTCGTTAACTCATAGCTCACTGGCAGTGAATGCCGGAAGGGTAGATAATCCGAGGGAAATCCTCCCAGCTGTGCCAAGGCGGGAAAGCCCAGATCTGCCAGAAGTAAATAGCACTGACAGCCGAACCAGTGTAGAGCGGAGGTAATGCCATGTGGAGCACTACTCAACCCAAGAGCCATTAACATGTTTTCACCATAAATACAGCAGTTAATTCAATGTACAAGCTGAGTTCAATTGTAAAGCTACCAAAACTTACACATCAGTCGAGCCATAAGAAAATCAACCTTAAACGTTTTCCACTTCGACCATGGGCGTAAAGTTTGAATACATATATGAATAACCCAATCTATCCAATGCACAAAGGATTGAAGCAAATAATTAAAATGCGCTTTAACTTCAAGTCAGGGTGGCGAAATAACAATGATATAAAAACGTTTCTTCACTGTTTACGTATCATGGCTTAGGCATGCGTATAGTTTTAACAAAAAAAATATAAGTGTTGGCTGTAATAGTTGTTAAATAAATATTTTGTTAAAATTTTATTTTATTATGGTAACATATGTCAGTGAAGTATGTGACAACCTCCAATACACAACAACTTCAATTGGCAACAAAATTTCTCTCTCATGATTTTGCCACTGTCTAACATGTGCCTAAACAATAGGCTTTAAGACTCAATAGTATTACTAGCTCTAACCTAAGCTTTGATACCAATTTAAAATAAAAGAGAAACAAGTTATAGAAGAAATCTACATCTCTCAAATGATTCCAGCTCAATTTGGAGAGTACCTACACTTAACAATTAATTTATTCAACCAAATCATTAATAACACAAATTACTTAGGAATTTTGAACAGGTTCCTAATAATAAATTAATCTAAAAATCACTAAATTTCTCTATTAATTCTAAATTTTCTAAAAATAAAATAAAATAAATTTCACACATTTTCAAACAAAAATTTACCTATTTCTGAATCTTGTTTCGTTATATTTAGTATTTACATGCCAAAAGGTCCAATGGTCTTTTTAGAAAGCCATAAGGTATTTATGTATTTTTAATAAATTTAAAATAAAAACTAACCTATATCTAAATCTGGTTTCGTTATGCATTTAGCATTTACATACCAAAAGGTCCAATGGTCTTTTTCGAAAGCGATAACGTATTTATTTATTTTTAATAAATTTAAAATATCTAAAAATTATAAAATTAATAATAATTAAAAATTATGTTAAATTATGAGTTGGAAAAAAAATTTATGTTGTTGCGTTATTTAAAAAATATTGTTGAACAAGATTTGGAAATTGTTAAAAACCTTAAATATAAATTTAATTTAGTGACTTTCATATTTAATGAACCGATAAAGATTCAAAGAAACATTAGAATTGATGAAAAAGAGGATTATATTTACATCAAATTTTATAAAGGTTAAATAGCTTATGTTTTCAACTTTTTATTTTTGAAATTAAATAATTTTATTTTATTTTTATAAATGGTACATACATTTATTTTTTTATTTAATTAAAGATATTGATTTTGGAAAAAGATTTTCAGAATTTTAATTTAATTATAGAAAAATTTTAAGTGAATAACATTGATTGAATTTTTACTAATTATTTTAAAATATTATTAATCATATGTATAAATTAAAGGTTCAAATTTATCTCCAAATGTAGATATTGGGCATGTAGTATTAATAAACCATGGTTTCCTAAGAAAATTTGTTTTTTTTAATCTTGATAATATAAAATGTACCATAACTTAAATGTTTTGTTTTTATTTACTAACTATTTAATTTATATAGAACCTCTTCGAGCGAAATGGACTATGGTAGGGTTTCACACATCTTTGCTGTTGTCACTGTCACCGAAGTTGAGATTACTGCTCCTCGCTCTGTCGCCATTACCATGGATGAACTTGTGGCTGCACCGGTTGCAGCTCCCCACTGAGAGGTGGCCCCGACCTGGCTGAAAGCTCCACAAAATTTTGTTGTCACCGCCATTGTTAAGGGAGCACTCTGCTCGGTCACCACTGCCTTGGAAGAACACACTGCCACAAATAGATATGCTGCCACAGACATGGACGAATACACTAATACGTCGTTCGTACCTGTGGCTTCCCCTCTTGGCAACAGGGATGAGAATCCGGTCAGGTTTAGTAAAGCAGTATTCCATAATTCAACTGGAGCCTGCATTACCAAATACACAAACTCTCTCATCGCCTATGCCTCAGTGCAACCCTGCCTTACGAATAAGCATGCTAGATGTGCAAAGGAGCCTCTGTTGGTTGGAAAAACCCAACTTCATGGTGGCTATTCTCATCTTTTAACCTCCTTCAAGCTCTAACAACGCCGAGAGGAGCTGGAATACCAGAGATCTAACTCGTTCCCGTCTCAAATCTGCACTAGCAAGAAGGCGTTTTCATATCTCTCTTCCCCTTATTTTGAGATCCAGATCTTGCTTCTATTAGGCAAGACCATGATGCATTAGGTGCGCTCAACGGATCTGGTGGAGAACCTCTCACATGAACTCGAACATAGGCTAGGGATACTCTCTACCCTTCAAAGACTTCTCTATGAAGGTAAACAACTAGAGGACCCTCTTCCCCTTTCTTTTTATAGTATTGAAAGAGATGCTTCTATTTTTTTAACCCTTCGTGTGCGAGGGGGATCATCTGGACAACCATCCTCGGCTCTTGCTTTCTCCTACAAATATGTTGTCCATGCTCAGCCACCCAATAAATCATCCCTTCCTGCTGAGGCTCCCAAGCCTTTTTTAGTGGATAAACTGGAGGAAATTCCCTCCATAGTAATCTCTCATCCATCATTGGATGATCAATTCCAAAAGTATGCAGAATCTACCATTATTTGTAGATTTAATGGACTATGGCCGCGCAATGTAGATCTACACCAATGGATCCACTCCAACTAGACCAACAACAATAAGGTATTATTTTACTCGAAGGGTTTCTTCATAGTTGTGTTTACTTTCAGCGAAGATTATCAAAAAGCCTTAACATAAGGCCCATAGTTTTGGGTAACAACAGGGCTATTCCTCACCCCCTAGTTCCTAGACTTCGACCCCTCTACAACAGTAATCCCCAAGCTTCCCATTTGGGTCACACTTCCAAACCTCCCTGCGCATAAATGGCACTTCAATGTCTTCCAAGGGATAGGAAACACTCTAGGCCGCTTTCTGGCAATGGACCCCTCCAGAGGGGAGGAAGGACTATACACCTATGACAGAATCTACGCCTAAATAGACATGAGTAGAGGTCTGCCTGATAAAATAATTCTCAAAATTGGGGACTTCCTATGGACACAGACCCCGGACTATAAGAATAAAGCCTTCCAATGTTGCCACTACCATCAAACAGGGCACCTTCAGAACTCCTATGCCACATTCATCACCCAAAAGAAGAAAAAAAATCGCAAGTCAAAATCCAAAAGTTGGAAACCATGTGATCGACCCCCTATGGATGACATTGATACCTTCAGCTCGGATGAAGAGGAGGATGTAGCAGAAGGGGAGGAAGAAAAGAAAATGTAGGACATGCCCTCGGCAAGCCCTGAGGAACCCACTGATCCACCGAACTCACAAAAACGTACTCATGAGTCTTCTACCTCTGATTCAGACAATTAGACTCCTCCTTCAACCCATAATAGTCTTCAAGTGGTTCCTTCCCAGCTGCATCACAATGGCTGGGTCAAAGTTAGTAAAAAGAAAGGGAAAAAATGTCATATGGAAGATTCAACCCATTCTGGATAAACTCCTATGTCTAACCCAATAATTCCCTGTTACCCCTGGTGATCCTTTTTGCTTATTTCATGGTTACTCTTCGGGACCTAGGTTGATAGTTTATCATTTTCGGTTTCCCCACTATCTAGCTTCTCTTGATTGTAACTTCATATTGTACCATATGCTTTCTTAATAGAATTATTCTTATTCAGGAAAAAAAAAACCATTTAATTTATATAAATATGTTGATTATATAAAATATTAATAATATCATTATTTTTTTAATTTAATAGTTAATTTCCTACTTTTGATCTAAGTTTTTATTAATAATCTAATTTTGACTTTATTACATAAAGAATAACAACATCAACATTTTCTTAATTTATTACTTCATTTCTAGTAGTTGATAAAAATATCCCCTTGAGCATTTGTTTTGCTAGTTTTTTTAGCATATATATACATACATACACACACACACACACACATATACATACATACATACATACATACATACATACATACATACATACATGTACACATACACACACATATATATATATATATATATATATATATATATATATATATATATATATATATATTTCGATTCTAGTTAATGATGTTTGTTAGGAATAACAATATTTTTTATCACTTTTTCAATATTCTCTTATTGTAATAAGGTAGACACATTTTTTGGTTTGGAAATATGGTTCTAGGATTTTGATTCCATTGTCTAGATATTATAAGTCTCAAATCCTTAGAAATACTTTATGGCAAATGGAAAACACTTTGTTTACCGATTTATGTATGTCTTTGTTGTTTTTTTATTCTAATTTAACTATGGTTACTGAAAAACACTTTATTTTTCCATTCATATATGTCTTTATATTTTTTTTACTCTAATTTATGTAAAACTAAGTGAGAGTATTTAAGATATAGGTCTTGTTCAAATGTGACAATTAGTTCATATCTTTCAAAATTCAATAATTATACTAAACTACACAAAACATTTAATTTGTTTTTCGATAAGGAAATTTTTTTGTCATTGATCCATCAATATCACTACTTTAAACCTAACGCTATTTTCTGTGCAGGCAATGACAAATGACACACACATATCAATTGAATGCATTTGAACATTGACTAATGAAGTAATGGATTGATGAGGAGAGGCGAGAGAAAAGAGAGACATGGCATATCCATGAATGTCATTTAACATTGACTGACTGGATGAGGTAATGGATTATTGGTTAGAAAGCATCATTGATTCTCTTAAATTTGTATCTGAGAATGGCACTCACTCTTGTTATCATCTTACATGTTTTTAATAATTTTGACTAACTATTGATAAAATCCCATATGTGAATGAGCATGTGCTGGTTGAATTTGAACTATGAAGGTTACTTTTCACGAACCAACTTTTTAAAGTATAAAATTAATTAAAATAATGTTTTAATTACAAATAGCATTCACAACAACTTGTCAAACTTAATATTCTAAAAAGGTGAGAAATTAATCAGGAATTTGATCAGCTCCTATAGAACCGTGCCAGTGTGATCCATCATCTCAAAGATAATCTACATCAAGCTCAGAACATAATGAAACAATAGGCCGACCAACATCATTCTGAGTTGTCATTTCAAGTGGGTGACCAGGTGTTCCTTAGAATCCAACCCTATAAGTAGACCTCTCTCAAAGAGAAGGGCTTCCAGAAACTAGCACCAAAATTCTATGGGCCTTATCAGGTACTTCAAAGTGTGGGAGCAGTCACTTACAAACTAGCCTTACCAACTACTTTAAAAATCCACTCGGTCTTCCATGTATCATGCCTCAAGAAAGCTATGGGGAACAATTAAAAGATTCAAACAATTCTGTCAAAAATGGATGAGGAAGGATCACTTTGACTCCAACTAGAACTGGTCCTTGATACTCACGCAAGACATCTCCGTGACTGCATGATCAAGGAATTCCCCATCAATTGGAAAGACACTCCTCGAGAAGATGTGACATGGGAACCAACCACTATTCTTCATCAATTTCCGCAACTGCATCCTTGAGGACAAGGCTGATTTTGATGGAGGAGGGCATGTTAGGGTCCAACCCTAACCCCTTTATTTATGTAATAATCCCAAGGGGCCTAGTCTGAGTCATATTTAGTTAGTTGACTCAATAAATCTTGTAAGAGGTTATCCACATTAATAATAAGTGTAAGTGTTTGAACCACATTATAAAAAAGGTACCACAATTAGTTATAAATGGGCCATAGTTAATAAATAAAGTGTTTAACCCATGTTATGCAAGGGATCACTAATATTTAGGGTTTTGGATTTCATTAAGATATAAATATTCTTAGATAGAATGGAAGAATCATCATGTCTCATTGTAATTTATCTATGCTCTATTGGAGGTTGTCCCCTCGAAGAGGCAAGTGAACATTGTATTTTGATTTTGAATAATAAAATATCTTTGCAGGTTGTCTCTTTTCATGTGATATCTTTGTGTTTCGAGATATATTGTTTCATATTTCGGGTATTGTGGCTTTCTCGCAGGTCAAGTTCATAATATATCTTGCATCCTCAAATCCAAACACACCAATTCCTATGTGGATTACATATGTGATACATTTCACCATTGCAACGACCTACCATAAATACCACGCCGAGAATATAAAAAAACCAAAAAATAATGAGGGAAGAAGATTTCTTAAAAAATATATCAGCCTCTCCTGCCACAGTCACACCATCTTTGAGATTGTAATGCCAAGATAGATGAAAATATGTTGGTAAAACTTGTGGAGGAAGATAATGATCCTAGATGAGGTTGTGATAGAGGATACTTTCATAAGACCTAAACCCCAACTATATTCTTGGAACTTTAGCACCCATCTACATAAATGTGTTTGAACCCTACATAGATAACCCCAAAACATCCACAACTTGATTCATGTGCATGGAAAAGCTCAACCTCCTCGAGATTTTGACCACCTAACACACATGGAACAATATGAATCCCAGTGGAGGTGAGTTTCACATCATATAGAAAAGGACAAACCCTAGCGCTCAGTTTTATATCCATGATGTCCATCTTCCAACCTATTCAAATACCCACTAATAATTTTTCGACTATAATATAAATTTTAATAATAGTTATGGATAAATTTAGACACTCATTTTCTTTTGTTAAGTAACTTTGTTTTTTTTATTATAAATATAATTTTATATCCAATTATAAATATTAATATTACCAATATTTCATTACCAAATTTCTAAGGTAAAAAATTAATATTACATTGATCCAAAAAATAATCATATAACAAGCTAATCATAATGATAACAAAGAATAATCTAATAATAATAAAGTATACATAGACAATAAAAAAGAATATAATAACGATAAAATAATCATATTATTATTACTAAAATATTCAAATACTAATAATAAAACTAAAAATTATAACTCAAGATTAAAATTATAACTAAAGATTAAATTTCATAGAAACTGTGATGATTGCAATTTTATATTTATATGCTTTACAAAGTATAATTCTATATTTATTACAAATATATAATAATAAAATTAAAATATAGTTATGTTTAAATGATCTATTTGCATATTAATATATAAAATTATTTACATTTCATTAAAATTTTCAAAATTTGATATAGTATATTATAAATTAATATTTATATTTTATTAAAAAATTCAAAATTCAAACCCATCCTATTAAATTTAATGATTAATAAATTTATCTCAATAACATTTCACAATTATAAAATATATAATATCTTAATTTAAAACTTCTTATTATATTTTTATAACAATATTATAATTTATCTTAAATATCTAAATAAAATTATCCCTAATATTGTATCCCTAATATAATAAAGTAAATAATCTTGAATATCTAAATAACATTATCCTCAAAATATTTATTTGTTCAATATATCATAATCACAATTCAAAATCTTGGGAGCTTATTTATTTAAATATTCATGATATTTAAAATATTTTGATATATACTTACATTAATTGAATTATTTTGTCGAAAAAAAATCATGTAAATATCTACATGCAATATACTATTTTTGAAAAAATAGGAACATTATTGTTTTTAAAATTCAATATTCATTTCAAACATAGTTATCCATAAAACGAGAATATTACCTAGACTCGTTTTTTTGAGGTAGCAAAAAAAACACTCGATTTTGAAAAGTAGTAATGCAAAATCACTCCCTTTTTTTTAGCATAGTTTTGGCTCTTTAAATATTCTTATGAATTTTTTTTATGTCATGATTTTCATGTCGATTTTTAAAAGTGGTGATGTATAATACCCTTTTTTTTAAAGGATATTTTTGGAACTTTAAATTTTCCTTGATTTTTTTTTTTTAAATATCATGTCGATTTAGAAAAAATGTTCATTTTTTTTAGCACTTTAAATTTTTTATTTATTAAGTATGAATATTTGTTTTAAAATATTAATGATTTTCATGCTAGCTTTGAAAAGTGTTGATGCAACATCAATCATTTTCTTTTAGAGTGATGATTTTCATCTTGGTAATAAGACATAAAAATAAAATTAAAAAAAACATGACAAAAAAATATATATAGAAAATATGAAAAAAAACAATAAAGTTGTAAACAAAAACAAAAATAACTTGTAAAGATAAAAACTTTAAACAAAAAACTAAAAAATAAATCAATAAAAAAGCAAACAAATTCAAAAAATAATTAAAAAAAGGAATAAGTTTAAAAAAAAAAAACTCATAATTTAAAGACAAAAACTAAAAATTAACAGAAAAAAAAAGAGAGTTAAGAAATAGCATAATTAAACAAAATGATAAAAAAATAATTAAAACTAATCAAAATTTTATTTCTGGTAGTTTAGACTAATCCTAATCACGCACCAGTTTCAAACTGGTGACCTTGCACATGGAATACCTTAACAGTGCACCCCATCACCGACTCCTCTTCACCACATGGGCTAAAAAAAATTAAACTTAAAAATATATATTCAAATAATTAAAATAATAAAATTAAAAATAACTAAAATTCATAGATTTAAATTAAAAAAAAAAATTTAAAAACAGCGTTCAAATAAAAATTTTAAAACAAAAAAAATTTAAATTTAAATTAAAAAAAAACACACACACACATATATATATTATTTTCAAATTAAAAATATATATATATATTTTTAATTTCAAAATTTAAACTTTCAAAAAAATTAAAAATTAAAAAGATAGGTATGTGTGGTCTTGGTTAAACGGTGACGAGGCGGGTTGTTATAGTAATTATTATGGGTTCAATTCCCTTCCTCGATTAGAGTGATGTATATAGACATGTTGATGAAGATGGAGTTAAACAATCAAAAATTAAAAAAAAAAGAGGAGAAAAATGAAAGTTACTACCAAACTTACCAAAAAAAATAAAAAATAAAAATAGAAAATAAACAATTTTTTTAATTAAAATTAAAAAAAATAAAATAAAAATAAAAATAAAATATTAAATTTAATAGAAATATAAATATAAATTTAAAAATATAAATTAAAAAAAAATTAATAATAAGAAAACATTAATAAAAAAAATTAAAAATAAATAAATAAAAAACAAATTTTTAATTAAAAAAAAATTAATAATAATAATTAAGTAATTAATTAAAAATAGGAATCGTTGTCGTCGCCCTGGGACCACGGGGCTTAGATGACAGGTAGCGAAGAACTAGCAGCTCTCCGACGCTCGTTGCCCGAGCCCCGCAGCACCCAAGGTGGGGGGGGGCGTTGATTCTGAGAATCACTGCCGCCCTGGGTCGATTCTGAGAATCACTACTGTCGGGGGTCGATTCCGAGAATCACCGCCACCCTAGGTCAATTCCAAGAATCACCATTGCCCTTGGTCGATATCAAGAATCACTGTTGCCCTAGGTCGATTTTGGTAATCATCGATGCGGCCCTAGGGACCGTAGAGCTCGCCCGACGGGTGTCGGAGAGCTGGCAGCTCTCCACTGCCTGTCAGCCGAGCCCCGCGGCCCCCAGCGTGGTGGCAGTGGGCGGCGACAGTGATTTTTATTTATTTTTTATTAATTTTTTATTTTTAACTTTTTATTTATTTATTTTCTCTTAAATTAAATATATATATATATATATATATATATATATATATATATTAATTATTTATTTATTTTTAATATATTTTTTATATTATAAGTTATTTGTTTTTTCATTTTTTTTTTAATTTCAAAAATGTTTTTTTTTTTAATTTATATATATATTTTAATTTGTATTTTGGTTTTTTCTCAATTAAAAAAAAAAATATGGTTCATGAGGCACAATACTTGCTAAGGTTTTTCAAATGGGGTAGTAAGCTAAGAGGGCTTGATTGTAGGGAAAAACTCCACAATTAAGCACGCTTGAGCCAGAGGAGTTTTGGGATGGGTGACCTCCCAAGACGTTCTGGTTACTGGGTGCAAGCCCCGGAAGTGATGATTGACACTATGTGATTCATTCACTAGTTTTAGTCCCACTTCTTCACCCTTATGAGTATCACCCGACACAGTGGGTGTTAAGTGGACTATTCAAAAATCATGAGAAATTAGTGAGTTACGACTACCTCTCATGAAAATGGTTGTAGATGAATGACTAACTTAACGCAATTGAATCCCAATTTTTGTTTTAAATGTATTTTTCATAAATTTATAAGTATTTTTATTTTAAATTTAAATTATTATTTAAATTTTCTTTTTAATTTTTTTTTCATTTAAATTTTTATTATTTTAAAAAAATTATTTTATTTTTTTTTAATTTAAATTTCTAAATTTAAATTATTTTTTTATTTTAATATTTTATTTTATTATTTTTTTTTTATTTTAACTAATTTTAATTTTATTTTATTTTAATTATTTTTTTAATTATGTGGTTTTTTTAATTATTATTTTTTTATAAATTAAAAAGAAATAATATTTGTTTTTGATTTTTTTGTTTTGGATTAATTTTTAATTTTTTTCATTTAAATTGTGTGTTTTTTTTTTTTTTTCTTTTTATTTTCTTTTGAATTTTGATTTTTATTTATTTAATTTTTTTTTATTTTTTTTACAAGTGATATCTTATGTTTAATACCATGCCTAAAAATCATTGGAATTTTATTTTCATAAAGATGATATTTTAACTTGAATGTCGTCCTTGAATTTTCAAGGCTTTTTAGAGACATGACAATAGATTATCTTTAATAACATGCGTAAAAATTGTTGCAATTTTAAGACTCTTGATATTTTAACTTTAATATCATTATTAAAAATTGTTGACAATTTACCCCGAAAAGAAAAAGACGTTATTCCAACATTAACACTTTTCGTTTTCAAGGTGTTTTTTGCACACAAAAAATTGACGACGTTATTCCAGCAACAACACTTTTCACTTTCAAGTTTCTTTTTGCATACAGAAAATTGGCGACGTTATTCCAACATCAACACTTTTTGCTTTCAAGTTGCTTTTTGCACACAAAAAATTGGCGATGTTATTCCACCATCAACACTTTTTATTTCGAGGGTGTTTTTTCAATCCTTTTTTAAAGAAAAAAAATTGGTTTTTTGGATGGTTTTTCATTTTCTTTGAGGTTTTCTGGGCTAGAGTTCTCGTTTTGAGGTAATAGTTCTCGTTTGATTCGTAACTATGTTTTCATGGTCCCAAATGTAAATGGGTGGATTAGAATCATGGATCAATCTCTTTATTTAAGCTTTCTGGTTAAAAAGGAGAGACCATTATTTGATTTTTGTGTGCCCTTTCTTGATTTTTGGCACACGACAAACCGATACCTCTGTCTTTGTCATTTATTACGGGTAACAGGGAACAAATTAAATATAGAATTTTTGGTGAGTGGAATAATTTTAGCGTTTAATATTATATAAATTTGTATATACAATTTTTTTTCTATTGACTTAACTTTTAAAAATTTAATGATTAAAAGTTAATAAAAGTGTTGAAAGTTGAATGTTATGTTCTCAATTCACTCAAATCTACTCCAACTCAACAATTGAGTAATTAAAAATTAATTGAAAATGATATTCTTTAGACAAAAGTTTTGCACATTATAATATTTTCTAAAATTTTATAAAAATATTATATTTATAACCTAAATAAATAAATAAAAATAGAGTTTTCTATAGAAATTATAGTGTAGCCATGACAAAGAATTATGGTTAAACTTTGACAATTTTTTTGAAAATCTAATTCTACAAGTTTTTGGATGGCTTTTTTATGGTGAAAATGGATTCAGTACTATTAAGAACTCTCGGTATGCAAAATATTGACAAATATAATCTGGATTTCCAAAACTTTATGCCAGATATTTCAAAATCCTACCATAATTTCCAATATTTTCCAAATAAAATTGAGTCCTATTTAAACTATGACAACAAAAATGAATCTATGTCAATAATATAATGACTAATGTGAGAGATGTTAGGTTTCAGGGATTAAATAGGGTTTAGATGGTACTGAGAATCTGACAGCGCATAATACGAGGAAGGAGCAACGAATCGGAGACAACTCCAGCAATTAGATGGAAACATCTTCAGGTGGAGGAGAGACCCCCTACTACCAGAATGTGACAGCAGGGGAGTATAACAAGAAACAAACAGGACCCCAAGGAGGAGGATCCACCCCTAATGTAGGCCCGGTGCTAGGAGCACAATGGTAGGTAAAAACTAGAGTCCAATGTCTTCTAAGAGCCATAAAGAAACCTCTTTTTTTCATTCATACAAATAAACAGGATCAATATCAAAGTTATATGAAGGACCATGCCTTAATCTGCAAATTCATAGGCATATGGCCAACAGAGAAGGATTTTCTCAAATGGATATAGGTAAAATGGCAACATAAGGGCCACATAGATATGAAATTTGGGCCCAAAGGATTCTTTACAGTAATTTTTACAAATCTTATAGATAAAGAAAGCATTTTTTAGGGAGGCTCGTATTTCTATTATAATGCAGGGTTATTCTTGTGCCAGTGAGAAGAATGATATAACTTTGACCAAGAACAATTTATGGTTGCGCCAGTTTGGGTACGGATATTTGCATTACCGGTGGATTTATGGGACCCTGAAATCTTTGAAGGTATTGGTAAATCACTTGGAAGCTTTGTTAAAATAGCTAAAACAACTCGACAAGGTAGGTATATCTCTTTTTCCTGTATCTGTGTCTATATGAATATATCTAAGCCTTTACCAGAACCAATTGAGTCGGAATATGAAGGGGAAGTATGGAATCAACTTATTAACTACGAACATATTCCATTTAGGTGTCGGAGGTGCCATGAATATGGCCACCTATAAAAAACCTGCCCTCTCAACGATCTGGACCAGATGGAGGGGAAGCAAAAAGATGGAGGCGGAAGGCCACCTGAAAAATAAGATGGATTTAAGACTGTTATGAGTGGAAATAATAATGGTAAAACGCATGCAAATCAAATTAGCAGTTCAATGAAATAGAATAATAATCAAAACCGATATGAAATGGTGCAGAATATTGGGGAAAATTCAAAGGAAGTTGAATAGACTAATGATGAAGGCGAGGGACCGCTAACTCAAAAAATCATTGAAGACTAAAAGAAAGGCACAAGTGGAACCAACAGAGAAGGAATACCAATTGCAAATGGTGGAGCAATCGGCTATGGAGGTGGACACTAGTAAGGAGGAGTTAAGTACAGAAGAAGTAGTGTTAAAAAAATTATAGCAAGAATGGAAGAACATAGATGATAGATTTATACCAAATGACGAGAAGAGGTTGTATAAAAAAACCTTTGAATAATACTTGACCTCCCAACCTTAGAAACAGATGGAAATAATGGATAATCTGCACTCACAAAAGGCTCCTTCTCAGGAACCCAACACCCAAGATAAAGGAGAGAAGAGGGGACGAAAGAATCTACAAGAATCGATACAAATGCTAGGAGAAATGTTATTTAATTCAGGAAGGGTAATACCATTATCAATGGTATTCCAGCAACGACACGAATTTTCCCATTGGAAGTGATATCCAGGAATGTGAGAGGCCTAAATAGTAAAGGAAAGCAGAGATATTTAAAAGAAAGATTAAAGACAGAGAAGAAACAGGTGATACTTCTTCAGGAAACCAAGGCTTCAAGGCAAATACTTGAGGAAATAGTGAAATTATTGATACCTAATTATGAAGAAATGGCCATAGATTCGAGAGGTAGCTCGGGGGGAATAGCCATTCTGTGGAACCCAGCTGAGAATATGGCAGAAGGCTGGTTCGAACTTCCTCGCATTCTAACTGGCAAGTTTAGACAAATTAGGATGACAGGAAAAGTTATTATTTCATCAGTTTATGGGCCTTATATTCCAGGAGAAAAGGTAGTGTTCCTTCACAACACAAGAACGCTTAATAATATGCATAGCGAGAACTACTAGCTATTAGGAGGTGATTTCAAAATGATCGCTAGTCTAACAGAAAAAAAAAGGAGGAATAAGAAGAGAAGAGCCTAAAATGAAACTATTTAGAGATCTGGTAACTGACCTGAGGTTAGTTGACATTCCCACAGTTAATGGAAAGTACACCTGGAATAATAGAAGAGGGGGTTCTCACAAAGTACCCTCAAGGCTTGGTAGATTCTTAGCATCAGAAGCCCTGGTTAGCAGTGATATATTTTATGAGTCTTCTATCCTTCCGAGCTTTGGATCTGATCTATGTATGGAAGTTGATATGGAGTGTAATAAGAAACTACCATTTCGATTTGAGGCATTTTGGCTAAGGGACCCAACCTTCCTAGAGAAAGCTAAAGGATGCTGGGAATCAAGTCAAGCTCAAGGACGGAATAGGATGCATTCATTCCAACTTCATCTAAAAGACTTAAAACTAAAAACTAAAAAATGGAATAAAACAGAGTTCAAAAACATTCAGCAAGATAAGGAAAGAATACAAGTAGGAATGAAATGAATTCAGAAACAAATGATTTTATATGGGAGAACAGAGAATCTGGTGATAGAAGAAGGCAACCTTCTAAGTAAACTAGAAGAGTGCATGAAGTAGGAGTAAATTCTATGGAAACAAAAATCCTTTATACATTGGCTAAGAGAAGGGGGCATACTAACTTTTTTCATAAGGTTATCATTCAAAGGAGACAACATAATCGTATTTTCTCACTAAAAGATCTAGGAGGAAATAGGCTAGTACAACGTCATGATATGGGAGCCTTGTTGGTGAACCATTTTAGTCATATCTTGACAAAACCAGACAAACACAGAACGACCACTAATGTAGGAGCAAAGCTAAATTTTTATTATTCCTTTATGTAATTTAGGGGGTGAGATATTTTAATTATTTATTTAATTATTTTATTCATTTTTAATTAATTAGGAGAGAAAATATAAATGTGAGGATTATTTTAAATATTCCTTAAATAATTAAGGATATGAGTGGATTTGAATTAGGTAGATAATCTAGGGATTAGGAATTCCATAAACGGGACTTATTTGAGTCCAAAAAAACATAAATCTAAATTAGATTTTAAGTTGAGATTTGTGTGGAGGAAATTATGGCATGGAATAAATTATATTTATGTATAAATATGTAGCTTGTGAGGGTGAGAAAAAACAAGCGATGAAGTGAGGAAGTGAGGAATACAGAGAGAGTAAGAGAAATGGTTTGAAGGGCCGAGAGCCTAGAGGCCACCCATTGTAATATTTGGCCAAAGAGTTTTTTTATGTTTTTATATCAGTATTTTATTTATGTGGCTCTCTTTCCTTCATATATATTTTTGAGCTGAACATATTTGTGGTTTTAACAAAGAATTTTAATTTTAAAGGAAACACATGAGTTTGTATATTGTGGGATCTGATTTAACCCAGTATCCTGGCAGCATTTGGTATTAGAGCCAGAGATCACATTCATCCGTGCAGCCACAGACAAGAGATAAATGAATGAATTCAATCTCTACAATTATATATGTGTGTCATGTATGAGTGTGTTTACTGCAGGAACGAGAATGCATTCAAGCAAGAACAAAAAATACTAGATCATAGATTTGTGATTGAGTGTGCGATTGTGAGTTCACGGAGTCAGCGTGAAATCCTTAACGCATCGTGTGAAGGAAACATTGGGCATATGATATCAGGCATTGATATCATGACATAGATACCACAGGTGGCGTGGTCTATGGCTGTGAATGGCGTTCGGCATATGACATCACCAATATGCGTGGAAGATATCATAGTGGAGGTTGTGTGTGGACATTGAAATGAAGAGAAATTTGTGATAGTTGTGAAAGACGTGATCATTTGAGATCTACAAACCACAAATTTTTGTGATCTATTAGTAAGAACACAAAAGCTTGAAGATGGTTTAGAAAACAGCAGATGCGTAGCATGAAAATGTTTTTCCACAAAACGTGAAGCCATGAAAGTGACCAAGAATTGAAATCCAAGCTACTTTGCTCAACGTCTCCGATATCGTCTCTTCCTCACTTGAATTTAATCATTCTGAGTTGTTCAAGGAAAATTCCGTGAAGAAGGAGTCAAGATTCATGATCTCCATTGAACATAGTGTCGAAGCTGAAGGAGGTTCAAGGATCGATGCCAGAAGCCACATGGATCCTATTGGAAGATCCAGGATTTGGAACTAAAATCATATCTGCAGTAAGTGTGAAGCCGCACCACTGGTGAGGTTCTTAATGCACTTGGCAGAGGAAGTATCACATGCGACGACATATGATTAAGAGCTTGAGCGGGTGTAATGTCTAGTAGGCAGCATGTTAATATCGATGGGAGTTGTGGTATGGGAAATTCACGCCTCCAAGAGCAAGCCTCATGACATAATATCACGCACAACAGAATATTCCACGGGTTGAACGTTACGTCTTGACCATCGCTACTTGGAAGACTGATAGTAAATGCTGTGAACAGGCCTGACAATTTCCATGTCTGGTTTGTTTGAGATGAGCATTGGCTCCATACTGAGTTGAATGTTTTTTTTATGGATCCCAAATGAAATTTTTTAATCATGTTATTATTATATACAATAAAAATGATCCTTTGAGGACTCATAGATTATTTTAATAACTGGAGTTTGCATAAAGCTGAAATATTTCATTATTATAGGTATAAATAGAGAGGTATTTGGGATTGCATACAAAGTACTGAAGAATTGATCAATTCCATCGTTTTGAAGAGTAAACCTGGGCCTTAATAGAATTGAACATTTTGTAAAAATATTTTAAAGTGGAATTTGTCATCTTGTATCATTTGTGGTATCAGAGGAAAACGAAGTGGAATGGAAGTAGATTACTCTGGCCTGAACGAGAAGGCGAATGCTGGAAATGGAGATGACATGAAGTGGCCAACGAATGATACAAGTGAAAAAGTGAATGTGAAGAACTATAAGTCAACCAGTCCAAAGAGTTGGAACCAGGAACAACTAAGAAGTGGAATTAAGAGGACAGTTTTGAAAACCAATAAGGGTTTTTACATAGCTTTGAAGAGGTAAGTTGGGACAATGTGGACCAGATTAATGCTGATTAGCATTCGTAAACAGCAAAGCGGATTGGTGAACGCATATTAGCAATGAATCAAGGTGAGTTGGTATTAAGTGTGGGGTGGTATATAAATTCATTGACATGTTTGTTAACCAAAGAAAATGGATGGTCTCAAATTTTCCAGCAATGCTAGATTGTGGAGTATGAGAGTCTAAGACAGAGGTTTTAATATACAAAGCACAGAGGAAACTTGAATGTAAGATAACAAAAGTTAGTGTGGCTTATTAATGATTTCTATTATATAAATTATATAATAGAAATAAAATAAAATGGATAAAAGCATAAGTGTATAAAGATTATGGTTGGGGTTATAACCATAGGGCTGAAAAAAAAAACTGGAAAGCTTCCACATATGAGGTTTACTCCATTTGGGATTTTTAGAAAACACATTTTATATGTGGTTGTGGGAGTGTGTGGTTGCATCATTTTGGTAGGTACATAGAAATATGCATTTTTGTGTGAGAGGATTTATTATTCCTAATGTGGATTCTTCGCAGTTTTGTAAGTCATTTTGGACCAAAGCTTGTAGTCGGAATGGGAAAATTCTTTTGATTGTGTTTTAAGATTATAAACACAATTTCTTGATGTTGAAGAATCTTTGTTTTACCATCATGTGGCAGCATCTAAGTGGTGTTATTCAAAATGAAGATGATGTACAAGTTGTACATTATTCATCGAAGAAGTTAAAAACATGTTCTTTGTACACAGGTGAAGAGATGTGAATTGATGTTGTATGGGGCATAAAAGTGCAGGGAAATGTTTGCATTAATATGACGAGCTTATGGGCATGCGAGTATGTATAGTGAAAAAGACGACACAGAAGATTGGAAACCAGAGAATTGAGATTGCAAAGAGAAAGGTTTATTAATAACCTTAACAGGAGCATGAGGTATGATAATTCAGGAAGGTATTTTTTAACATTGAAGATTGAAAGGTTTATTTATTTTCACCTTAAAATAAATCTTGAAAAACCTAAATTGCATTTCGACTAAAGACTTCAGTATCATGTGAAATGATAAGGGAAAACTGATGATTTGTCATAAGAATGAAGTATGAAAGAGAGTGAAGATTTTACATCCTAAAGATGTATTAGGGGTGTATGTTTGTTGGAGGATTGTATAACTTGAATTAAGTCAAAATATCCACTATCATTATTATTGGGGCAAATCTTGAAGTCAAAACAGATGTTAGAGTCAAATGAAAGTTTGGATAGTTTGAGTTAAGATTGAGTATTTTTCATCCAAGATGAAGAATTGGTGTAAGTCTGAAATCAAAGAGTCATAAACTAAGTAAAAATTCTGAATGTATTGGGGTGCATGATTGGCAGAGCCCGACACCCAAAGAATTGGTCATTGTAACACATGAGTTACTAAAGTGTTGTTTGCAACAAAGTGAAGCAAGAGGGTTGCGAGAGATTGGTTCCAAGACAGAGAACCAAGAGAAGCCAAGCGCAGGAGGAAAACTTGCATTTTTAATGAATGGAAAGTGTGAAGGATTGGTGAAAGGAGGATTGAATGAAATCCACATGTGAACATATGAAGTTCACCAAGGAGGGGAAGATGATTGTTTATAGTCATTTCCAAAGATCTGATGAAGACCACAGTAGAGGGAAGAAGAAGGAAAATGGCAAGGTAAGTGGCATATGTGAGCAGTTGACATATGAAGATTATGAGTGGGAGAAGGCTGAGATAACAGTTCACCTTTAATTTTTAATGAAATTGTTGCAGAGAAATGTGAAAGGACAAACACATGTTTGGACCATGAGGAAGAAGGTAAAGTGGCAGAGGCTACACATAAAGAGGGAAAAACAGGTAAACATACAGTTGACGGAAGAGCTGAGGAAGCTCAAGCAGATGTTGAGGAGTGAAGAACTCAGAGAGGCTGAGTTGAAAATGGATGTTTCCATTTGTGGCCCAGAACGGGGTGAAATTTTGGGTGAAGAGATCAATGAGGAAGATCTCATGAACTATTGGGATAGTTCAGAAGAGTCTGAAGATGTGTTGGAAAGAGAAGCAGATAAGGCTATGAAGCCTTGAATTTTTAAATATCACAGTTTATGTATGTTTGTAGGATGTGCGAGATATGGTGAGCAGTCTGATGGAACTGTCACAGAGAAGCATGAAACTCTTGAGGTGGAGTGTGATGGAGAATGCCTTTCAGAGGAGGAAGGTACTAATTTGTTACAGCAGGAAGAATTCATAAATGAATTATTATTTGGGGTAATACAACAAGTTGAAGCTATTATGGAGCAGAAGAAAATTGGAAATTTCGAAGAGATATTCCGAGGTAAACACATGTATTTGTTTAGTGAATTTGCTGACAGAAGTTTACAATGTGATGATGTTGAAACCAAGACAACTCAGGAAGATTTCCAGAAGAAGAATGAAGCTAGGAATGACAGTTGTGATAAAGTGCTGGAAAGATTTCATATGGAAATCAAGTTCTTGGAATGATGGCTTAAGGAACTTGATGGAGAAGTAAAACTTACAGAACCTGATCCAGAAGAAATTATAGTTACTATGTGTGATAGGGATGAAATGTTTTTAAAATTTATGGAGTTGAATGAATGTTGTAACTTTTCAAATAATAATGTAACTGTAAGTACAGAAACCGAAATTAATAGATATGATGTCTAAATCAGAGAAATCGAGAATGAATTATTTGGTGTTGAGATGGAAGATCAGAAGCAGCAAGAAAGTTATGTCCGTAGAGACATAAAGGAGACATAAATATTGATCCAGCAGGATGAAGATGGAACCAGCCAGAAGTTCAAAACAGGATCTATTGAAGTCCAGAAATTCGATGGTGGGAGATTGGTGCTTGAAGCATCAAAAGAGACCAAAAGGTCTTATCTTTTTAAAATTAATAGTTTTTTGGTGAATGCAGGTACAGAATTGGACGAGAAAGTTATTGCTATTAAAACAATCAAAGATTATGGGTGTAATCAAGAAGAAGTTCTTGATTATTTTCCATTGCAGAAAGTTGAGTGTTCAGCTCAGTTGGAGGCGAAAGAATTCAACAAATAGGAATTGCTCCGAGGAATTGGCGAAAGAACGTATTGGAAAATCCGATGGAATCCGATTGACCGAGTAAGTGATAAGTTACCAAATCGAGTTGATACTTTGAAAGACCAGCGACAGAACAAAGTTTAGAATCCTGGAGGGAGCAAGTCATCAGGACTTGTGGCTGTCACATTATTACAGAAAAATGACAGACCTCATAAACAAGAGTCTATCGAAACTTCTCTACATGGGGAGTCTGATGCAGGAGCATCAAAGCTAAATTTTTATTATTCCTTTATGTAATTTAGGGGGTAAGATATTTTTATTATTTATTTAATTATTTTATTCATTTTTAATTAATTAGGACAGAAAATATAAATGTGAGGATTATTGTAAATATTCCCTAAATAATTAAGGATATGAGTGGAGTTGAATTAGGTAGATAATCTAGGGATTAGGAATTCCATAAACAGGACTTAGTTGAGTCCAAAAAAAGATAAATCTAAATTAGATTTTAAGTTGAGATTTGTGTGGAGGAAATTATGGAATGGAATAAATTATATTTATGTATAAATATGTAGCTTGTGAGGGTGAGAAAAAACAAGCGAGGAAGTGAGGAAGTGAGGAATACAGAGAGAGTAAGAGAAATGGTTTGAAGGGCCGAGAGCCAAGAGGCCGCCCATTGTAATATTTGGCCAAAGAGTTTTTTTTATGTTTTTATATCAGTATTTTATTTATGTGGCTCTATTTCCTTCATATATATTTTTTAGCTAAACATATTTGTGGTTTTAATGAAGAATTTTGATTTTAAAGGAAGCACATGAGTTTTTACATGGTGGGATCTGATTTAACCCTGTATCCTGGCATCAACAACTATTGAAATAATAACGCAAAACATACCTACTATAGTTAGTCGAGAACAAAATTTGGATCTTTAAAGAGAAATCACAATGGAGGAGGTGGAAGAAGTGGTCAAAGGTATAGCAAAAACAAAGCCCCTAGTCCTAATGGCTTTACTGCAGAATTCTACCAGGTAGCTTGGTCCTTCATGGGTAGAGACATATGGGAATTAGTAGAAAAATATCATCAATCAAGACAGGTATATCCAGCCCTTAACTCTACCCTCATTTCCTTAATTCCCAAGGAGGATCATTCTGACGAACCAGCATGCTTTTTCCCCATAGCTTTATGCAATGTAATATATAAAATTTTGTCCACTATTTTGGTGAACCGCCTTAAGCCTATTCTTCCAGTCCTAATATCTCCATAGCAGACTGGTTTTGTGAAAGGGAGACAAATTTTGGAGGTATAATTACAGCGTAGGAATCTATTCACTCCCTTAGGACCCTCAAAGCCAAAGGTATGATGACCAAAATTGATCTCTCAAAATATTATGACTGTCTTAGCTGGAACTATCTTAAAGCTATTATTCAGACATTTGGATTTGATTTGATATGGATTTACTGGATTATGTATTTTATTTCTTCTCCTAATTACTCTATTCTGCTTAATGGGGTTCCTTCTACTCCTTTTAATGCCACCCGAGGGTTAAAACAAGGTGACCTGATATCCCCCTTCGTTTTCATTATAGAAGCAGAAGGCCTAGGTTGACATATTAAAAGCAAGATACAGGGAGGTCATCTTAAGGGTCTAAATCTATAGGGGGAAGGCATAAATCTATCCCACCAACAATTTGTTGATTATATTATGCTCTTTTGTCAAGCAACCCTAAAATAATCTAAGACAATCCTTTCCATTCTCAAGGATTTCATGGAGGCCTCTGGGACTCTTATTAATAATGGAAAATCAAATGTGTTTTTCTTTAATATTATCTGCTATCCCAACATTTTCTGGTGCGTACCTTGGGTTTCAACATAAAATCCTTCCCTATGAAATATTTAGGAGTACCTCTCAGTCCTAACTCCCTCCGGGTCTCTCGGTGTAAAAATATCCTTCACCAGATCCAAGCCTAGTTCCAAAATTATGCATTTCAAGTGCTTATTACTCCTAGCTGTGTTGTTCTGTTGAAAGCAGTATTACAATCTATCCCTATTTATCAGCTCTTGGGATTGGCAGTGCCTAAAACTAGCTGTAATGATATGGCTAATATGTTTCAAAAATTCTTGTGGCATGGATCCCAACAAGCCCGTAAATGGGCTCTTATTTCATGCGAAATTCTCACAAAAATGAAAAGGACCGGAGGCTTGGGGTTGATAGATCCATTTTTGCTGAATTAGGTTATGGGAGCTAAGCTCTAGTGGAGATGAATATAGGGTGGAAGAGATTTGTGCAAAAATATATGGGAACAGAATTATGAAATTCCATTAACTACTATAGGGAAATTGAAAGTTCAAAATACTCCTAAAGGATCTACTATCTGGAAATTAGCAGCACTAAATAAAGATCTCACCCGAGAACATAGTTTCTGGGAAATTAGGGGAGGTAACATTGCCTGGTTTTTGGAGGATTCATGGCAACAAGGGAGAAATTATTTAGTCACATTGATTTAGGGGAGATTTTTCTATGCACTAACAGGCTGAAATCTAAGTCTGTAGCGCAATTTCAGGATGAAGGGACAAACCTTCAATGCAGAAAATGGAAGTTAAAAGATAAGTGGCAGCATGCTCCTGAAACTCGTCAATGGAAAAATTATGAGAAAGAACTCAAATCTAGAAAATTAATAGTATAAATGGGAGAGGATATCCTCAGATGGGGGTATCACACGAAAGGCATGTTTACAACACAAGAAGGATACTACAAAATATACTTGTACCTCTTTGGAAAAAAATATGGTCGAAAAAACATTGGCCGAAAATTGAATACTTTCTGTGGCTAGTTAGTCATGGACAGATTCTCACCTGGGATCAGTTGCAGAAGAGAGGAATGCATGGTCTGTCGGCTTGTAAGTTGTGTAAGAAGAATGTAGAAATGATAGAACACATGTTGAATCACTGCCATGTTGTTGATAATATTTGGCAAAAGGTATCCTCCCTCTTTCAACAAATAGATAGGGAGGACAAGAGTATCAAGAATACAATTGAAGTCTGGAGAAAAGGGGGATATCAATTCCTTGTTCTTAGCAGAGCGTGGGGACTCTTTATGGGGTTTCTCATATGGGCCATTTGGAAAGAAAGAAACAGGAGAACATTTAGAGAGGAGTCTCGGCAACCTGAAGAGACATGGAATGTGGTTTTGGAGAATATAAGAGAAACGATTCTTGCCGAAAAATGGCATCAAGATGACTGGAAAGTAAATGAGAATGAGGCTAGGATTTTAGCTAAGCTTAACCTCAAACCCCAAATGCTTTCCCCAGCCTCATGGAAATAAAAACCTCTGGTAAGTCATCCGAAGGATAAATTCAATGCGCCATAGGAGGGATTCATCAAACTTGATTATGATGGGGCCTCTAAAGGTAATCTTGGCCAAGCAGGAGCAGGTCGAATTTTAGAGATTCACATGGTCTGGTAAGGAGAATCTATACAACTAATTTGGGATTCACTACAAATAATTAAGCTGAACTCTTAGTTGTCAAACAAAGACTCTTGATAGCCATATGAGAACAATATCATAGGATTATAGTAGAGGGAGACTAAGCCATGGTAACAAGGGTTCTGCAGAAGTTGCAACAGGGGGTAGGGTGGGAGAAAATCAATCGAAGTTAGAGGATAACCTGTCTAATCCAAGACATCAAAGGAATTCTCCCTAGTATTGGATATATTATTTCGTCCCACATTCGCAGCGTTGGGAATGAAGTGGCCGACTACTTGGAAAATTGGGGTTGTACTCATGAAGGACAACAACTTGACATAAACCAGGATGAAATGGTTCAGGAGGAGGGGCTTCAAACTTTGCAGGCAATTGTTGACAAGGATAAAAACGATATTCAAAATCCCCTACCGGGGTGCCAAGTGGCTAATGCAAGAGGTGAGGTTGCACGAGATCGTTCGTACCACACGGATAGTTTATGTTGACGTGTGCGGAGGAAGGTGGGTACTACCACCCACGCCGTATAATGACGACATTTAATATGGGTGGAAGCCAAGTCACCATGTCAGACATGGGTTGGAAAAAGCACTGGTGAAGGAATAATGTAACGTATGTTAAGGGTGGTAACATGGTTTCAAAGTTATTTGTTGAGAAGAGAGCAGAACGGGAAGTTGGCGAGCAGGGGAAGGGTTCACCGACGGTTGCGCGATGCTTCTCCGGGTATGTTCTAAGCCTCATTATCATGTTTGTTGCTACGATAAGGGAAGGACTTCGGTCATTGGCTTTGTTTTTGTTTTTTGCGTATGGGAGATATGAGAACCATTGTGGGTTTTCTCTGATGTCTAGTTTTTGGAATGGTTTAATGAATTTTACTTGGAATTTTACGGTGGTCAAGCCTTTAAAGTTTGGTTGTCTTCAACATTGGGGTGTATATGAGAATGGTAATCCTATCTTGCTTTGTTTTTATGATATTCAGTATGCATGTCTCTTCTATTTGGGTGTTGTGGGTTGTGACATTTCTAATTTCTGGAATATCATGTATGCTACTAAGGAGGTGGGCGTTAGTGTCCGGAATCCATGAAGCCCGCCTTACCTAACTTTTTTTTTCATTGGCATGACCCTGCATGTCTTCCAATTGACTCTGCTTTTCCCTTATTTGATTCGGCATGCCCTCCAATTGGCTCTGCATGTTCTCCAATTGGCTCTGGTTACTTCTCTACCATTTCGATTTACCCCATTCCTTACAAAGATACTAATTTCTTGAATGTTGTTGCTTATAGCCTTCATAATGAGCTCGCCCACCTTTCTTCCCAGTTTTTAACCTCCATAGCTTGCCCCGACAACTCTATGAAATTAAATGTATGGCTTCCAATGACAGTTTGGGGGGTAGAGTTCTGTCTGTTACCAAGTTTGGTACCTTTAGGTTCTCTCCTAGTGGGCTTGTTATTAATGCAAAGAATAGGGAGGGTTTTGGCTCTAATTGCAATGGTGAAACTGCTCAAGTTTGTTGTCTGGAGAGCACGAGCAATGTGTATCCTCTTGTTTTTTGGGGTTTCTGTCCATCTTTTGTTCATGTGCTACTGGGGAATGGAAACATTCTGCCCCTGCATGATTCATCACTGCATTTAAGGAAAGTTATGTCTCTTTGGAAAATGGAGGTCCCTTCTGCCGACCCTATTGCGAATCTCATAGTTCGCAGGGAGAAAGAAAGAAGGAATGATGACATGCAATATACCATTAAAATTGAGGGTGTTACTCTCAACAATTAGGATATTTTCCTCTGTTGTTTAACTAAATAAATTATTGAAATTCGGTTGCACTTCACAGATATTTTTAGATCCTCTACAGGTGTTCCTCTAGCCTTGGTTTTGTACTTGCCCCAACGGAGACAGATAATTCAATGGTTGGTACCCTATTTGCAAGGTAAAATGGTGAAAGGTCAAGCAGTGAAAAAAGAAGTAAAGAAAAAAGGAAAGCAAAACAAGGGAAATTCGAAAGTGGGCCCCAGCAGGAGGGGAAGAAAGTTCGACAAAGAAATCATGGAAAATATCTTCGAGGCCTACGGGGTAGGCACACCTTCTCATGTAAAATCACTTATTTCAGGCTAGGAGTGTGACTGTCAAACAAAAGAGGAGGGGGGAATCTCAGAGGAAGAGATGGAGTTTCTGACCGATCAAGGTACTACCAGGGGCAGAATGTCATTATTTAAACAGTCCATCCATACTTACTGGACAATGAAATGTTGATTGGCTAAGTCCACAGTTAGTTCCCAGGAAATTGGAGGTGATACGAAAGCGGCGTCTATTTTAGCTGAAATGAGAAGGGACATCCAAGAAATACACCTTCTGCAACATCACTAGAATGTTCGTTTGGGCCGCATGGAATGTCAGCTGCAAAGTATGAACCAAGTTGATATGCACGGGTCCAGTGTTAAGGACTCGACGCCTAACGAGTCATTTGATGATTGAGTCTTATGGAATTTTTTTCTTTTTGTCTTTCTGATATGCACATTACGGGTAGCATTTACTTTCTGATTAAGTCTTTGAATGCAATAGACAACAAATTTGTTAAAGCATGCAGTATTAGGTTCAAACTTTATCAATTTTGGTTGGCCTATAACTCTTTGAGGTGGCCAAAAGACGTGGTTTCCTACGGGCAGGTTGAAGCCATCCAACATATATATTGATCATACTTTTCTCTTTTTGATTTAATGGAAAATAAGAAAGATCTACTAAACTTACAATAAAAATGAATCTAACCTGATCTAATTTCAAATATTAATAATTTCAAACCTTAATAATAACTTTGAAACATTCTTCATTATGCTAAATTCAATACGTTTACCTGAATACTTTTAAAATCCAACCATTAATAATTACATTTCATTGTGACAAATTCAATGTATTTACATGAACAATTTTCAACTTTCACATGGTTTGCACTTTTCATTCCAATTTTCAACTTTAACTCTAGAGGACATTACTAGCTTAATTAGTTTGCATTTTTATTTTGAAAATTATAAAAAATTAGTAAGATTTTAATAAAATCTAATTTTAGTGTTGAATATATTTCTACTATTAAAAATAGGATTCAAACATTCTCAGTAATTTTCTTTTCCCAAATTCCAACCACTTTTTACTCCACCTTATCCCAAAACATTATCCCCGGAACATTAAAAACGTTGACATTAATAATTTTATTCTGTCCCAACAACCATCTCATCAAAGTCTTCCACGGAATGAAGCTGAGGCCAACTCTTGGTTGGCCGGTCTATGTTTATCATAACTACTAACCGACTATCAACAGCAACCTCGCATTCACATTGATCGGCAGACAGCCGTTCGAATCACCAAACAAGCAGATTTTCGAACGATTTTTGCTTAACTTGCAAGCCCTCGCTGCTCCCTCCGTGAAGGCAAAGCCACATGCAGAAAGCATGACCTGTCGTTATAATTATCGCCGTCAGAAGAACTGGACATACGGGAAAAAATCGAGTCTGCAACTGCCACAGAAGGGGCATTTAGAATTCTATAGATAAATTTTAAGTCCAATAGATTAGAAAAGTAAGTTCAGATGTCAACGTGTCGTTCTCTTTGCTGTTCGGAGGGGGTGCGATTCGACTGGTGAGATATGTCAGGGGAGTTACAACTTACAATCACTCGAAGACCCAAAGACTTGTCAATATGGTTTTTTTTTTTTTCTAATTATATGAGCAATAATACAGTTCTTTTTTTTCCTGATTGCAATAATACAATTCTGTTACTCTATTTTGTTAAAACATGATTCTATCAGTGGCATTTTGTCTGTCGAATAGCTTGAGTAGATTTCACTTCTCCTCATAAACTTGGAGTTAAATAGGTCTACTGTTCATGGTTATAAAACCATGAAAATGACACTTCAAAACTATTTCCAATTTTCAACGGTGACCAAAATAAATCAATCTACCCAGCAGCTGTTTTTCCGCACCTCTCCCGCATGGTGTGGACGGGTCTGTCCAAATCATTGTTTTTTATCGCACATCATTTCAACTTAACTATACTGTACATTTTAAAATATTTATTTTATAAGATAAATAATTAACTTCTACTTCACTTCTATTTATTAAATTTTAAAAATATTTCAAAATCAATAATTAATATAAAGATACCAACTTTTCATACTGGGCAATGAAAGTTATTGATATTGTTTGATGAAGGTACTGGTGCTGATAATAGTTAAAGTTGATTTTCATTTTAAGAAGTTATTAAATATTTATTTTATGGATCACAAAAGTTTTAAATCTAACAAAAATATGTTTTATTAAAAAATTTCCTATCCTTCCAACTTAAATTTTGATTTGATCCGTAATTGTAATTAATTTTTATTAAAATGTTGAGATACACAGAAATTTGTGTAACTAGAATTTAAGTTATTTCTAAAATTTTTGGTCAAATTCACACAAAAAGATCTGAAATATGTAAAATTTAATTTAAGTATATTCAATTTTTGAAAATTTATTTTGAAGGATTTGATGTGATATTCTTAATCACAATTGTTGTAGCAAGCTTAATATAGAAAACATGTATATTGTAAGGTTATGTTATATTATGTTATGTGAATATTTTGAATGGATCAAATTATATGAAAACAAAGATGAAAATAAAATACAAATATAAAATATAAAAATAAAAATAATAATTATAATGATTAATTAAAACATTTTGACTACTTGAAATTATATAAAAAATAAATAAAACACAAATAATAATTATAATTATCAATTATTAATAATTAAATCAATTTAGATCCATCTTAATCTACCATGCTTAACAGATCAAATTTTTTAAGGTGTAAATTTCTTTTAAAAATGAAAAGAGAATTAATCATTCTTAGTATATCTAAAATTAATATAAATCTAAGTTAAATATAAATATAAAAGATAAAATTTATTTCAATTTTCAAATTTTTAATTAAATTAATTAAATTAAAAAAATATTATAGGAAATGATATATAGTTTTTTAGACATTGATATATAAAAATATTATAGCAGTTTTTTACTATTCAACAATATAATATATATAATATTTTAGGGGCAGCTATTTAAAGAGATCAAGACAAACGGTAAACCCTAAAGCGAGCTGTTAGGTTCTTTTGAGATTATATATATATATATATATATATATATATTAACCTTTACCAATCATAATTGAATTAATTATCTAGAAACCTATTTGCTAATAATCTATCGTAATCCAAGGAAGTTGATGTCCACATTTTCCCTTCATGGCATAGTGATATCGATAGTTTACTAAAATATCGGGTTATCAGGTTTTCCATGTGACAATGGGTTATACCTTAGCGTGTTTCAAAAGAAAAAGATTCCGTAGGTGCTGCCAAATGTTCATCTCAGGTTTTCCCAGGCGCTTAGTCATGCAAGTTCTCCTGAGTTCCGGAATTCTTAGTCTTATATATAGCAGACACTCCCACACTCGCCATATATCATCGTTTTGTTGGAAGATCTTTGTGTTTCCCTGCATTTCTACTTGTAGACTTATTCATTGAAGAAAAAAAAGGCAATGGCTGTAGTTGCTTCCAATTCTCAACAACTGCAGCGTGAAGCGGAGGCTGAGAGCATGATAGTAGCTCAGCAGCAAGAAGGTGGGGCGGAGATCATTGCATCAGAAGAAGAGTCGACTGTGGAACCAGAAAACTCATCATTGTCTCCTATCAGTATTGTGTCCAGCTGTGGAATGAGGTTCCAAAAGTACCAAAGTGTTTGGATTGACGCTAACTTAGTCCCCGCAGTGAAGTTCATCCAAAAGGAATTTCAACCACGCCCCGACGACATTTTCTTCGCTTCCCTTCCCAAGACTGGAACCACATGGGGTAAGGCGCTGCTCTATACCATCTTGGAATTTACTTCCGCAAGCAATAAGCATCCAGCAGACCCGAATGGTGATTCTGCTGCGGGTGAGAAATTGTTTGCTGTGGATGAGAAAAATCCCCATGTTCTGGTCCCAACAATGGAAACTTATCTCTTCAATTCAAGTGACAGTGATCAGTCTGACATCTCCTGCTTCTCTGATTTTCCTTCCCCGCGTCTGCTACACACTCATTTGCCAATCCATACGCTGCCACTTCTTGTGAGGTCTTCTCCGAATTGCAAGATAGTTTACATTGCCCGCAACCCCAGAGATTCCTTTGTTTCCCTTTGGCAATTCTACGCCAGACTTCGTGGAGCGGGCTCTCATTATTTGGACGGAGATCTCGCCAAGGAAACGGTGTTTGATGCATTTTGTTCTGGTTTCTATTATGGCGGCCCCTTTGCTGAGAACGTCCTGAGTTACTGGCATGAAAGCAAGCGCAATCCGAATCAGGTGATGTTTGTGACGTACGAGGACCTGCAGGCCGATTGCGTGGGGTGGGTTAAAAGAATGGCTCTTTTCTTGGGTTGCTCGTCTCCTCTTCTGGAAGAAAACGCCCAGAGAATTGCAGACAAGTGCAGTTTCGATACACTGTGCAATCTGCAGGTGAACAGGAAAGGGAAAGTGGGGACGCTTAAATACGGAATGAGAAACGCCTTCTTCTTCCGCGAGGGCAAAGTGGGGGAGTGGAAGAAGCATTTCACGCCACAGATGGAGGAGCGTATTTATTTAGAGATCGAGCAGAAATTGAGCGATCAAGGCCTTCGTTTCACTAATAGCTTGTAGAAAGCTATTTCTCTTATGGAATTAGAAGAATATTTCGGAATTGGAACTGGATAGATATTGACAACCCTACTATTCCTAGGATTATAAAATTTTCATGAAATCTAGAATTAAGGTCCGACCCATTTACCTGTTCTTATTACTTTTATTGTCAATTAGTTGCAGTGAAATTCCTTAGTGCAGTGAGTACATTGCTCCATGCATACTTGATGTTGTTTGCTACTATCGTAATTGTTATAGTCAGTTGCAGTGAAATTTCTTAGTGCAATGTTCTGTGACCATAACTGATGTTGTTTGTGATTTCCATGTTTGAAATTAAGATTAAAAGAGTTCAGAATGTTTGTTATCCGGTAGTCCAAAAAATAGCATTTTGGCCTAAAATTCGACAAAGATTTTGAAAAGATTTTGAAAAAATCTTGCAAAGATTTTGTCAGAATCTTGTTTACAGTTATTAAATTTTAGTATTTTGAGTGCCCTAAGAGTTTTTGATAGTGCTGAATCCATTTCCATTATCAAAAATAGATTTCAAACACTCCAATTACCTGATTTTTTGAATTTTAGTTGATCAGATTTCGGCAAAAAAACTGCTGTCCAGACTATTCCACTGACTGGGTAGACAACTTCGTTTGTTATTGCATCCTTTTGTTTGTTATTGCATCCTTTTGCAGATATTGTTGTTATTTGTGAATCTTGTGGCTGCGTCTGTACTAATAACGTTTCTGCTGCAATAGAAAACGTTAACCATGATTATGCTTTTCCTTTTATTTTTCTTCATTTCTGATCAGAGGATGCGAGTAAAATAGATGAAGTGGAAATGCTGGGTGCATGCATATGAGAAGGTGGGCAGATAGTTGGGACAAATTTGGCACTCGATTCCAAAACAAACGGTTTCTATATCACTGATAACAAATCAAATTTCTTAAATGGCAAGACATTAAAAGAAAAGAAAAAGAGAGATGAAACTGTGTTGATGTGACTGGTCACAAATCAAATTACTAGTAAACCAACACAGTAATGATAAAATTCAAATATTCCATTAACACTGTGTTGATGTGACTGGTCACAGTACGAATGACTAGTAAACCAACACAGTAATGATAAAAATCAAATATTCCATTAACACGACTACTCGCAAACACTTTCTTACGTGTCGTTTCACAGAAGTCCATACCAATAGCCGCATGATTAGCTATCATTTGAGAGAAATCCAGACCAATAGCCATTTGCTTTAGAAGTAACGACTATGCTTGAAAATAATGCTCTTTATATTATTTATTTCGGTCAATAATTATTTAACAAATTTATTGCTTTTAAAAATTAGATGTATAATTTTTAACTTCAGTCATCATGATATATTGTTTTTAAATATGATTACATTTTAAATAGAGCATGGTTTATAAAGGTTAAAGTCAATGTTATTTAAAAGTATATAATTATATTTTCGTAATTTTTAAGTTGCAATTATTATTTAGTTTAGAAGTTAGTTATAAAAATTGGTTTTTTTTTTTTTTTTTTTTTTTTTTTTTTGGGTGATATAACAAAAGTAAATTTGGTTATGATGGGTAATTTTTTAATAGTATGAGTCAATTTATATTTTTGGATTGTAAATGGTAACTTTTAATTAAGTTGATAGGAGTGTTTATTTAGTTAATAAGTGTTTTTTCTAATAATAATGGTATGAGTCAATTTATATTTGTGGTGTTTAAATGGTAACTACTAATTATGTTGATAGAAGTGTTTATTTAGTTAATAGTTATATTTATTTTGAAATATCGCTTTCATAATTAGCTAAAGATTTTCTATATCCACAAGTGGAAGGAGGGTTGTTGACTTTTAATTAATAGCAGGAATTCAATATGCTGAGAATATGCTTGGTCTTAATTGTTATTTATGATTACCACAATCACAATGCCTCCAATAACAGATCGATATATAATGCATCATTGGGTAATCCACCAGGTAAACAACGTTGCAATATAATCATTTCATTCAATGCATTACGGTAGCCGACATCCTTTTTCAGGCGGATTGCTCACCTGTTGTCCTCCCACTGCACTTGTGTACCACTCCCAACTCTCCACGACCAATCACCTCCCCAAATTCATAAAGCTTCTCCACCAGAAATTGTTGGAAAGGCATAGGATATAAACCGCAAAATAACACAAGTAATTCACACACGAGTTGTGACTCTTCTATTGATCACACAAACTTGATTAATAACAATGAAACCAGTGAAGGTTATTTAACCTTTTCGACTAACGACTCGCCTAATATAACTTGACATGTAAATTATTCACTAAATTCATCTATCACGTAACTCGACTTAACTCAACGCTCAGTTAATTGACTCTCTAACTCTTCATGCGGGAGTTAATTACCTATTTTAACACTCCCCCTTAATTATGACCGCTAAACTAAAACATGACTCATGACAACTCAAACATGCATGTTGGTCTATGTCTCAACTAGGCTTACAACACCCAAGTTTCTTTTGTGAAACTCAAATACATATTTTGCTAATAGCTTTGTAAGTATATCAGCCAATTGATCACTAGATTTACAAGGCTTTAACTAAACTTCTCCATTGCTCACAAGTGAATCTCTAATAAAGTGATATCTAGTATCAATATGTTTTCTCTTTTGATGAAACACACTATTCTTGGATAATGCAATCACTGAGGTGTTGCCACAATATATTGTTGTGATCCTTGTTGTTTCTGCTTGATTCCATCCAATACTCTTCTTAACCATACTTTTTGGCATGTTGTTGATGTTGTTGCTACATATTATGCTTCTATTGATAATAGTGTCACAATAGGTTGCTTCTTAGATGCCCATGAAATCACACCTGAGCCAAGATGGAACAAATAACCTGAAGTTCTCTTCCTATCATCCAAACTACCTCCAAAATCACTATCTGTAAATCCAATAAAATCGTACTTGTTTGTGTTTGCATACATTATGCCACAATCTCTAGTTCCTACTATGTATCTCATAATTATTTTTCCTGCACTCCAATGTGTGTCTTTTGGAGTCTCCATAAATGTAACAACCCCAATTTTAACATGAAATTAATTATATCACATAAATAATGAATAAACAACCCAAAAAATGTTTAACTAATCATCGTGAAATTTTCATAAACATGAGCAAGACGACTTACCTGTAATGGCGATTTTCCTTACTTGAGACTCCAAGGTTGAACGCGATCTGAATCCTGCTGACCGCAACAAATTTTTGGGAACAACTCTCCACCCAATCATAGGCTCAGATAGATCTAATCCTTCCACAGCTGGCCACCCCTGAGCCCTCAATCAACGTACTACTTCCACGGTATCCTTTGCCTCCCAATACCTTTCTCTCCAGAGAATAGATGAAAGAATGAATGATCTTTGAATCTTCCTCAATGTCTAGATTAAATAGACCAAACAATGAAATGGGAACCACATGCACACATTCACTATGTCAACATGCAACTTAAGTTTTACTTAATTTAGTGTTCTCTTACTTTTTGTTAGCTTTACTTAATTTACTATTCTCTTTGTTTAACTTTCTTTCTATTAGTTTCCTAGTTTAACTCTTTGTTAATTTATTTACTTTTGTTAATTAATTCTTTCTTTAACTTTACTTATTGTTTATTGTTTCAGGACTCTAGTTTATTATTTACTATTTTATTTAGAACTCTAGTTATTGTTTAATGTTTTATTTATTATTTATTTATTATTCTCTTGACTATTTATTTATTTACTTATTTATTAAATTATATTATATTATTTATATATTATTTATTATTTTATAATTATTATGGGACATTACATACTCCCCCTCTTCAAGAAACTTCGTCCCGAAGTTAAGTATTTAATGATATTATATTATATTATTTATTATTTATTACTTCATGTGTGACCAACAACCTCTACTGAACGAGTATAGCCAGCAGGCATCGAAATTTCTACACAGCACCTAGGAAATCTCAAGGAATCTATGTCCTTTTTCCCACTTTTGGAACCAAGCATAAGCCTCCCCAGTCTGTCCCTAGTGAAGGATGGCCCCAAGGCTCGCGCCCGACTTAGACCTCATCTGCCCCAAGGCAGGCATTCGGTCCCAGTACTCAATGACTCCAGGCATCTCACAAGGCTGGCCCACTCCCTCCACAACTCCTTAAGGTGCACAGCCCCAGGCATCGAATTCTTACACCCACTTCTAGACTTCAGTGTTCCCATCCAATACTAGGCACTTGGCCTACAATATCAGGCCCTTGGCCTCCTCAAGATGGTCCCACAACCCTTCAAGAGCTATCCATCAAGAGATATACAAGACAAAGGAACCACTGGCATATGTAGTGTTGATTGAGTTTGTACCCAGCCCATATGGTGTTACATATTCTCCCTCATAGGTATGGGCTCCCACAAGATCATCAAATAATTCATCCCTCTTGGCTCATTTGTGGATTTCCTGTCAATCACCACATCTCAACAGACATCCAATGCATTAGTTATAACATCACAATATCGTAGAAAATAATCCACATGCCAACTCTTTCATGTCATCATGATAACACAACATCATTGTTAATCATCACATTTGTAATAGTAAAGAACTGTGTGTCATAAAATTTGCATGCAATTAGCATATGCTTCACATCATAATATCCTCATAAGTTATAACATCAACATCTCAACATTAAATACATATCATCACATAATAAATGGACCTTATGTCAATATACCTCATATCTTAACATCATAATCTCTATGCATATCATATTCATCATGAACATACAAAATTATTATCGTAACAACTAAGTAAACAAGAACCACATGTGCATCATTATCCTCCTACCATCATATCATGAAACATATTCAATATGAGAATCATCTTAATATTTATCATATCTAGAACAATAACACATTATAAGAATTCTTATCACGATTCATCAGAAAAATCAAATTCATTTTCTTATTTAAACAATAAATACCAACTATGAAATGAGATTATTTAACATCCCTCTAGGAACTAGGCTATCTTACCAATACTAATAGTGTTTTCTTCTTCCTTTTCATCAAGATTACTCTTCAATAATCGTTAGCCCTTCATTTAACTAAGAAGTTGACAATTTACATAGTAGGTATAGTCATTTAAGTACATTGTTGAATCATCTTGAGTCTTAACTTCTAGTTATGTATTCTTCCCTCCCAATGAAATTTAGTGAAATTCGTCGTTAATATATTATTGGTGGTACAATTATTCTTAAATCATCAACACCAAAATTAATATTCGATGATCACTATTCATATTTTTATTTTTCATTCTATTTTCATTCTACTCAATGAAATATAAACATTAGGCCATCATTGATTAAGCCTTTTTTCATAATTAATCTCTAGTGTTTTATCCATCAACTACTAATCATCATTGTTCGCCTTTAGAATATTTCCTTATTATGTTTCTTTGTCAATACCCCTTGATCTATTTTATTATAGGTGCACCATTCCTAAGAATTATTCCCCTTCACTTTTGTTTGTCAAACACTATCCTTGGTTTACATTTGAATCATGAAACCACTACTACCATTATCATCCACCAAAAGGTTTTATATGCTTGGTAATTTCTTCCATTTTTCATGTATAAACTTGTTAAATTTCTTCTACAAAAAGCCTTAGTGTATTATCAATATATTCATGAAACAATGAGTGCAAATGATTCAAGTACATCCTCTTTTAGTTGATTCTCACTTCTTTTGTCAATTTATGCATACTCATTCTCAAGGTCTTGTTATAGAATTTTCATTGACTTTTCTTCTTACACTTCATGCCAAGATTTTTCTCATTAATCTTCATAGTCTATTTCCTTTTCCAAAGGTAGATATTTTTATGAGTCTTGAATATTTAACCATTAAAAATTTCTTCATTTTCTCATTTCTCACCAATTATAAGTATTCGTAACTACATATCTAGATACTTTAAAATTTCATAGATCATCATTATGACCATTACTAATAATATTTATTCATCCTTTATGCTACTCAACCCACTCATCAATATCCTTAAGAAAGTTTGTCGTTTGAAAGAGAAAGTCATTCAATTCCTCATACTATATAAATATATTTTTTTTTCTACTAATATCAATTTCTTAAAATTCCATGTCTATTATCTTCATAGATAAAAAAAATCTTCACTTTCTTTAATTTAGGAAAAATAAAACATATTATCAAGTCGATTTTAAATTTTAGCCACTACTAAGTGTAGTTCCTCCACTATTATTTCCTTGCAAATAAAACTTATGTTCCTCCAAGTGATCAATTTTATTGAGTATTATCTATGTTTAAACTATTCCCATAATTTTTTCCTTAAGCTTCTAGAAAAGGCTAGTACTCATTGTTTTCTTACACTCATTTACGAAACTGCAAGTTCATCCCTTTCCCTTCATCCACAAGATAATTTTCTCAACATGTATTTCTAATATGATGTGAAACTAAGAACCTTCCTTCAATTATTAAAAGCTATATATTGCTTCCAATTCTGAATTCATTTAATGTCATGAAAGTCATCAACTTCTATCGACATCCAAGTTGTGTCTATTTTACACCCATTGTATGTTGAGCATTTTTTTGTCTGTTTACTAACCTATATGAACATCTTGTGGTACTGGTTTTAGGAATTAACCAAGCATATTACAATAATTCATGATATTAATCATCATGTGATGTAAATTGGAGATCCATACATGCAATAAATTTCCTTAAAGTGAACTCACACTAGAAAACTCTTAGAAAAACTTAAAAAACCATCACACAAATATTAGATTGAAATTCAATATTTCTGAAAGTCATCAAAATTACTTCATAATTATTTCAATACTTCATAATCCTAAATTGAAAATAAATATATATTGAATTTATCACTTATGAGTGAGAGGAAAAATCCTTATGGAAAAAAAAAAAACATATTGACCAAAAGATGAATATATTTAAAATTAAAAAATCATCCACCAACCCATTAGTTCCAGGTTTTGTAAAGTGATTACATGTCACAAGTTTTTTTTTGGTTTCACTCATTAATTGACCCAAAAGAAAATATTTCTAAACACTCTTTAATTGACTCAAAAAATATTTCTAAACAAAAAAATAATTAAAGACCAAGTATGTCAACTTAATTTTTATCATTAATATTTATAACAAAATCATACAATTATGTATCCACAAGTCATATTTTATTGAACTAATAAACAAAAAATAAAAATCCATAAATCATATTTTAAACATAAAAATACAGAGAAATGTTAGTTGGTTAAGAAAAACAAATTCCACAATTGGTTATAACATACATAATTAAAGATCCTTAATGAGACTTTGCTCTTTAATATAAAAAAAAATAGTTAAAAACAACCATTCTATTCAATAAATTACATATTAAAGGTAAAAAAAAATTAGTTAAAAACAACAATTCTATTAAATAAATTACAATTCAAAAAAAATAATATCTCCTCCAGATTTTAGTATTGTATTCTTCCACTTTAAATATATAAATTTAACTAGTATATAATATATATAATGAATACTTTTTAGCATGAAGAATACAATGTGAACGTGAACGTAAACTTAAGTTCCGCACATTAATAAAATGAGTATTCAGCATGATGAATATAAGGTCAAGGTAAACTTAAGTTCTGCATATTAATAGTATAATATGTAGGGTGAGATTTTAAATTTTTATTCCCGATTATATCAACATCTTTGCCAAAATTGCAAGATTTAATTTTGTAAACCTAAAATCGAATGGTTGGCTCGGATTTACCGTAATTAGAATTAATTTAAAAAACACAAATTTACAGTAATTAAAACTAATTAAAAAAAAACAATGAATAGTGATCTATGTTCACTTGTCAATTCTTGATTATGCCCCAATTAAAACAGAAATCCTACAGCTGTTAAAACTTTTGATGCCCCTTCCAAATTAAATCTTGGGATTTGGGTGCACTCCAAGATTAAGAGCGAGATCTATAATCGAAGCAGATTTCAGAGATTGTTGATATAATGTATTATTGAATTGTTTCCGGGAAATTTATGTTGATTTGTTTATAGGATGCCTCAAAATTTACGTTATTGTAAAATATATATTATTCTAGAAAGCAAGTACAGTAAATAGGTCTTAACTGGAATATTTCTGCATGGGATTCGGATGTTGCGGCTTGAAAGACAACACTCTTAGTTTGATCAAATTTTTTATTTTTATTTTTAATTTTTTTTTAACTTTTACTTTTTATGTAATAGAATAATATTAAAAAACATAACTCATAACTACTTCTTAATTGGATCTTATAATTTTAATAAATCGTTCCAATTAAAAGTTAAATGAGAGGTCAAAATAAATAAATAAATCATTTAAATATCAAGTGACATTACTTAATGTTTGCTAACTAACATGTGTACATATTTTTAATTTGGAAAAATAATAATTTGTTTTTCTTAATGATAAATAACTTAGATATAACAATTTAATTATGAAACTTAATTCTAAATTTTATATTTATTTTTTAAATATAATTTATATTAAAAGGAAATAATCTTAAATAAGTAAAAGGATGAGTTTGAACTCAACTTCAACATTCTAATTCTACAATTTGGCAGATGTATAACTAACTAACCCAAAAGTACAAATATATATATATATATATATATATATATATATATATATATATATATATATATATATTTGAATCACATTCTACTTTTGAACTATATATTTATATATAAGTTGGTATGATTTACAACTAGCGTGATCTATGTGTTAAACCTAATACAATTATAATTTATATTAAACCAACACATGACAAAGATTAATAAGTATAAATGCAAAGAAGTGTATAGGGTTATATTTAATAATTTTACTAATTTTTTTTTTTAATAATAATGGTTTTTATCTAAATAATTTGACAAAATTATGTATATAATTATATATCTATATATTAAAAATTTGAATGCATCTATGGTAAAAAAAAGTTTAAAATTTATATTTAATTTACTTCAGCTGAATTTCACTTTATCATTAGAAACAAAATTATTGATATGCATGTTTTTTTTTTTTTCAAATGTGTACATAGAGGTCACATAGAGTTGAAACCTAGCTTTGATACCATATGTAACAACCCCAATTTTAACATGCAATTAATTATATCACATAAAAAATGAATAAAAAACCCAAAAACTATTTAACTAATCATCGTGGAATTTTCAGAAACATGAGCAAGACTACTTACCTGTAATGGAAATTTTCCTTACTTGAGACTCCAAGATTGGACGCGATCTGAATCCTGCTAACCGGCAAGACTACTTACCTGTAATGGCAATTTTCCTTACTTGAGACTCCAAGATTGGACGCGATCTGAATCCTGCTGACCGTAACAAAGTGTTGGGAACAACTCTCCACCCAACAGTAGGCTCAGCGGGATGTAATCCTTCCATAGCTGGCCACCCCCGAGCCCTACTGCCAGGGTATCCTTTGCCTCCAAATACCTTTCTCTCCAGAGAATAGATGAAAGAATGAATGATCTTTAAATCTTCCTCAATATCTATTAAATAGACCAAACAATAGAATGGGAACCACATGCACACATTCACTGTGTCAACATGCAACTTAAGTTTTACTTAATTTAGTGTTCTCTTACTTTTTGTTAGCTTTGCTTAATTTACTGTTCTCTTAGTTTAACTTTATTTCTATTAGTTTCTTAGTTGTTAATTAATTCTTTCATTAACTTTACTTATTGTTTATTGTTTTAGGACTCCAGTTTATTATTTACTATTTTATTTAGAACTCCAGTTGTTTAATATTTTATTTATTATTTATTTATTATTCTCTTGACTATTTATTTATTTATTAAATTATATTATATTATTTATATATTATTATTATTTTATAATTATTATGGGACATTACAATAAATCTGGAAATCAAACTCACTCCTTGCATAATATATGTTCTTGTAGCACTGAGATACATGAGGCTGCAAACCAATATTTTGAATAGAGTTGGATTGACATTTGATCATTCATCATCCTTTCTTAACTTTATACCCATTGCAACTAGTGTAGGGACATGTTTGCAATTTTCCATCATGAATATTTTCAACAAATCTTTGGCATACTTATTTTGAAAAATACAAATTGCTTTTTCAAATTGCTCAACTTCTATGCCTAGAAAATATTTCATGAGACCAATATTTTTCATCTCAAATTATTTCATCATGGCTACTTTAAATTCATCTAACTCAAGATCACTTGTAAAAATCATGTCATCAACATATAAGAAAACAATCAAAATTTTCCCATGCTCATTTACCTTTGTGTATAAGGTAGGCTCAATGTTGCTTCTACAAAATCCATTCTTAATCATGTAGTTGTCGATTCTGCTATACCATGCTCTAGGTGCTTGCTTTAATCCATAGAGCGCCTTCTTCAACCTATAAAATTTCTATTCTTTACCTTCAACTTCATAACCTGGAGGTTAATGCACACAGATTTCTTCTTCTAGAATTCCATTCAAGAAGGATAATTTGACATCCATCTAAGTAATATCCCATTTTAGATATATCTCTAAAACACGGCAAACTCCAACCAGAGATGGACTGGGAGGGCATTTACCGGATATTCCGCCTCTGAAAGAGGACGAGATCCTAAGGCTACCTGGCCCTTTCCAGACTCTGTCTATAGAGATGCTTGAAGAATCCCACTCAAAAGTGACTTTCAGCAATATTCAAATGCATATATGAGCATACCATGAAGAGACAACATTTTACAATGAGATGTGAGACAAGAAGATGAACATATAGCCAAAATCAGGGATTCTACAAGACATCAACTGTATAACGGTCTTGCTGTGATGAATAAGCTTAGAATAGGTGTGAGGAACATAAATAAATCATATTGAACTACAACAACCACTTTAATTCAGAATTACAATCCAAAGGATCGGGAAAATCAGCAATTTATGCACTAAAAAGCTTAATATCAAGGATTTGCATAAAAACAGAGGATTGGGACAGTTGGATCTGATATCTTAGGTCATGAGGGACCTATGCTCCGAACCTCAACTCAAACTAAGCATTCTAGCTAAGTTAAACAGTTCCTGCTTTCCCGACTAGTTAAGAAAAACCTTGATTTCCCATGACTTTGAGTATGCAGAAATTTACTGAAGCAAGGGCAGCGTATTTTATGAAGGTATCAGATGTAAAGCAACATGAAAAATCAGAGAATGAGTTTAGGGACATGGCATAGGCATTAAGAAAGGTTAAACATCAGTTTTACATAGAAACCCCTCAAGATTGAGGTGCTGCAAGACAAGAGAATGACCTAGAAACCCTTCAGCGTTATTTCCAGGAGGCTGAAGCTTATTTTATTATATTAAAGATATAAAACTGATAAATACATGAAAAAAGAGATCTATAATGAGACAAAATTCCCAAAGGGCTCTTTATTACATTCCCCTTGGGGATTTCAACAATACATGAAAATGTCGGAGTTGTTGGGCAGCTCCTACAACTCAAATCTGGAACTCTATAGAGAAGGCTGAAGATGATGAACAAACTGAAGTAGACCTCCTCCAATGGATCTCCAAAGTGGAAGGCTGATCCTTACACTTGAGATTTCACCCTCAAATCAATCTGCAAACCCTCACTACAGATACACCATGAAAATAACGCAGTCACTAAGAGGGACTGTGCAGTGAGTGAATAGAACAATTTGGCCAAGCACCAAGATCTGCAAATCAGCTCCAATGCCCTCCAATCTGATCCTCCAAAGGGAAGAAAGACTCTCCCTCTGAAAAACGAGAGAAGGAAGAGGTGTTGTGAAGTCTCCACGACAATACCCTACAACACAGTATTATGTTGCTGCAGCAATAATGCTATCCTAGAGGATGATGCTGGAAAACCAACCTTTCCCGAGCAAGCACTCGAAGTCCCCCGAGGCTAAGGGCGAGATCTCCAACCGGAGACACTCAGTGCACTAAACAGTGTTGTAGACTAGTTAAACAACCAGCGTGCTCAAGAAGTCAAAATGACTAACTCAATATCATAAACATATGCATGAATGCCAATAGCTCTCCTCCCCTCCATTTATATAGAAATTGGAGACTCCTCATGGGCCCTTCCTCTAGAAGCTTCCCTTCCTCTAGAAACTTCCCTCCTATGTAGTGCTTTCCAATGCATACCCTGCGTTGGTTGACTTGGTCAAACCTCTTTGCAAATATCTCCTTTCACACATGAGGGTGTGAAATCTGGTTCCATGGCTGATCCCTTTTCATACTAGAGGGATTTTATTTATGTTTTTATTATCTTTGGGCCTCCTCACCCAATTATTCATCTCCTAAATGAGTTTAGACAAAATTTAATGTTCCAATTTATTAAAGAAAAATTTGGAACATTACAGTCCCCCCCTCCCAAATGTTGCTTGTCCCCAAGCAACTGCAAGGATAGAACTGAAGAATCTCCACTCAAGGCATGGAGTCTGGAGTATAATGAGGAACATCTCCTCATGTGGATCCTCCATCCCCAAGAAATCATCCAAACAAAATGAGCCACCTCCCAACAAGGCAACTCCTGAAAATCTCCTTCCACCTCAAGCTTTGGTAATGAAGGTGGGCTAAAAATCTAAACTTGGCAAGCATCATAGCTTACCCCATGCTGTCCTCCTCTCCACTCATGACAAGTGTAGAGTGTATGCTGATCCTGGGCTGCAAAATTATTGCCCTCCAATGGCAATGTGAAGAACAATCCTCCAAAGAAGGCTCCTCCAACAATGAAGAACAAGCTGGCCCAAAACGAACCATCCATGAATAATAGGACATGGTCATCATGGAACATCCTAATGAGAGGTTTGATGAGGGTTTTACATGATGATACATGATGCAAACAATTTCTCACAAGGATACAGCGCAGTCTCATCCACTGCAACCTCAGCAAATTACATGGCAAGCAATGTACATGATTCATCACATCTACTAAAGGATAGTAAATGGCTGAATGTAACAAAAATACATGATCAAGCACTTGCACATGGTTGTATAGTAGATGAATATCAATCTTATCGCCTACCTCAAAAGAGAACAAACATTTGGCTGTGGTGGCCATATCTCCTCTCATGCTCCCATTAGAACATGTAGTGCAGAAATTGTGAGAATTCTTCCCACTCAAGGACACATCCAACTCATGTGTCTCCCTCATAATCAAGCCTCCCGTACAAATCTGATCTATAGCAGCAATTGAAGACATGATCAGCAACAAAATAAAGAAATTGTTGAAGGTTACAAGTGATGCAAGAAGGTACCAACAGCTTTCTCCGTAGTGACAACGTAGTTTTACAAGTTGCTGCTTGATAAGAGTACATGGAAAAATGTTTCCTTTTACATGGTTAATCATGCATGTCTTTATATGGTACATGCTATAGTGCAGCAATTGAACATAAATGTGGTGATAAAACATTTTCCCAAGGCCACAAAAGAGATGGTTGCCTCCATCATGTAGATTGGCCCAATATAACTCATGGAGCAATTTGACAAGCTTGCCCTCTTGTGAAGCAATGCACTGCATAAGAATGGTAAGTGTGTGAAAATAAATGAATGTATAAACAACCTCCTCACCATATTCTGGAAGTAAGATGGTACATGGGTCCATAAATGAGTCCTCCATAGTTTTTTGGCATGCTATGAAGAAGAATGAACCATGTGCTGCAAGAAGATAATCCTCCTCATGCTTGGAAATCCAAGTTAAGAAGAATATGCCATAGTGATAAATGTATCTATCATCATTACCTCCTCTTTGCTCATCAAGTGCAACAAATATGAAGTGATCCTGGGACCTATGGGTTATAGATCCACCATATTTCCACTGGGCACACTTCATCCATAAGTCTCTGCTCCAAGTGGAGCACTGTGAGCTTATGCAAATAAGCCCCTGTCAATACCAAACTCTGTTCTTTGACATGCTCCTTGCCAAAGATTCCTCTAAAAATGCTGCAACAAATATGGAATACTTCCCAAGATGGAAGAGCTCCCAAATCATGAAAGACCGAAGAGATAATGCCATCTCCTCTTCCTGCAACATCATGCAAAGTGTGAGCGAAAATCTGCTCTTGCTCTCCCAAAAACAAGCAAGGCAACAAGACATTTTGCTGCCTCCCCATACTTCCATCATACAACTCATGTGATGAAGACATAATGAATGATATGAGTAACACATAAAAATCATACATCCATTCTCTATGCTGCTCAATGATGCAAGTATCCTGCCATCTTTTTTCCATCCTCCCACTCCTTGGAAGAGTATTTTCCAAGTGATGGCCAAAATCTTTCAAGAGTAACCAGCGCAGCCAAGCCTCCTGCTGCCCGGTATCATAGATCTATAAGTAGCCTCCTAGTTCCTTGCTCATCAACCACATCCACTCAATCACCTGTGGATGCCTCCTTCTTCTCCTCATCCTGGTACTCCTCCCATGAGGGCTACCATCCTCCCAAATCAAATTCCTGTCTTTACACTTTATGGGATTTTGAAATGTAAGCTTCTCAAGGATGAATGAGACCCTATCAAGAATCAAATAGGTGGTAGGAAAAAACCTCCCATCATGATGTGTATGGCTCAAGGGATGTCCAACACAAGCATGAGAGATGTTATCCATCCTAAGATGTCCTCCATCTTCTATCTGCTCTTGTGAGAAGGTAAGAAAAGCATTGCATTCCATGGTGTGTCAAAGTGCATCTCCAATGAGACCTCTCCTTGAGACCTCCCTTTCATCCATAGTCTTCCAAAACCAATGAGGTCTTGGATCTGAAAGTAGGAGTTCCTCTTTGAGCTGAGAAGAGCTCATTGACAAAGTGTCATCTTGAAGGGAGAAAAGGTTTTTTACTCCAAGATGTCTACCATCAATCTTCAAGGCCTCAAACCCCAACCTCCAGTGTGATGTACAATCCAACAATGGCTCATGAGAATGATGGTTTGATTCCTTCTTGAGTGTTTCCATGTTGCACAGCGCAGTGCAACCAAGCTGCTCTATAGTCGCAATGGGATTTTACCCTTGGTCATCCAAAAGTAAATATCCACATTGATCAGAAGAATTTGCTGCAACAATGGAATATGGAAATCTTTTCATACCTTGATGTGCATTTGGAACTTCTTGTAGGGCTACAAGAGTCCCATCCTCAAAAGTGTTGGCTGCCCCAACTATTGATGCATGTGGCTTCTCCTCCATAAGTGGGACAACGTTATCACAAGCCTCCTCAAGAGGTGATGTGATCTCTTCTTGATGAGAATAGGAAGTGCATGGTACTTCGTCTTCTTTTTCTTCAATCTTCTTGACCTCCTCAAAGGTGGATGCATCTTCTCTGGATTTGAAAATAGATGAGAATAAACTCATCTTTTTGAATGTTCTGATCTTCTTGGGCTTAGACTCACAAGGATCAGTGGATCCCTCATACATGGGAAAAGGTGACCTCCCAGTGGTATGCTGCAACTTTGAACTCTGCGTGTTAGATCCCCCATTGTTCCATTCACTTTCATCCTGCCTGAGCTAACAGTAATCTTTGAAATGAAAATTTTCTTTGAAGTCTTCCCCCATGGACTGCCATTTACAGAAATAGTCTCCAAAGGGTATATGATCATGCTGTCTCCCTTTCTCACTCGGTACTGGAGGTAAGAATGTAGGCATTGTGATAATGTCCCCACGGTTTCTCTTCCGGTGTTGTAGATAACTAGCTCCACAAGCTAAGCCAGAACTATGCTCTGATACCACTATAATATCCTGTTTTAGGGATATCTATAAAACATGGAAAACTCCAACGAGAGATGGACTGGGAGGGCATTTACCAGATATTCCACCTCTGAAAGAGGACGAGATCCGGAGGCTACCTGGCCCTTTCCAGACTCTGTCTATAGAGATGCTTGAATAATCCCACTCAAAAGTGACTTGCAGCAATATGCAAATGCATATATGAGCATACCATGAAGAGACAACGTTTTACAATGAGTTGTGAGACAAGAAGATGAACATATAGCCAAAATCAGGGATTCTGCAAGACATCAACTGTATAACGGTCTTGCTATGATTAATAAGATTAGAATAGGTGTTAGGAACATAAATACATCATATTGAACTATATCAGCCACTTTAATTCAGAATTACAATCCAAAGGATGGGGAAAATCATCAATTTATGCACTAAAAAGCTAAATATCAGAGATTTACGTAAACCCAGAGGATGGGGATGGTTGGATCTGATATCTTAGGTCATGAGGGACCTATGATCCGAATTTAAACTCAAATTAAGTATTCTAGCTAAGTTAAACAGTTCCTCCTTTCTCGACTAGTCAAGAAAAACCCTGATTTCCCATGACTTTGAGTATGCAGAAATTTACTGAAGCAAGGGCAGCGTATTTTCTGAAGGTATCAGATGTAAAGCAGCATGAAGAATGAGAGAATTAGTTTAGGGACATGGCATAGGAATTAAGCAAGGTTAAACAACATTTTTACATAGAAACCCCTCAAGATTGAGGTGCTGCAAGACAAGAGAATGACCCAGAAACCCTTCAGTGTTATTTCCAGGAGGCTGAAGCTTATTTTATTATATTACAGATATGAAACTGATAAATACATGAAAAAAAAGATCTAAAATGAGACGAAATGCCCAAAGGGCTCTTTATTACATTCCCCTTGGGGATTTCAACAATACATGAAAATGTCGGAGTTGCTAGGCATCTGCTGCAACTCAAATATGGAACTCTATAGAGAAGGCTAAATATGATGAAAAAACTGAAGTAGACCTCATCCAATGGATCTCCAAAATGGAAGGTTGATCCTTACACTTGAGATTTCACCCTCAAATCAATCTGCAAACCCTCACTGCAGATACACCATGAAAATAACGCAGTCACTAAGAGGGACTACCCAGTGAGTGGATAGAACACTTTGTCCAAGTGCCAAGATCTGAAAATCAGCTCCAATTCCCTCCAATCTAATCCTCCAAAGGGAAGAAAGACTCTCCCTCTGAAAAACGAGAGAAGGAAGAGGTGTTGTGAAGTCTCCACGGCAATACCCTACAACACAGTATTATGCTGCTGCAGCAATAACACTGTCCTGGAGGATGATGCTGGAAAACCAACCTTGCCCAAGCAGGCACTTGAAGTCCCCTGAGGCTAAGGGCGAGATCTCCGACCGGAGACACTCAGTGCACTAAACAGTGCTGCAGACTAGATAAACAACTAGCGTGCTCAATAAGTCGAAATGACTAACTCAACATCATAAACATATGCATGAATGCCAATAGCTCTCCTCCCCTCCTTTTATATAGCAATTGGAGACTCCTCATGGGCCCTTCCTCTAGAAAATTCCCTCCTATGTAGTGCTTTCCAACTCATACCCTGCGCTGGTTGACTTGGTCAAACCTCTTTGCAAATATCTCCTTTTACACATGAGGGTGTGAAATCTGGTTCCATGGCTGATCCCTTTTCATACTAGAGGGATTTTATTTATGTTTTTATTATCTTTGGGCCTCCTCACCCAATTATTCATCTCCTAAATGAGTTTAGACAAAATTTAATGTTCCAATTTATTGAAGAAAAATTTGGAACATTACAGTCCCCCCCTCCCAAATGTTGCTTGTCCCCAGGAAACTGCAAGGATAGAACTAAAGAATCTCCACTCAAGGCATGGAGTCTGGAATATAATGAGGAACGTCTCCCTCATGTGTATCCTCCATCCCCAAGCAATCATCCAAACAAAATGAGCCACCTCCCAACAAGGCAACTCCTGAAAATCTCCTTCCACCTCAAGCTCCGGTAATGAAGGTGGGCTGAAAATATGAACTTGGCAAGCATCATAGCTTACCCCATGTTTTCCTCCTCTCCACTCATGACAATTGTAGAGTTTATGTTGATCCTAGGCTGCAAACTTATTGCCCTCTAATGGAAAAGTGAAGAACAATCCTAAAAAAAGGGCTCCTCCAACAATGAAGAACAAGCTGGCCCAAAACGAACCATCCATGAAGAATAGGACATGGTCATCATGGAAAATCCTAATGAGAGGTTTGCTGAAGGTTTTACATGATGATACATGATGCAAACAATTTCTCACAAGGATACAGTGCAGTCTCATCCACTGGAACCTCAAAAATTACATGGCAAGCAATGTACATGATTCATTACATCTACTAAAGGATAGTAAATGGCTGAATGTAACAACAATACATGATCAAGCACTTGCACATGGTTGTACAGTAGATGAATATCAATCTTATGGCCCACCTCAAAAGAGAACAAACATTTGGCTGTGGTGGCCATATCTCCTCTCATGCTCCCATTAGAACATGTAGTGGAGAAATTGTGAGAATTATTCCCACTCAAGGACACATCCAGCTCATGTGTCTCCCTCATAATCAAGCCTCACGTAAAAATTTGATCTATATCAGCAATTGAATACATGATCAGCAGCAAAATAAAGAAAATGTTGAAGGTTACAAGTGATTCAAGAAGGTACCAACAGCTTTCTCCGTAGTGACAGCGTAGTTTTACAAGTTTCTTCTTGATAAGAGTACATGGAAAAATGTTTCTTTTTACATGGTTAATCATGCATGTCTTTATATGGTACATGCTATAGTGCAGAAACTGAACATACATGTGGTGATAAAACATTTTCCCAAGGCCACAAAAGAGATGGCTGCCCCCATCATGTAGATTGGCCCAATATAACTCATGGAGCAATTTGACAAGCTTGCCCTCTTGTGAAGCAATGCACTGCATAAGAATGGTAAGAGTGTGCAAATCAATGAATGTATAAACAACCTCCTCACCATATGCTAGAAGTAAGATGGTACATGGGTCCATAAATGAGTCCTCCATAGTTTTTTGGCATGCTATGAAGAAGAATGAACCATGTGCTGCAAGAAGATAATCCTCCTCATGCTTGGAAATCCAAGTTAAGAAGAATATGCCATAGTGATAAATGTCTCTATCATCATTACCTCCTCTTTGCTCATCAAGTGAAAAAAATATGAAGTGATCCTAGGACCTATGGGTTATAGATCCACCATGTTTCCGTTGGGCACACTTCATCCATAAGTCTCTGCTCCAAAGTGACAGCGTTGTGAGCTTATGCAAATAAGCCTCTGTCAATACCAAACTCTATTCATTGACATGCTCCTTGCCAAAGATTCCTCTAAAAATGCTGCAACAAATATGGAATACTTCCCAAGATGGAAGAGCTCCCAATTCATCAAACACCGAAAAGATAATGCCATCTCCTCTTCCTGCAACATCATGAAAAGTCTGAGAACAAATCTGCTCTTGCTCTCCCAGAAACAAGCAAAGCAACAAGACATTTTGCTGCCTCCCCATAATTCCGTCATACAACTCATGTGATGAAGACATAATGAATGATATGAGTAACACATCAACATCATACATCCATTCTCTATGCTGCTCAATGATGCAAGTATCCTGCCATCTTTTTTCCATCCTCCCACTCCTTGGAAAAGTATTTTCCAAGTGATGGCCAAACTCTTTCAAGAGTAACCAGCGCAGCCAAGCCTCCTGCTGCTCGGTATCATAGATCTGTAAGTAGCCTCCTAGTTCCTTGCTCATCAACCACATCCACTCAATCACTTGTGGATGCCTCCTTCTTCTCCTCATCCTGGTATTCCTCCCATGAGTGCTACCATCCTCCCAAATCAAATTCCTATCTTTGCACTTTATGGGATTTTGAAATGTAAGCTTCTCAAGGATGAATGAGACCCTATCAAGAATCAAATAGGTGGTAGGAAAAAACCTCCCATCATGATGTGTATGGCTCAAGGGATTTCCAACACAAGCATGAGAGATGTTATCCATCCTAAGATGACCTCCATCTTCTATCTTCTCTTGTGAGAAGGTAAGAAAAGCATTGCATTCCATGGTGTGTCGAAGTGCATCTCCAATGAGACCTCTCCTTGAGAACTCCCTTTCATCCATAGTCTTCCAAAACCAATGAGGTCTTGGATCTGAAAGTAGGAGTTCCTCTTTGGGCTAAGAAGAGCTCATTGATAAAGTGTCATCTTGAAGGGAGGAAAGGTTTTTTACTCCAAGATGTCTACCATCAATCTTCAAGCCTTCAAACCCCAACCTCCAGTGTGATGTACAATCCAACAATGGCTCATGAGAATGATGGTTTGATTCCTTCTTGAGTGTTTCCATGTTTCATAGCGCAATGCAACCAAGTTGCTCTATAGTAGAAATGGGATTTGACCCTTGGTCATCCAAAAGTAAATCTCCACATTGATCAGAAGAATTTGCTACAACAATGGAATGTGGAAATCTTTTCATACCTTGATGTGCATTTGGAACTTCTTGTAGGGCTACAAGAGTCCCTTCCTCAAAAGTGTTGGCTGCCCTAAATATTGATGCATGTGGCTGCTCCTCCATGAGTGGGACAGTGTTATCACAAGCCTCCTCAAGAGGTGATGTGATCTCTTCTTCATGATAATAGGAAGTGCATGGTACTTCGTCTTCTTTTTCTTCAATCTTCTTGACCTCCTCAAAGGTGGATGCATCTTCTCTGGATCTGAAAATAGATTAAAATAAACTCATCTTTTTCAATGTTCTGATCTTCTTGGGCTTAGACTCGCAAGGATCAGTGGATCCCTCATACATGGGAAAAGGTGACCCCCTAGTGGTATGCTGCAACTTTGAACTCTGCGTTCTATATCCCCCATTGTTCCATTCACTTTCATCCTGCCTGAGCTAAAATTAATCTTTGAAAGGCAAAGCTGCTCTGAAGTCTTCCCCCATGGACTTCCATTTACAGAAATAGTCTCCAAAGGGTATATGATCATGCGGCCTCCCTTTCTCACTCATTACTGGAGGTAAGAATGTAGGCATTGTGATAATGTCCCCACGGTTTCTCTTCCAGTGTCGTAGATAACTAGCTCCATGGGCTGAGCTAGAACTATGCTCTGATGCCACTGTAATATCCCATTTCAGGGATATCTCTAAAACACAGCAAACTCCAACCAGAGATGGACTAGGAGGGCATTTACCAGATATTCCGCCTCTGAAAGAGGACGAGATCCAGAGGCTACCTGGCCCTTTCCAGACTCTGTCTATAGATATTCTTAAAGAATCCCACTCAAAAGTGACTTGCGGTAATATGAAAACGCATATATGAGCATACCATGAATAGACAATGTTGTACAATGAGCTGTGAGACAAGAAGATGAACATATAAACAAAATCAGGGATTCTGCAAGACATCAACTGTATAACGGTATTTATATGATGAATAAGCTTATAATAGGTGTGAGGAACATAAATACATCATATTTAACTACATGAGCCACTTTAATTCAGAATTACAATCCAAAGGATGGGGAAAATCAGCAATTTATGCACTAAAAAGCTTAATATCAGATATTTGCGTAACAACAGAGGATGAGGACGGTTGGATCTGATAGCTTACGTCATGAGCGACCTATGCTCCGAATTTCAACTCAAACTAAGCATTCTAGCTAAGTTAAACAGTTCCTCCTTTCTCGACTAGTCAAGAAAAACCCTGATTTCCCATGACACTGAGTATGCAGAAATTTACTGAAGCAAGGGCAGCGTATTTTCTGATGGTATCAGATTCAAAGCAGCACAAAAAATCAGATAATGAGTTTATGGACATGGCATAGGAATTAAGCAAGGTTAAACAACAGTTTTACATAGAAACCCCTCAAGATTGAGGTGCTGCAAGACAAGAGAATGACCCAGAAACCCTTCAGCGTTATTTCTAGGAGGATGAAGCTTATTTTTTTATATTACAGATCTGCAACTGATAAATACATGAAAAAAGAGATCTATAATGAGACAAAATTCCCAAAGGGCTCTTTATTACATTCCCCTTAGGGATTTCAACAATACATGAAAATGCCGAAGTTGCTGGGCAGCTGCTGCAACTCAAATCTGGAACTCTATAGAGAAGGTTGAAGATGATTAAAAACTGAAGTAGACCTCCTCCAATGGATCTCCAAAGTGGAAGGCTGATCCTTACACTTGAGATTTCACCCTCAAATCAATCTGCAGACCCTCACTGCAAATACACCATGAAAATAACGCAGTCACTAAGAGGGACTGCGCAATGAGTGGATAGAACACTTTGGCCAAGTGCCAATATCTGAAAATCAGCTCCAATTCCCTCCAATCTGATCCTCCAAAGGGAAGAAATACTCTCCCTCTGAAAAACGAGAGAAGGAAGAGGTGTTGTGAAGTCTCCACTACAATACCTTACAACACAGTATTATGCTGTTGCAGCAATAACGCTGTCCTGGAGGATGATGCTGGAAAACCAACCTTGCGCAAGTAGGCACTCGAAGTCCCCTGGGGCTAAGGGTGAGTTCTCCGACCGGAGACACTCAGTGCACTAAACAGTGCTGCAGACTAGTTAAACAACTAGGGTGCTCAAGAAGTCGAAATGACTAACTCAATATCATAAACATATGCATGAATGCCAATAGCTCTGCTCCCCTCCATTTATATAGAAATTGGAGACTCCTCATGGGCCCTTCCTCTAGAAGCTTCCCTTCCTCTAGAAACTTCCCTCCTATGTATTGCATTCCAACTCATACCCTGCGCTGGTTGACTTGGTCAAACCTCTTTGCAAATATCTCCTTTCACACATGAGGGTGTGAAATCTGGTTCCATGGCTGATCCCTTTTCATACTAGAGGGATTTTATTTATGTTTTTATTATCTTTGGGCCTCCTCATCCAATTATTCATCTCCTAAATGATTTTAGACAAAATTTAATGTTCCAATTTATTGAAGAAAAATTTGGAACATTACAATCTAATATACTTTCCATTTATTCTGAGCTAAAGTGGCTAGGACTTATCTTGTAGTATCCAATATGGCTACCGGGGCAAATGTTTCTCCAAATTCTATTCTCAGTTGATGTGAGAATCCTTTTGCTACAAGTCTTGATTGAAATCTGTCAATTTCACCTTTCTCATTCAACTTTGTCTTGTACACCCACTTCACAGCAATGAGGTTTTTATCCTTTGGTAAATTTACCAAATCCCATGTATCATCCATTTCAATAGCTTCAATTTCTTCATCCATGGCTTGCACTCAATTCTCATCTTTGATTACTTCTTCAAACAAAGAATGTTGAATGAAAATAATGCAAAATCTGAACTAACATCTAAATCATCATAAATATCTCTCAAATATCTCATCTTTCTCTTACCAATTCTTGATTCATCACCTAGTTGGATGTCGAGAGAATTATGGTCTGTTGATCTGCTTGAAGATCCATATTGCTCTGAAAATATTGGAGTCCTTGTTGGTGTGACTATGTTTGGTGTCTACTCTTTTGATTCTTGTTGTTCCTTATCTGCTACATCATCCTCTTCCATCAATGGTGATTTTGCATAAATTGTTTTGTCTACAGTCCCATTCCATGAATCTTGTTCTTTGAACATAATAGCTCTGTTGATTATGGTCTTCTTGGGGAGAGGGTTATATAATTTGTCAGATTTTGACTGCTCACTATAACCAGTAAATATGAATTTTCCACTTTTATCATCCAATTTTCCTCTTATATGCTTAGGTACATGTGAATAGGCTACACATCAAAAAACACCGAGATGAGATACAATGCATGACATACCTGACCATGCTTCTTTTGTTACTCTATTCATCACACTCTTTGTAGGTGATTTTTTTATCATATAAACACCACATGCAACTCCTTCTGCCCAATAATTATTAGACAAGTTTCTTCCTTTCAACATGCTCCTTGTCATGTTCATAATTGTTCTATTCTTTATCTTTTCTACAGCATTTCGTTGCGATGTGTACCTGGTTGTAAAATTTCTTCTGATTCCATGTTGTTTGTAGTAATCATGGAATGCCTTTGAATCATATTATCCACCACGATCTAACCTCAATACCTTTATTTTTCGATCACTTTGGTGAATCTCTGTTAAGGCTTTGAATTCTCTAAACTTTGCAAAAGTTTCAGACTTATGCTTCAAGAAGTAAACCCAAGTCTTTCTACTATATTCATCAATAAAAGTGAGGAAGTAACAACTTCCACCAACTGACAGTGTCCTCAGAGGCTACACAAGTCTATATGCACGAGCTCAAGAGGTTGTGTTGCTCTGTATGCAACTCCCTTTGGAAAACTTTCATGGTCTTGTTTTCCCAAGATGCAACACTCACAAGTACTAGAAGGTTCTTTGATGGGAGGTAATCCTCTGACCATCTGTTTCTTCTGCAACAATCTTAAACCAAAAAAGTGCAAGTCTCCAAATTGAAAGTGCCATAACCAATAATCATTAGAACATGCAATTGCAAAATAACTTACTTGATCACTGTAATTCATAGTTGGAGGAAAGAGTTTGTTCCTCGTCATCTGCACCTTTGCTATCAGCTATTTTCTTGGGGGCTTGTCATAAATAACACACTCTTGTCCCTGAAAGATAACTATGTATCATTTATGCGTCAATTGACCAACACTTATCAGAATGTGTTTAAGACTAGGAATATAATATACCTCTGAGATTGTCTTTGGCTCCCCCTGTTCGGTCAAAATGTTGACCACTCATTTTCCATCTATATCCACACTCTTGTCAATCTCCAAATTTAACTCTGTCTTCACATATTGATCCAAATTTGCAACCAAATTATTGTTGCCTGTCACATGGTTACTGCAACCATTGTCTAATAGCCACACATTATTAGAAGGTTCATGCATGTTATGAAAAGCTAGGGACACAGAGTTAACATTCTTTGTACTAACATTAGCTCTGTGATTCCTTTATAAACTATCTTCTTCCTGCAATCACGGGCATACTAACCAAATTTATTACAATAATAACATCTCACCTTTGATCTATCAGATTTTTTATTATTGTCGAAGCCTCTACTGTTGCTTTCACTTTCATGTTCATTCTCTTCTCGGCCATCTCTTTTACGACCATATCTTCTGCCTCATCCTCTGCCTCTCAATCTACCTCTGCCTCGACCTCTTGAAATAGAAACTTGACTTTTGAAAGAAGTTTATAAAGTGGAATCCTTATTTATGTTTATCCTTGCCTCATGTGGTAGAAGTGATCCATTCAACTCATCAATTGTCAGTGTTGCAAAACCTTGGCTTCTTTTATGGCTGCTACCACAACATCAAACTTGGTAAACAAAGATCTAAGAACATTCTCAATTACTGTTTGATCTTTAATATATTCACCATAAATTTTTAACTGATTTACGACAAACATGACTCAATTCATGAAAAAATTGATGTCCTTTGTCTCCTTCATCTGCAGACTTTCAAAATCTCTCCAAATTTTCCCATGCTTCCTTTGTTGAAGACGTGATCATAATCTTCTGGAACACTGCTTGGTCCACTCCCGGCTGGATAAGAAGAAATGCTTGTGCATTCTTCCTTTAGTCTTTCTTCCATTGTTCCCTCTCTGGATTAGTGAGAGCTCATTCTTTTGCTTCACTCTGAGGTTCTACAAACCCAAAATTTACATGATCCCAAACATCATGCACTTTTAACATGGTCTACCTCTTAATGGCCCACACATCATAATATTTCCATGTGAAAGAAGGAAGATGTGGCTGAAAACTCGATGTTGCTATATTTCTTCAAAAACAATCTTCTCTTATAAAACCTTATTTTTCTCCTTTTATAAAGGTTTGCAAAGCTCCTTTCAGAAACCCTTTTATTTTTTATTTTTGTTTTTTTTTTATATAATAAATTCTTTGATAAAATAAAATTATATATAGAAACCTTTTTATAATAACCCTCTTAAAATAAACTTTATTGTAATTTTTTTTTAATATTATAAAAAATACTTTTAAAAAAATAGAACTTTATAAAAATCTTGTACAAAAAGCCTCACGTATTGTATGAATAGATTCATTTTTAAATAATGAACCCTTTTAATATGGTGATATTAAAATAAACATGTTTTATGAAGGCCATTTTTAAAAAAGCAAAATAAACCTGTACCGTTGTATTTGTTGAATTTTCTCATGGTCGTAGAGATTTTTAACCTCTAAACCCGATTACACACCCGAGAACATAAAAAAACTTTAGAATCAAACCTGATTATTTCCAAAATGCAAGTCTCACAAATGTTGTGTAGTTTCACTAAATTTGTGCAGTTTTTGCATTAAGAAAGTGTGGAATTTGCACGATTTTTTTTATTAAGAACGTGCGGACCTGTGCACTCCTTAATAGTCCCACGATTTTGGAAAAAAAAAATTGTCCTTCTGCTCTTAGCCCTCTTCTCACTAGCTCTGTAGGCTCCACAGATCTTGTGATCCTTACTCAGCTATAATACCAATTTGTTGGAAAGGTAGATGATATAAACCACAAAATAACACAAGTAATTCACACACTAAACACACACGAGTTGCGGCTCTTCTATTGATCACAAAAACTTGATTAATAACAATGAATCCGGTGAAGGGTATTTATCCTTTTTGACTAACGACTCGCCTAATATAACTTGACGTGCAAACTATTCACTAAAGTCGTCTATCACATAACTCAACTTGACTCAATTCTAAGTTAATTGACTCTCTAACTCTTCATGCGGGAGTTAATTAGCTATTTTGACACTACCCCTTATTTATGACCGCTAAACTAAAACATGATTCATGACAACTCAAACAGAAATTCCAAGAAATTTATATTGTTCATATGCACTAGGTTGAATCTGGAAAACAATTTAAACATTCAACAATTGTAGCCGATACATTTCACTCACAAAAAGTTAATAAAATTCCATGCAAGGCATTAAAAAATTAACAAAAATTGTTGTAAATAGAATTTAAGCTCCACAATGAAGCAATTTCTATTCTTTTAGCAGTGTATGCCAAAAGATAGAGAATCTTAAACCTATAGAAAAGTGAATATTATGTTGAAATAGAACCTTTCTTAGCCAACTTCAACATTATGATCGAATCTAGGTAAAAGCTTTATGAGTACTTGTACAAAAGTAAATTGTTGATGTAGGGCTAGTAGTTTAACCCAACAATCATGTAAGGTTAACACTAAATCCCGCTATATAACCCAGGTTGATGATCTTTTCACATGGCTTGTTGGACCTCTCAGCATGAATATCCATAACAGAAATTTATATTATAAGTTAAGCGCTTTTCTGTTCCAGCACCTAACCACTTTATTCGGCCCTCAAAATACTCTCACATATGACCTTTACGATTTCCGAGGCGAATCCTTATCTCATCACCGCAATCACAATTCCAACTAAAATCATAATTCTGTCTTATTCATTTCGAAATGTGAAATAGTGTTGAGATCTCCACCGTTGGTTCAGTAACTGATCCAATTTCTATTGCGTGATAACTAGCCCGACGGTTAATATTTTAAAAACACGCAATATAGGTGGTTTTCCTCCCCAGTCAGTGTATTACGTGGCACTTCCATATTTAATTGCGCAGTTTGAAAAATTACCATTCACCATTTTAACACCCTGCGATATAAAACTTACCACATGCGAAAACCACTTTTCCAGTTCCAAACACGATCACCCGACTCACAGTTACACCAGAACACACCATTGCACGACTAGAACTTGCAAAGTGTTAAACGATTTAACATGTGATCTGCACTTTAATCTGAATCTCTGGAAATTTGGGGAAAACTCATAGTTTCTATCTTCAGATAATATATTTTATTTTCTCCCATTGTTACACAGCATTTTGTCACTGTCCATGCAATCCCCATAACCGCACATTGGAGGCTCATGTTTGTGATCAAAATAAAGTGCCATGCCTTGAAAATACCATCATTGCATCCCTTACCATAAGTCTAACATTCCTTTTGTTAAACATTTCCTAAACATACCACCAAAAACCCTTGTTTTTGCCTTGGCGCTGGTAGCCAGTTATGCCCTCACGCTAATGAAGTAGATTAACACTGGCCCCCCGCCGCAACTGGTGCTTTGTCTTAGTTAGCTGCCCGCGCCAATCTGTTTATGGAAAATGTTTTAAAAATAGAGGTGAAGTTTCGATCATAACAACTTCGTGGATGAGTCGTGGGGAGTGGTCCAACTGAATAACCATGGCATTCCTCCTTTGGCCTCTTATTTCCACCTTTTGGGGAAACCTCCCAAGGAATAAGGCCTCCCTTCCACTATAGTAGGGATCCCAACCTCCTCCTCTCGCTCTATAAATATAGCCATCCTCCATTGATGAAGCTAGCGGAACTGAAGATAATATAGCAGAAACGCTAGAGAGATTTTTATTCAAGATAGAACGGAAGAGTCCCTTATTGACAGAGCTTAGGCTTGTGCCTTTATCCCGTTTGAATTCCCTGACATTCATCGAGACTTGCTTCAACTGAATCCCACTAAAGGAGGCTGCGACGTCAAGGCTTGGTTGTAACTCTTTCTTTTCTTAATACATATGTATAACTATTGTCTGGTTCCCTTTTTGCATTGATGTGTTCTATTTGATGCAATATGCTCAACCCTCCTTGACTGGTTCTTAATTATGAATGAGATATTTGTTTCGTATGCTGCTGTTGTTTGTTGATCTTATGCAGGTATCCAAGCATCACTACGAAAGGACCATGATCTATGGAGACAGGAATTGAGAGGCCACCACTACAACATCTACGATGACAGAATTGGACTCCAGGTAGGTTGATCTACCTCATCTATTTCATTCAGTAATTAGGAGCCTACACTCTAGTTTGTCCTTTTGTTACTAGACCCACTCTAGGGCTAGAGGGAGTGTCTCTGTCCACAGAGAGGATTTACCCTCAAAACAAATTGGCAACTCCACTGGGGATCAATGTGGGTTTTTCTTTCTTCCCTTGTCAAGCCAACTTCTATCGTTTGTTGGTTTGTCTATATTTTCTAGTCTGTTTTCTTGTTTAGAGTCCAATTTTTCAACTCTAGAGTTTCAGAATTGACCTTTTCTCATTGGATTTCCCATTCTCCCATGGATATCTGGCTTAGCGCATTTTTTGGTTGAATAGTCACACCAATTAGCACATGTTGCTTTTGTTGCACTTGCAGCAACCCCTGTTTGGCACGGATTACTGCCTTACAGTCGTGCCAAATCCTGTAGGGTTTGGATTGACTTTATTTTTGAGTTTTTTGGTCAGTTGTTCTTGCCTTTGGGTGGATTTCTGATTTGCAATTTTTTTAACTATCATAGGCTTATTTTTTCTCAGTTGTACATATGTTTACTTATCAGTGTAGTTTATGGCCTTAGGGTTTCTAAGTGTCTTAGATCACTAAACCTTCTGATTGGAAGTCGAGTCTTTTGATTCTTGTCAGCCACATCTCTTGATCAATTGCGTTTAGTTATTGTTGATCCTTTGAGCAGTTGTTTTGGTTGAATGATCATTTTGGGTTTCGTTTGATTTTTCTTCTTGCTGCTCCAAGCATAGATCACATTTCTTGTTGGGATAGTTTCAAATCTTTCTCTTTGATTGGAAGAGTGCATCATTGGTTTGAGTGCATCTTTGTGTTTGTGTTGCTTTCATTGAATAAGTTGGTTTAGCTCTTTACATTCGCAATCCTTGAACTAGTGTTTGTTTTGTTTTTTCGTATGATTAGTGCATTATGTGTTCATTTAATTGAAAAAATAAAAAAATGGTGTTCTTTCATTTTGTTGGAAAAGAAAAACTCTTTTGCATAACTAGTGTTTGATTAACTAGGAAAGAATTTTTCATTTTTCGCTTGATTGAATTAGATGCATTAGCGGATTTCTTCGTTTGATTTCATTGATTGCTATTGTTTGAAAGATCTCTATTCTTCCCTTAATTAGCATTCATTGAATGGAAAATGGTGTTCATTTGCATATAGTTTTCATTTAGGAAATTTGAGATCAGCATTTGGTAGGGTCTTGAAATTGACACATAATTCAAGGTCAACTATAAAATAAATTGAATTAACCTAAAGAAACATTGGAACCTAACACAAACATTTTAGTCGTCTAGGCTAGAGACGTGTTCCGATGTCTTAAAACCTAGTAACTGTCGTTCACCTTTTGGCTTTAAACATCGATAGTACGGACTTGTGATCCCCGTACTATCGAGTATATAAAGGGAGATCCCTATAGGTTCAAATCATTTATCCATAGGAAGCCGAGTCTTCTGCCCTATAACCGTGATACGCCGAACACAGCATTCGGGGAGACTACCTGCACATACGGAAAGTCCTTGGTCATTTCTCTTTCATTTGATCACCAAGGTGTATATGGCAGTTCACGGAAACTTGGTACACCCTCTTTCTTAGATTACCAGAGCAATAATTTCGATCTTTTCATGACTCTTTAAAAAGAGAAAATATCATCGAGCACTTGTCCTTTCATGCTCGTTTAAAATTGAAAGTGACTAGAGTCATCTTTTGTCTGTTTCTTGACTCTTAAAACATGAAACAAAAAATTCTGGTTTCAATGTCATAAAATTAATTACCCACGATTACATGCCCGTTAAGTGTTTGTTACTTGGCTTGTTTTGTTTTTCCTTACGCCTTGGTCTTGAATCCTTTTTTTGGCTATCTCTTTTTCCTTTTCTATTTTGAAATATGGTCACAGTGGCGGAACCACCAATTTCATTGTCTTCTTCACTGCCTCCTAGTGGTAGTTCCTTTCCCGACGTTTCTTACAAAACCCCTCAGCCCACTAGGTCTGTCGAGTTTTCGCAGCCTATTCTCCTGAATGTTTTACCTCTCGCTACTCGATCTCCTCCTGAAGAGTTAGTTGAGTTCAATTGGCCTCCTCTAGGTGCTTGGTATGGTTTTCGGGATGAGGAAGGATTCCCTCCTCTTACTTCAGGATCACAATTTTTAGCTGCTACTATACCTGTTAGTCCTCGTCATCTTTTCAACGATCTTACGACTTCGTCAAATATGGATTCTTCAAGTCCTGTTGACAGTGAAGGAATGCCTATTTCTACAGGTGAATATCAACTTTTCCCTGAAGATCTCCAACATGTTTCTATTCAATCTTTCTCTGCAATCGGTGTCACTTCCATCTGGTTATTGGAATTTGAGTCAGATTATGTCTGGTGCTGCATCCATAGCACAATCCAGTACATCAACTCCCCCAGGAGTTTGGTCCTCCCTTCATTGGGACTGTCACCTTCGACACTGAGTTCGTTAATTATTGTTACATCTGTCCCGGTCCGACCTACTATCTGTGTCACTTTGTCTACGTCGGTTGTTACAACACAATCATCAAATTCTTTTCATACTCACAGGTCTATCTTACTCAATCCTATGTGGCCTATCAATCAGGGTGCGAGCAGATCACAAGCTCGTGCTGCAGAGACTGTGCCTTCTAGTGAAGCTATGACTACCCCTATGGTTTCTACCTATACTTTTGATGAGCACATGTTGGACATTCACCAACGATATGCTCCTTCTCTGGATGCTCAATCTCCTGTGGCCCCGTCTACTTCTAGTATGAACTCGAATGTTCCTATGATTCCTGGTGGCCTTACTTTTGAAGAGTATTTTTTGGTTGTTTAGCAACAGAACTCTCAGGGTTTTCGGCCACCCCAAGTTCCTGTCAATCCTCCCCATCATTATGATGCTATCGACAACCCTGTCTATTCGTTTCCTGTTGATCCTTATCCGACCGTCACTCATCAAGGACCTTTTCTACAAGGACAACCCTCAGGCTTAGAAGGACAACCCTTACAGGGACAAAATTTGGCTCAGCAAGGACAATCCTTTGGTCCTCAGGGACAACCTTACGGTCTGAAAGGTAAACCTTTGGTCCAACAAGGACAACCCTCCAGTCCTTCAAGTCAGATTTAACTTGGAACGTCATATGTTACCGACGGGCCGATGTATCCCCCACAAGGACAACCTATTGTACAACAGCAGCAGCCGTATGCACAGTATGGCCAAACTTTTGTGCAACAAGGACAACCTTATGGTCCTACTCTAGTTCAACCTGGTCATCAGGGACAACCTGGTCCATCTCCTCCATCAAGCCAACCTCTTCCACAAGGGCAACCCAGTGACCCTCATTATCTAGGCCAACCTGTTCCACAGGGGCAGCTTGCTCAACCAGCTCAACAACCGGTTCAACCTGTTCAACATCTAGTTCAATCTGTTCAACTTGCTCAACAGCTGGTTCAACCTGTTTATCCGACTCAGCAGGGTCCACCTATTCACCAACCCACTTAACCTGCTCAGCAAGGTCCACCTGCTCAACCCCAAGGTGCTTATTACCTCCAAGGTCAATATTAACCGGTATATAGTGCGCCCCAAGGTTTCAATTTTTACCCTCAAAATCCATTTCAACTGGTGTATAATAAACCTCAAGGCCATGCTTACATTCTGCAATAGAATCCATATGTTTCTCAGCAAGGACCTCAATGGTATGCTCGAAATCAGTATCCTGGTCCTCAACCCCAGTATCAGCAGAATTATTAGGCTTATAACCCCCATGGTCAGAATCCTCTGGGACAAAACATATGGGGGCAGAATTTCTCGCAGGATGGGTGGAATGCTAACACGGGTCCTTATCAAAGACCTCCAATGCCTTTTAATCCTCAATTACCATTTCTCGCTACATTGGAACTGCCTGATGTGTCAAAGTTAACGAATGATCCAATTCTTCATAACCCATATTGGCCTTTGGTTCTAACTAATATTCTTGGTGATATTCCTATGTTTGAGGGAAAGTCTGGAGAATATCCCCAAGCACATGCTATGAATTACCACTTGTGGTGTTCCTCTAACTCTTAGGTTGACGATTCCATCTGACTCCGTCTTTTCCAACGGACTCTTACTAGTGCCGCTACAAAGTGGTACATTGATATATCTAGTGGCATCTTTCAAGACTTCAAATATCTCGCCATGGCATTCCTTACACATTTTCAGTTACCGATTTTTTATGATACTGGGACACATCTCCTCACATCCTTGAAATAGGACTGAGCTACTCATATCTCGGATCATATTCATGAATGGAGACTTCGTCGTCGCTTGATTAAGTTTGATATTATTGATTAGCTTCTAACTGATTGGTTCACTACCTCCTTTTTCAATCAAATCACTAAAGAAATAGCTATGGGGGCATGTGTAAGCGAGGAACAAAACATTGCCTATGCCTAGTACCTTGATCTTGTGTACTCTCAGTCTGGCACATTGTATGATATTTTTCCTGATGCCCCATGACCTGGAATTTTTAAAGCACTGGTGAACCCATCTGTCGATGGTAATATTGGTTCTATGTCTCAAACTTCTCGTAAGTCTTCTCCTTCAAATCCTGGGAAGCAAAAGTCTACTTCTTCCAATGACGTTGCTTCTCAGCCCACTCTGAATCCTGGTAAAACATCAGAAGTCAATGCTATTCAGGCCAATCCGACAGACAAAACCTCCAAGGGGAAGAAGAAGGGTGAAGGTAAGGCCAAAGCCGATACCCCAAAACCAAATTTGTCCAAATATTGTGCTGATGATGGTTCACAGCGCAAGCCAAAGTACCCTTGTTTGATCTGTGAGGAAGAGCACTACACCAAGAACTGTCCTCGATGGGCCAAAGTGAGTAGATTTCTCAAAGGAACTCAGGGAACTACAACTATTATTAAAGAACCTTTTCCATCTCAACAAACACAGATGGTAGAGCAACCTCAGTCCTCTGCCCCTTTTGGCTCTCAGGTGTTCATGATGAACGGTTCTGTGCCCATTTCTATTGCTACTCGATCAAAAATTTATACTGAATTGCGTCAAGTGGCAGGGAAGGAGATCATTGATGTTCCTCCTCCTCTGCTTGATTCTAGCCCTATTCAAATTGAAAGGCCCAGTACTGAGCCCATTGTATGACCACCTTCCAAAGGTGTACTCCGCAAGTCTTCTTACAATCCAAACGCCCGTGCCACTCAACATTACAGTATTGTTGAGGATTTGGCTCAAGCATCATCTGCCATGTCTTCTCTAGAAGTACTTCAAAGTTGTCTGTCTCAATGGAAAGCTTTTTTATCTGTGATTGGTGGGGTTGATCCCACCGATACTAGCCTTCTTTATTTCGATTTAGAGAATTTCGTTCCACGACTACCGCACCAAATTGTGCTCATTATACAGGTTGTCATTAATGGTCTCGATATTCATCGAGAAGTTGTGGAAGAAGGAGCATCAACATGCATCATGTCATCTTCTTGCTGGAAAGCCATTGGTTCTCTAGAATTGAATTTGTCACCAAATACCCTGGAAGCATTTGATGGAAGAGAATTGAAACTTTTAGGTTTTCTCGCTAGTTTACCAATTACCTTGAAAGGGAAGACAATCAATATCAAGGTAGAAGTCGTTGACACGAAGATCAATTACAATCTTCTCCTCGGTCATAGTTGGACTCACGCTATGTTGTGCGTTCCGTCCACTCTCTTTCTTGTCCTAAAATTCCCACATGAAGGAAATGTTGTTACTGTTGATCAATTTTAATTCTTCACTTCTTCTTCCGAGAAAAATGTTTCGTATGTGGATATTATCCCTATTCCCTACGAGAGCATTGGGCCGGGTCTCTTCAAAGATCCTAACCTCATGGGTATTTTTCCTCTTCCTCCACCCAACACTCTTCAGATCAATATGATCTCTCGGTATGATGACCCATGGATAATCCCTTCGCCTGAACAGGTCGATTCTTTTGGAGATTTGATTCCTTTAAGTCCGATTGAGATTGATTATTGTGAACTTCTAGCAACTTCGAATCCTTCGCCTTCTAATCATGCTCCTTTGAGCATGTCTCTCGACACTTATTCTCAAACCCCTTGGCTTGACGATTCGGATTCATCCGATCCCTTGCGAGAGATATTTCCTTCCGATAAAGCCAACATGGAAACTATGTCTCTTGAGGATTTATCGTGGGATGATGGCCATCATCGTTCCTCGTTCATGCCTGGCCTCGGGGCCATGTATACATGTCTAAAGACGTTCACATCTCAGGTTCCTTCTCCTCCACTTCAAAGTCCTATTCTGACACATGAAGTCTTTACAGAGGGTAACTTGAGTAAAATTATGCAAACGATGCATATTGACATTTTTGTCAAACCATGAATTGCCGAGAACATCCATCTTGGGGTCACCTATTCTTCCGATGAAGTTCAGGTTTATACTAGCCTTTTCCGCGAGTTCTGCGACGTCTTTGCATGGTCCTATGTAGAAATTCCTGGCATCGATCCTTGTATAGTGGTGCATGAGATTCATACCTACCTAGTTCGAAGCCTATTTTTCAGTGCCTTCGTCCTGTACACCCTCGAAAGGTTGCCACTATTAAAAGTGAAGTTGAAAAACTTCTCAACGTTGGTTTCATATACCTGATTCCATTGACAGAATGGGTGTCTAACATCGTTCTTGTAGATAAGAAACAAGGTACTATTCATGTCTGTGTTGATTACCGTGACATCAATTGAGCCTATCCTAAGGATAATTATCCTACTCCATTTATCGATCAGATCATTGATAACTGTGCTAGGAGTGAGATATTTTCCCTCATGGACAGCTTTTCTGGCTATAACTAGATTAATATTCTTCCGAATGATCAACATAAGACATTCTTCATCTTTCCTTGGGGTATTTTCGCGTATAAGAAGCTTCATTTTGACTTAAAAAATGTTGGAGCCACATTTCAGGGAGCCATGTCGTATGATTTTCATGATATTAAGCACATCATTCAACCTTATTTGGATGACCTCCTGGCTCATTCAGCTAAGCGTAAGGACCATCCTGACCATCTTCGTCAAATTTTTCTTCGTTGTCGAAGCTACAACATTCGGTTAAATCTGCAAAAATTCGTATTCTGCATCGATTCTGGTAGACTCCTAGGGTTTATCGTGTCCAAAGACAGGATTCGCCTTGATCCTCTCAAAGTCGAGGCTATTATCAATCTCCCCTCTCCATCTTCACTACATTAGCTACAGAGTTTGCAAGGAAAGGTTAATTTTCTATGACACTTTATCCTTAACTATGCCGAAGTAGCTAAAGGATTTACACCATTATTGAAGCAGGGTGTCCCCTTCCTCTAGGATGAGATTGCTAAGAAGTCTTTCGACACATTGAAGACATTTCTTTTCAACGCTCCTCTTTTTCATCCTCTGAATTATTATCATAATTTTTCCCTCTATTTAGCTACCGCTTTTAGCACCATTTCCATGGTTCTGGTTCAAGAAGATGGTGATGGTGACGAGAATGTTATTTACTACCTCTCTCGTAACCTTCTCGATACCAAAATGTGCTATGCCAATTTTTCGAAGTTAACGTTAGCTACGATTCAAGCAGTTCAACGTTTTCATCATTATATCCTGTTGCGTATTGTGACTGTGATTTCTGAATGCAACCCCATGACTTACATATTTTCTCGACAATTGCTGGGGGGAAAATACTCAAAATGGATTGTTATCCTCCAAGAGTTTGATTTGGAGTTTACTACGGCCAAATAAAATAAGTCATTAGTCTTTGTAGATTTGATTTTCTCCCTTCCTTCTGACTCTGCTCCATCTGGTTCTGAAGAACACATTCCAGAAGATACGATTTTTCTGATCTCCACCCTCGATCCTTGGTACGGTGATATCATCGTATATCTTATAAATTCACTTTTAGATCTGAGTTGATGAAGGATGCTTGTCGACGCATCCATCATCAGTGACAACTTTATCATATAGTTGAAGATACACTTTACCGTGTTAGAGTAGATTTCATTCTCCATCGGTGTTTGACCTTCGACAAGGCCAAGAAAGTTCTGAATGATTGCCACAGTGGCACCTGTGGTAGACACATGTCTAGTTATTCCAGTGCACAGAAGATTCTTCGTGCTGGGTATTTCTAGCCCTCTATCTTCAAGGATTGCATTGTTGCTGCCCGTAAATGTCATGATTGCTAGATCTATCAGCGCAATATGCACGTGCTGCCTGCACATCTCTACCCTGTCATTACCGTTGGTCTCTTTGCGAAGTGGGGCATCTATTTTATGACATGTAACCCTCACTCGGTCGGGGGACATGCTTATATTATCGTAGCCATTGACTACTTCACTAAATGGGCCGAAGCAATGACTACACTTTCCACCAATAGTAAGACAACAACACAGTTCATATTCAATCACATCATTTCTTGGTTTAGTGCCCCTCAAGCAATCATTACCAATCATGGTTCCCATTTTCAGCATTATATGGTGGCGGAGTTGACTTCCAGGTTAGGCTTGTGTCACGACAGCTCAACGTCATACTATCCTCAAGCTAATGGCCAGGTTGAAGCTGTGAAGAAAGTTCTAGTCACTATGCTTCAACGTACGATTGGGATCCACAAATCCAATTGGCATCTCATGTTATTTTCGGCTCTCTGGGCATACCGAACCTCAGTCAAGGATGCGATCGGATTCACTCCTTTCCAGCTTGTTTACAGTCTGGAAGCTACCCTTCCAATTGAATGTGAAATACCTTCGCTCAAATTAGTTGTTTAATTACTGCCCAACACTTCACCTGAAGAAGAGCGTATTCTCTACTTAGAGAGGCTGGATGAAACTTGCCACTTTTCTGCTTTGGTCATCGAGGCACAGAAGAAGCAAGTCAAAGCCCATTTTGACCATTCAGTTTCCCCTTGCTCCTTTGTATAAGGAGACCTCATCCTCCTGTACGATCAAGCTCATAATAAGTTGGGGGCAAGCAAATTTCAATCCATGTGGAATGGGCCTTATATTGTTAAACGCATTTTGAAGAACGAGGCCTATGAGCTCATTGATTACGAAGGTCATCCTTTAGATCAACCTAGAAATGGGTTGTATCTCAAGAAGTATTATGCATGAATCATTCGTGGATGTTTTGTGTACATAGGTGTTTTTTTCATTTTTGTACATTTTTTGGCTTGGTGTGTTTTGCGAGCATTTTCCTGCTTATTGGGTCATTGCTTATTGTGCAGATGTCTATTACCCCTTATGTCAGTTTAGCGGATGGTGCTTCCCGTAGTACCCGAAACTTTTCTTTAGCAACCTAGGTGATTTATGATCCTGTTGGTGAGTTGATAGACCTACAAGATATTTGTCTAGGATGAACTACAAACAATGTCGCTGAATATAGTGTTGTTATTGAACTATTAATTGAGGCAATTACCCTCAGCATTAGTGCAATGGTTGTAAATCTAGACTCACAGGTTGTTGTTCTTCAGCTTAATGGGCATTATTCAGTTAGAAACACGCATATTTTAAGATTGTATTTACGTGTTCGTTTGTTGGAGATACATTTTGATTACATCACATATCAACATATTCCTAAACAAATGAATGCATTAACTGATACAATGGCTAACATTGTATTAGATAGACATTTGTGTAATCTGTAAAATCGTCATCACATGAGAGAATCATATCAAATAGGAAAATATATGTATATATATATATATATATATATATATATATATATATACATATATATATATATATATATATATATATATATATATATAAAAGGTTTACATCAGTGTGCACCATAATTTTCAAAAAATATGTGTGTTTTTGTTACATCCTAAGACACCATGTCTCTCAAAATGTAGAAATAAAAGCCTAGGTGTTTAATCAACATGATGATCATGATAGCATGTCACTGCCCAGACAAGCCGCTTCAGCAAGCAGTGAACTCGGTTTGACACCCCTATAGTATGTCTTTGATATGCATGAGGAACATTGTCGAACCGTGCATAGTATGGTACCCCACGGGTGATTCCCTCCAAGTTGTGCACGATCTCCTCCTCCTCACCTTGAGGGGCAACATCAAAATCACGAGGTGTTTTCCTCGCTATCGGAGACATCCCTGCAGGTCTCTCTAGGCCTACATCTGAAAATGCATGGATAAAGTGTCAGAACATGCATACCAAAAAAAAAATCATAATACTCATGAAAGTTAAAAAATGAGTCTTACCAAGTGCTTCATCCCAATCCTCTCCTTTCAGGAGCGGGAGGTCCAGATCACCAATTAAATCTGTGCCAGAGTAGGGCCAGTCCTCCACGAAAATCAATTGTCGTGGAGCTAATAAAAGAACTCCGGTCTCCACGACATTTTTTGACCCCCCCCCCTGACCTTGGCATCGGCTCTTACGTGGAACTGACAAATTCAAGATTGGTCTGCTAGATTTCCCGCTATTTTCACAGCAAAATCACAAGGTAAAATGGGTCACTATTGCTCCACAAGAGGTAAAAGTGAAAATTCATTATTTTTTACCATTTTTGGCATTTTATAACTTTTTAGAACCCTAATTAGGTTTTAATACATGTTTTTCGATTATTACATTATGTTATTTCGAGAAATGGGTTTTACATTTGCTTCTTGTGCAGCGACAGGTCTTTAATGTGATAGTGATGAAGTCATGAGTTGTATTTTATACTTTTTTGGACTCAGTAAAAACAAGAAAAATTCACTACTGGAGTCATCTTTCAGCTCTTTTCTGACTCTCTAAAACTGAAAATATCGCTGAGACTCTTGTCATTTTGAACTCATTAAATGGCCGCGAAACGATATCTACGCGGTATACGTTTACCCCTTTTTCAGGTTGGGATAGATTATTTACGAAAAAGGAATACCTTAGCCAATCACGACTAAGAGGTTCTTTCAGATATTTTTTTCTGCCTTTTTAGATCTGAGAGACTACTTACAAAAAGGGACATGCTGGAGTTTTCTTTTCCACTTATTTTCAAACTCTCTAAACATGAAAAGATGCCAAGTTCTTCCTTTTTCAAACTCATTGAACCCTGATGACATCGGACATCATCACTATGACGTTCATCTAGGTTGATCTACCGCATCTATTTCATTCAGTAATTAGGAGCCTACACTCTAGTTTTTCCTTTTGTTACTAGACCCACTCTAGAGCTAGAGGGATCGTCTCTGTCTGCAGAGAGGATTTACCTTCATAACACTCGTCCACTGTTCAAACAACTGCAACTACTTCTGATTGATCCATCCATATTTTTAAAAGGGAAATCTCGATTCCTGCATGTCTGTACATGGTCTCAATAGACATTTAAACACTAATTCCACACAGGGAAAATTCAACAATTTATCAATGATGCTCACACAGAATAACCATAACATTTCTCAATTCGAAAATCAATGCATTATATGGTTGTTAGCACACACTTAGACACGAATCATACATGTGGTCATTCTAACTAAAACACACTATGTTTTTGTATTTTTGAATAAAATATCTACATAGGAAACAATCTACTTGAATCCTATCAGCCCTTCTCTATAAGGCCCCAAACAAAACCTGTAACTTCTCTCTAACCTCTCGCTTCTCGCTTTTCCTTCCTTCAAAATGCTTCAAAAATCTTACAATTTATAAAAAGGAAGGATTCATGAACCAATTTAGTTCAGATCCAACAATCTCTCACTCTCTCCTAAAGTATATTTTTCAGCTCCATTCTTTACTCAAATAAAATCCTAGATTAGGCCTTTAAATCCCTCAAATCCTCACTCTTCCTAGGATTACTCAACTGTCACTAAGATCTCTACATACACGACATATTCTCAATAAATAAATTTACAATTGAAATTTCCTCAACCTCAACTAAACTTAGGAAAATAAATAAAATGATTAAGGGAACCCACTCCCTTTAGTAAAGGTGTGATAAGACTCATGGGTCTTATAAAATTTGAATAATGCTCCTGCATCAGACTCCCCAGGTTGAAATAATTCATGGACTCCTATTCATGAGTCACCCAACTTCTTCTGCTATAAGTTTCATCAGATTTCATCTTCCAACTGGATGTCTATCTTTTTCTAATTATAGGTGTATTTTCTACATTCCCACCTTCTCTTGGATACCAAAATCTGTGTTGTGGATGTCCTTTTACTCTACTTCCATGATCATTTCCTTTGCATAATGTTTTGATGTTGATATCCTGCATAAACAACTCCTCAAACAACATAAATTTTTGCCCCTTTGTTTGATGTTGTCTTGTCATCATCTCAATAAAATTGAACTCCAACTTTATGTATTCTCTACTATCTTGTACATGACTGTACATTCTGATTTCTTACCCAATCACCAATATTCTCTTCTATCTCCAAATTATTTTCTTTATGTTGTCTTGTATATCCTTCCATCTTTCCTTGACTTGCTGACTTTGAAAATTTCTCATTCTCATCACCTTTTTAGTTTTTATCATCCATATATCCAATAACTTGAGTAGAATCATCTCAATCTCAAAATAATATTGTTTCTTGTTTGATACAAGAAAATATAACCTTCCAACTACATAATGTCCATCAGCTACAAATAGTTTAGTTATTGAACTTGGTTCAAATGCCTCCATATTCATATTAAATATAACTGAATTGTTCATCCAAATTTTTAATTGCAAACTCAAGATAAAATCTTGACATTTAAACCTCCTTTGGATTAAAAACAAAATATGTTTGTGGACTGTACTTTCACATCCTCTTCAATCTTCTTTCTCTTCTGCACTGACTTGTATAATAGCTATACCAGCTCTCCTTCCTTCATCCAAAACTTTTGAGTCAACTAGTTTCTTTCTCTCATCTTCTTATTTCCATAAGGAAAACTAGCTTTCTGAATTTCCAGAACTTACATACTTCTTTATGTTTACTTGTGCAAACATATCTCCAAGAATAGTTTGTATTTCATCCTAAAAAACACATTCGACAGTTAATAATTCAAAATCAGAAAACATATTACATTTTCCATTAACTCTGTTCCACATTTTATTTTATTTGTCACCCTCTTAATGTGCATATGACATATCAAACTTGTCATATCCTCCTTCATGTTGCCTTGTCTCAAAAAATTCTTCTTTGTCTTCACTTTGTACTGAATTTTGTCTAATTTCAAAATTATGTTCTCTGCTCTTCTCTTTAGCCTTCCTTCCTTTCACACTTCTTTTCATTCTTCCTTTTTCTCCCTCACAAATCTATAAGCCACTAAATTATCTTTTCCATGCCTCTTCCTTTTCAATCAAAATCTACCAATCTCTAATTCTCTTTGTTTCTGTACAGGAAATAAAATCACCATATACAATATATTTTTCATTCCACCATAAATTTCCTTTTACAATAGTAAAAGTTACTATCAATACCATGAATATCACCTTCCATTGAACCCCTTTGTTTTTCACTGCAAATGCATAGTTTCTGAAAGCATCCTTACCTTTATCCTCTGAGATTTCCTATCTCTTTCGATTTTGATAATTAAATTCACCTTTACTCATTTTGAAATTTGTAAAAATAACACTGTCTTCAAATTTCTGTTGTGCACCAGCCTCTATCAACCTATTCTTAATTTCTTGGCTGCCTTCTTTTCCTCTCCTCTTCATAGCCTTTTCTGGACTAACTGTACCTCCTTGGACTAAATTCTCTTTATAAATCTCTGTTCTACTATCTTCCATAATACAATATTTAGTAAGAGTCCTTTTCCATTAGTTCTCCACTATGTCCTTCCAAGGAAATTTCTTGTCCATTAACTATTAATACAGGTTCATAATTTTTGAATAAAAATGGAAGAGATAATCCCACTACCTCAAGTGTTTTCACTGCACATAGACTCTTGTTTGACCCTGTCATAAGGCTAATTTCATACCTTTTTTCTACTTCTTCTTTTTCAATCTGCAATTTCCTTTTATCTTCAGACTCTCTGCCATTTGTTTGCCAAGTCTTACTAAATTCATCGTCTTCAACTCTCTTAGTAGTCTTCAACAATTGTCCATATCTAGTGTCTTTGAACACATGTTCAATCAAGATTTTTTCCATTACAACCATCTCTTCTAACATCTTCATTTCTTCAGCAACCTGCATAAACATATCTTGTAAACATTGTCCATGACCTGCATACATACAAAAATCATCAGTTTCAAAAATACTAGGCTCCTATTTCTTTGATGTCTCAATCATCACATCTCTCTGTTGATCCAAACTTGTCCAACAGTTCATAAATTCATCAATGATTCTTTCCTCAGCAAGGTAATCTTCTTTCTCAAGTCTATAATAGTCATCTTCAAACTCTAACTTAGTTGCTCTGAGTTCCTCTCTTCATCTGATATACATTCTACTTTTTATCTGCTTTTGCAATATCTTCCACTTTATATTATTTCTTTTCATAGTCCAACCATAAATTTGACTCTTCTCACACTTTTCTAGCAACATTATTATTTCATCCTTACTTTCTTTCAATTTTGCAAAGTCTCTGTCAAATACCTCTTGACTCATTTCCTTTCCTTTGCCATTCTCCTTGGCATCTTTCTTTATTCCATTTTGGCTTCTCTCTGAACGCCTGTTATGACTGTTAGTAATCACTTTCTCCTCCATCTCTATGAGCTCGTCGCTCACTATGAGTTGCACTAAGCCTCTGCAACAACAATTCCTCCCTGCTGCCACTTACCTCACCAATCCCCTCTCTAGACTTGGTCTTTTGGCAAGCAATATTTCTCTATCTTTGGAACCTCTTGAGCACTCTCTTTTGTTCTCTATAGGCTTACATCCTCAACTCACCTTCTCTTGAGAACACTTTAATTTTCCTCCCTGTCCAACATTTGGCTGGAATATTTAGGTTCACTGCCACTAACACAACTCCTCTCTCTTTTTTCACAGTTTTCTACTATGTGTTGTTTCTTATCATTCTATTCCTTATAAAAAAAATTCAAATGGAACCAAACATCAAAATATAACTCATAAATGAGAGATATTCAAATGATCTATCTCTTTGAGCTTCCACTGGCTTGGAAAATACACATGCTACTTTAATTTTCGCTATCTGCACTTCAGTTCTTCTTTCAACTAAATTTATTTTCTTGCTAAGTACATCCATATTCATTTTATTTCCTTACAAAATCTCTGCTGCAATTTCTTCATTCACTTCTTTGTCACAGCTACTTGGCTGAAACGTTTTTTGCTACTTTGCACTCTCATACATATATCATTCAAGTTTTTAAAACCTACAAAACCTATACCTGATTCAGTCTTTCTCAAATATTTTCCACAATCTACCTTCAATGAAATGCTGAAGTTCTCATTACCTGCAATATCTTAGAATCCTCTTTGCGTAAAATATTTAGTGTCCTGTTCTCCCTCTATATCGAATCCACTATAATGCAAATTATATACATGCTGAGAATAAAATTCAATCTCTCAACAAACCTCCATAGAGAATTAACTTTTCTCTGATACCAAAATGATGCAGGTCTAGTAGTTTAACCCAACAATCATGTAAGTTTAACATTAAATCCTGCTATATAACCTAGGTTGATGCTCTTTTCACGTGGCTTGTGGGACCTCTCGGTATGAATACCCATAACAGAAATTTATATTATAAGTTAAGCACTCTTTTTTTATAGCACCTAACTACTTTCTTCCGCCCTCAAAATACTCTTGCATATGACCTTTACACTTTCTGAGGTGAATCCTTATCTCATCACCGTAATCACAAGTCCAACTAAAATCACAATTCTTTCTTATTCATTTCAAAATGCGAAATCAGGCTGAGATCTCCACTGTTGGTTTAGTAACCAATCCAACTGCTATCGCGTGATAACTAGCCCAACGGTTAATATTTCAAAAACATGTGATATAGGTGGTTTTACTCCCCGGTCAGTGTATTACGTGGCACTTCCATAGTTAATCGCGCAGTTTGAAAAATCACCATTCACCATTTTAACACCCCACGATATACAACATACCACATTCGAAAACCACTTTTCCGGTTCCGCACGTGATCACCCAACTCATAGTTATGCCAGAGCACACAATTGAATGACTCGAACTTCCGAAGTGTTAAATGATTTAACATGTGATCCGCGCTTTAATCTCAATCTCTTGAAATTTGAGGAAAACTCACAGTTTCTGTCTTCGAATAATATATTTGATTTTCTCCCGTCCACTGTTCAAACAACTGCAACTGCTTGTGGCTGATCCATCCATAATTTTAAAATGGAAATCTCGGTTCCTGCATGTCTGTACACAGTCTCAATAGACATTTAAACACTAATTATGCACAGGGAAAATTCAACAATTTATCAATGCTGCTCACACAAAATAACCATAACATTTATCAATTCGAAAATCGATGCATTATATGGTTTTTAGCACACACTCAGATACAAATCATACACGTAGTCATTCTAACTAACACACACTATGTTTTTGTATTTTTGAATAAAATATTTACATCAGAAACAGTCTACTTGAATCCCATCAGCCCTTCTCTATAAGGCCCCAAACAAAACCTCTAACTTCTTTCTAACCTCTCGCTTCTTGCTTTTCCTTCCTTAAAAATGCTTCAAAAAGCTTACAATTTATAAAAAATAAGGATTCATGAACCAATTTAGTTCAGATCCAACAATCTCTCGCTCTCTCCTAAAGTATCTTTTCAGCTCCATTCTTTAATCAAATAAAATCCTAAATTAGACCTTTAAATCCCTCAAATACTCACTCTTCATAGGGCTACTAAAGTACCAAAGATAAAATATTGGGGATCTGAAATTACATAGATACATCAATTTCAATAACGAGCTCCTCAAAATGAAGAAAAAGGTGTGTTTGTTTTTTTTTAAATTGCATAACTTTTGTTTGAAAAAATCAGTTTGAAGTAATTCCAAGGGCATGTTGAAGCATAGATATAAGTATTGGGTTCTAAAATTCCTCCAAAAAATAATTTCACACTCATTAAGCCCTCAGAAAACTCTACTATGACGCATGAAGAGGAAGAATTATAGTATGATATATGAAAATTATGGTACCAAGTGCAACAAATTTTGATCTCAAAAAGAGAAACCAAAGATGACATAGATGGTTTAAAAGTAGACATGGAGGCTAAGGTTTATGGTTTGAAGGATGAAAGGAAATATAATATGGATGATCACATCGAGCATCAACAACAAGTTCTCTAGCTCTTACAGGATAACCTAAATTTGGTGCATAATCGAATGAAAAGGTAAGCATATCAACATTGCAATGAAATAATTTTTTATGTAGGTGACTGGGTATTTTTATGGCTACAACCATAATAAATTATCACTAAAGTACTCTGGTCCTTACAAGGTGCTGCAAAATATTGGTACTATGGAGTAGAAATTGGAGATGTCTGCATCTTCCTGAGTGAACCCAGTTTTCCATGTTTCATGCTTAAAGAAGGTTATAAGTGAAAAAATCCTAGTTCACAAAATTTCCAGAACTTTACGACGAAGGAAAAATAATATTGTAACCTGAAGTAGTCATGGAAACAAGAACTCAACAACTATGAAATCGATCAATTTCAGAGTATCTCAACAGGTGGAAGAACTTACCCGCTAAAGATTCCACATGGAAGGATGAGAATTTTATACAGAAGCATCGAGAAATAATTAATCATTGAGGACACCACTTTTTTGAAGGAGAGGGGCATGTTAGGTCCCTATAATAATAGTGTACCCCCTTATTGTTATTTTTGTGCCCATGTAGCCCCTATATTGTTATTATTGTGCCCCATAGAAGCCCACTAATGTTATTTTTGTGCCCTTAAATTGTTATTTTTATGTCGGCTAGGACTATATTGTGATCCATTGGACTCCTATATATAGACATGAGGTTTTTTCATTTGTATCATCCAAGAACTTTCATTTATGTAATGTAAATGAGGTTTCCCCATCGAAGAGGTTGATTTCTAAGACATTGATCTATCTTTTATTCTATTTTGTGAGTTGGTTTCATAAAAGTATTGGCCTACATTTGCAATTTAATCATAAAATGAAAAAAAGTGAAAAAAATATAAAATGGTTTCTTTTTACTTACAATTCTTAGTAATATCGTACTGGAAAATTTGTAACCATATTACAATTTTAATGGGTGGGTTTGGAAAAAGAGACTTCATAAAGTTCTTGGAAAAAATCACAAATTCATAACCAATGTTAAATATAAAAACCCTGATGGACTTTTAATAAATCTATATGTCACTAAGTAGTGGGGAAAAAAAAACAAACATTAACAATATCTTTAAACAACAATTGTGACAAGGAGATAAGAACCAATACCCAAAGACATAAAAGGATAGACAATAGAGAAGTAGCTATAGAAAAAAATTTCAGTTAAGGTGGAGAGACCAAAACCTTACATAACCTGAAAAATAATCTATCAAATAATTAAGGGTATTTGACTAAAAATGATAGAAAATAGGAAATTTCTCTTCACTTTAGAGGAATGAAGGGAAAAATCATTTTATAAAACCTTGACTAAAAAAATACCTATAATATGTAGATTAACACTACAGTAAACCAATGTTACGTCCATATATTAATAGTGTAGTCCCTTATTCTTGTTAGTGTAGTCTCCTTATTGTTATTGTTGTACCACTGTATTCCCCATATTTTTATTATTGTGCCCCATAATAGCCCACTATTTTTATTATTGTGCCCTTACATTATTATTTTTAAGTCGACTAGGATTATATTGTGACCCCATGGACTCCTATATATAGAAAGGAGGTTTTTTCATTTGTATCATCTAATAATTGTTCATTTATGTAATGTAAAGGAGGTTTCCCCCTCGAAGTGGCTAATTTCTAAGTGGATGATCTCTCTTTTATTCTATTTTGTGAGCTGGTTTCATAACATTTGGTATCAGAGCTTTGTATTATAGGGTTTTTCAGCTTCAAACAAGTCATTGTGGAATTTTGTGTTATAAAATTTTGTCTATGAAGTTTCAAAAGCTAAAAAACAAACCCATTTGTGTCGAAATCCAAAGGAACTTTGTGGAAAAATTTCAGATCTTGGTTTGAAATATTTTTGGAGATATGATCTATGGAAGTTAAGGCTTTTGCAGGCTCCCGAATTTCAACTCATAGAGGTGACCTTGGGATAATCGTCATAACTCTCTCTCTCTCTGAGCATCATATTGGAATTATGTAAAAGTGGATGAAATTTCACAGACTGTAGTTTCGTGTGTATCAATTTCAGAGCTGAAGTAGGAACTCATGACACATGGGATGTCATACAAGTTCACTCTACTAAACCAATCCATAATTACGTCATTATGGGAGATTGGGAATAACTTTTTCTTGAAGAGTACAAATCAGGTCAAACCTATGGCATTGGAAAGAAGATTCATAGGGCTACTAAAGGACTAAAGATAAAAATTTGGGGATCCGAAATTAAAGAGATACATCAGTTTCAACATTGATCTCCTCAAAAGAAAGAAAAATTTGTGTATTTTTTTTTTAAATCTTGCATAAGTCTTGTTTGAAAAATCAGTTTGAAGTGATTCCAAGGGCATATTGAAGCATAGATATCAGTATTGGGTTCTAAAATCCCCCCTAAAAATAATTCAACACCAATTAAGCCCTCATAAGGCTCTACTATGACTCATGAAGAGGAATAATTACAACATGATATATTAAAATTATGATACCAAGTGCAACAAATTTTTCTCTCACAAAGACTAACAAAAAATTAAATGGAAGCTAAGATGGATCGTTTGAAGAAAGGCATGGAAGTTAAGATTGATGGTTTGAATAATGCATGGAAGCTAAGATGGATGGCTTGGAAGCTAAGATGGACTGCATGGAAGCTAAGATCAATGGTATTCAAGGCAACATGGTAGATTTGAAGGAAGGTTTGGCAAAGTTGCTACAAGAAAATATTCCTAATGGTGAAAAGGTAGTAGAGGAAAATCATGATGAGAACAAAAAAAATGTTAATCATTATTTCATAGACTCTAACGTTGGATTTAAGGCCCACCATATTCCAAAGATAGATATGAGGAAGTTGGATGGCAAGGATCTAATAACATGGATACTACAAATGGAGCAATACTTTGAGCTCCACAATATGAAAAACAAACAAAAGGTGCACATTGCAACTTTATATTTAGAAAAAAATTAGTTTGTATGGTATTGATGGCTTTGTTCTCATAAAGAACTGGTCACTTGGTCAATTTTTATGGAGGAAATGATATCAAATTATGAGAATACAAAGAGTAACACCTTTATCCAATTGATAAATCTCAAACAAAAGGATTCAATGATGGAGCACATTGAGGACTTCTAAAAAATGAATATAAGGGTAAAGAATATTCCAGAGGAACATAAGATTGATGTCTTCATAGGGACTCTAAAGGATAACATCCAACATGAGGTTAAACTTTAGGAACCTGATACATTGGATAAGGCATTCAGGTTGGCAAGAAAAATTGGAAGCAAAATTATGGTGACAAGGAAGCCTACCACTCACAACTATAAACATGGAAGTGTTGTTACTTCTAGACTTTGACAACCTACAAGGTGACGCCACAATAATTGGAATAAAAAAGAGAAAAAGGGATTTTCTATAGTTGTGATAGAAAATACACCAAAGGTCATAAGTGTGCTGAGAAGAAATTATTTTACATAGATTGTGAAGAGGAGGAAGAAAAGGAATAATAACTTCAAAAGAAGAGGATATACACGAGGAACCAACCCTAGAGGAATAATAAATGAATCCAAGCATATCATGTAATGCATTGGTGGGAATTACCACTCCTAAAACTCTCAATATAGAAGGACATATCAACAAGAAAAATGTAATAGTGCTTATTGATTCGGGTAGTACCCATAATTTTATTCATTGTAAGGTAGCCAAGGAACTGAATTTCTTCCTATACCTAATGCTAGAGTGTAGAGTGATGGTGAAAAATGGAGGAACTATAATTTACTATGGAAAGTCACATAATATTGAGCTAACCATGGGGGAATATGTATTGAATAGTCAAATTATTTCCATTACAATGGGTGGTGCTGATGTTGTACTAGGAGTACAATGGTTACAATCTTTGGGGATGACAACTTTTAATTTTCAAGAAATTTTTTTGAATTTTTTTTTTGGAAGGAAAGGAATTTGAATTAGGGGGCATCGCAGGGAAGCCGAGAAAGATAATAATCTATAATTTCATGACAAAGCTTCTAAAGAAATAATAACAAAGCATAATTGCACAATTATGCTCACTAGAATTTCCAACATCAAAATCATATATTTCTCTAGATCCCCAAAAAGTCTTGGACAATCATTCCAAGGTGTTTGAAACTCCCAAAGGACTCCCACCTATTCGTGATCATGATCATGATATTTATTTGATTCCAGGAAGTGTTCCTCCAAACATCAGGCCTTACATATATCCCTATGTCCAAAAGAGCGAAATTGAACGTATGATTGCAGAAATGCTAGAGGTTGGTATAATTCAACTTAGTCAAAGTTATTTATCTTCTTCAATAGTATTGGTGCACAAGAAGGATGGATCATGATGCATGTGTCTGGATTATAAGGAGATCAATAAGTTCACTATTAAAGATAAATTTCCCATTCTCATGATTGATGAATTATTGGATGGATTACATGGAGAAATTTATTTCACCAAGTTGGATCTTCATTCAGGATATCATCAAATTAGAAATAAGACTAAAGACATTCCAAAAACAACATTTCGAACTCATGAGGGTCATTATAATTTTTTGGTCATGCCTTTTGGCCTTACCAATGCACCTTCTACATTTCAAGGGTTGATGAATTCCATTTTCAAATCCTTCCTTAGAAAATTTATGTTAGTATTTTTTGATGATATACTAATCTACAACAGGTCTTGGAAGGATCATGTTCAACATATTTATAGGGCGCTCAAACTATTTGAGGAGAAATAATTATATGAAAAAACCTCCAAATGTTCCTTTGGATTACAAGAGGTGGAACATTTGGATCATATTGTATCTCACGAGGGTGTTAAGGTAGACCCTGAAAAAATTAAAGCCATTAAGAAATGGAAAGTCCCCACAACCATAAAGTAGTTGTGAGGAATTTTCAGGTTAACGTGGTATTATCGCAAGTTTGTTAAGAATTATCGGAGAATAACAACACCTCTAACAAAATTATTGAATAAAAATTATTTTTCATGGACTCCTGAAACAACTAAGGCCTTTGAACATTTTAAAGAGGCAATGTGCCAAGCACTGGTCTTAGCTACGCCAGACTTCACAAAAACATTTATTTTGGAATGTGATGCCTCAGGAAATGGAATTGGTGTTTTTTTAATGCAATAAGGAAGACCCATTGCTTTTGAAAGTTGTCCAATCAAAGGAAATTATTTACAGAAAGCTATTTATGAGAAGGAAATGTTGGCAATACTACATGCACTAAAGAAATGCATACCCTACCTAATGGGAAGATACTTCAAGGTAAAAATTGATCATGATAGTCTTAAATACTTTTTGGAATGAATACTATCTTTAGAAGAGCAACAAAAATGGGTCACAAAGATGTTGGGTTATGACTTTGAAATCATCTACAAAGAAGGTAAGCTAAATGTTGTTGCAGATAAAATCTCAAGAAAGGATGAGGATGTGTAAGCATTGCTTTCTGTCATTTCTATTATCCAACTATATTGGATAACTAAAGCAATGGAGAAATGAAAGAATGACGAAGAATTGTGGACACTCATTAAAAAGTTGCAGCAAGATCCCATTACATCTGATACATTTAGTTGGAAAAATGATTCCTTATGGTACAAAGATCGCTTATATATTTGTAAGAATTCTCAACTACAACAAAATATTATTTTTGAATTGCACACCTCTCCCTTCAAAGGACACTCGAGATTTTAAAATTTACCAAAGGCTGAAGAAAGATTTTTTTTGGGATGGCCTTAAATCTTATATTCAAAATTTTGTGGCAGAATGTTTGGTTTGCCAATAAAATAAAGTTGAGACAATTAATACCCTGGGTCTGCTACAACCGTTACCCATTCCAAGTCAATGTTGGGAGGAGGTTTCAAAGGATTTTATCACAATTTTACCTAAGTCTGAAGGAAAGAGTGTCATCATGGTGGTAGTTGATATTCTTACTAGGTATGCACACTTTTGTGCATTATCTCATCCATTTAAAGCGAGTACAGTTGCTACTACATTTATGGAAATAATTCAAAAGATACATGGAAACCCAAATATTATTGTAAGCGATAGAGATCCCATTTTCACTGGAAATTTTTGGACAAAATTATTTTCTTGTTTGGGTACTCAACTAGCTCATAGCTCATCTTATCACCCTCAATCTAATGGGAAAACTGAGATAGTGAAAAATAACTGGAAGGATATCTTCGTTGCTTTGTATCTGATAAACAAACACAATGGTTCAATTGGTTACCTCTTGCTAAATGGTGGTATAACACTTCCTTCCACACTAGAGAAAAAATGACCCCATTTATAGCACTTTATGGATATCATCCGCCGCCCATCACATCATCTTTAAGATAAAATTCTAAGGTTCAAGCAGTGGAAGATTACATCAATCATCAACAACAATTTCTCCAACTCTTAAAGGATAACCTAAATTTGGAACATAATCAAATGAAATAATAGGCATATCAACATCGCAGCGAGAGAAGTTTTGATGTCGGCAACTAGGTATTTTTGTGGCTACAACCATACAAAAAAATGGCCCTCAAGCAAGATAAGAAGGATACTAAATTATCACCAAAGTACTATGGTCCTTACAAGGTAGTGAAAATTAATCATACTATGGAATACAAATTGGAGCTTCCTGCATCTTCCCGAGTGCACCTAGTTTTCCATGTTTCCTACTTAAAGAAGGTTCTAGGTGACAAATTTCTGATTCAAACAATATTGATAGAGCTTAATGAGGAATGAAAAATCATATTTTTACCTAAGGCATTCATGGAAACAAGAACTCAAAAGCTATGAAATCGATCAATTTCATAGTATCTCATCAAGTGGAAGAATACATAAGCATCCAGAACTAGTCGTCTGTTGAGGAAACCACTTTTTTGAAGGAGAGGGGCATTTTAGGTCCCTATATTACTAGTGTAGTCCATTATTGTTGTTATTGTAGCCCCCTTATTGTTATTGTTGTACCCCTATAGTCCCCATATTGTTTTTATTGTGCACCATAATAGCCCACTATTGTTATTGTTGTGCACTTACATTATTATTGTTAGGTCAGCTAGGATTATAATGTGATCCCATGGACTCCTATATATAGAAAGGAGGTTTTTTCATCTGTATCATCTAATAATTGTTCATGTATGTAATGTAAAGGAGGTTTCCCCCTCAAAGTGGCTGATTTATAAGTCATTGATCTCTCTTTTCGTCTATTTTTTGAGTTGGTTTCATAACAACAAATTAATATAAAACTGATAAATAATCCCTTTAAAGGGGAGAATGCTTCCCATTGAGGAAGTATCCAAATCCCAACGGCTACAAAAAAAAATACAAGCCTCACAGGCCCATAAATAATTTGAATGATATAGTTAATAAAACAAAGAATGATGTAAGTTTAACTTCAAAACTTGAACAAGAAAATGTTGATTTAGTACCTATTAAGCTTATAAATCCATTCAAGACTATCGAAAACATGACCCTGGAAGAAAGAGGAAAAAAATTCGGCTAAATATATGAATCAAAGAGAAAACAAATTATGAAAAAATGTTACACGTTGTTCTAATATTTTCAACATGCTATAAAAGGAAATTGAACAATCTAAACACCATGAAGGAAAATTTTATAAGAACCAGCCTCTATTAATGAATTGGACACAATAGAAAAAGAACTCGCTCAAAGTTGCAAGAACATGGAGTGATTTTTCTTAATCAATAGATGGTAGTAAAAAAAAAGGGAAATGAAGGTCTAGGAAACTTGGTGGAAAATATTGTTGTAACCCTAGCTACACAGTGAAAAGTTCGACAACAAACTTCAGAAGAATAAATGTCATAGAAATAAACTTAATAAATTCATTAACCTCTTTACAAAACCGTAACAACATGTCTACCATTGATCAAATAACTAGTACAACCACATTTACCAATATAGTTGATATAGGTCGTGTATAAGGAACACATCTAGAACCACGTTTACTAATGTGGTTGGTATATTCCCAATAAGAATATATCCACCACCCTTCACATTAATAATTATTATATTTATCTTCATAAAAGATAATTGTTTATTATTAATAACTATATAAATAATAACAACCATATTATTATATATTTATATATTTATGCTTATTATATTAATAATATTTTATATTAATATAATATTACATTAATACATATATTAATAGTTATATTTCAAATTATAATAAAATTCATATATATCATAATAATAAATAATAATAATATTTAGTTATTATTAATAATACTTATATATATATATATATATATATATATATATATATATATATATATATATATATATATATATATATATATATATGACATTTTAATATTAATCCTATGATTTAATAATTTTCTTTTGGCTTTATTAATCTCTTGAGTTTATAATATTATAATTTTTTCAGGCTTATAGCATTAATCCATAATATGTATAGTAATTTATTAGGATTTATAATCTTAGGGTTTATAATCTTAAGATTTATAATATTAATGTTAAGGTTTAATATTAATCCGTTGTGTTTATAAACCTAAGGGATTATTAAATCGAGACTTTTATTAATATTGTAAACTTGAGAGTTTAGTATTATAAACCGAGTGAATTAATAAATCCAATGGGTTATCTATAAATATAAGGGAATATTTTTTACCTATAAATAGAATATTTTACAATATGATGGGTCAATTATATATAATTTTAAATAATCCCTTGAGTTTAATATTATAAACTCAAGGGATTATTAATATTATAAACATAAGTGAATAATAAATGGAAAGGATCAATATTATAAACCCATGTAATAATAAACCCTGGATATTATTAAAATTATAAACCAAAGGGATAAGAATTATAATTCCAATATATTATCCATGCAAACCCTTTCGATTAATATCATAAATCCAAATAATTAATAAACCAAATAATTAATAGACATAAATGATTATTAACATTAAAAACTCAAGGTATTTTTACACCTAAGATATTAATAATATTATAAACCCAAGGGATTAATAAGCCCAAGCAATAAATATTATAAACCTAGGGGATTATTAATATTATAAACCCAATGGATTAATATTAAAAACCCAAAGGATTAATAAACCTAAGGAATTAATATTTTAAACCCAAGGGATTATAAACCTTATGAAACCTTATGAAAATGATTGTCACATTGATTAATATTATAAACCGTCACATTAATATTAAACCTTATGATTAATATTATAAACCCTAATATTATAGGTGAGGCAAGCAAACCATAAGATTTATATTAAAAACCCTAATATTATAGGTGAGGCTAAGCTGGCCTATGACGATGAACATTGACATGCTCATGAAGAAGCTAATTATTAATATTATAAACCCAATGTATTATTAATTCGAAGGGATTAATAATATTATAAACCCAAGGAATAAATATTATAAACCCAAGGGATTAATATTAAAAACCCAACAGATTAATAAACCCAAGATATTATTAACATTAAATACCCAACATATTATTATTAATATTAAAAACCCAAGAGATTAATAAAACTAAACGATTATTAATATGAAGGGATTAATAAACCTAAAGGGATAATATTATAAACCCAAGGGATTAATAAACATAAAGGATTAATATTTAAAACCCACAAGATAAATAAACCCAATGGATTATAAACCTAAAGGGTTAATATTAAACCCTAAGATTAATATTATAAGCAATAAGATTAATATTAAAAGCTCATAATGTAAAGCCAAGATATTAGTATTACAAACCCTTTAGATTAATAGTATAAACTCAAGGAATTAATAAAACCAAGGGATTATTAACATTATAAACCCAAGGATTTAATAGTCATAAAGGAGTATTAATATTATAAACCCAAGGTATTATTAAACTCAAGAGATTAATAATATTATAAACCCAATGGATAAATATTATAAACCCAAGCAACTATTAATATTGTAAACCCAAGGGATCGATCAACCCAAAGGATTAATATTAAAAAATCAAGCAATTAATAAACCCTAGGAATTAATTTTTTAAACCCATGGGATTATAACCCCAAGGAATTAGTAAACTCAAGGGATAAACTTAAACCCATGGGATTATTAATATTATAAACTCAAGGGATAAATAAACCCAAAAATTAATGTTCAAAACCCAGGAGATTAATATTATAAACCTAAGGGATGAATAAATCCAAGGGATTAATATTATAATCACAATGTATTAATGGACCCAAGGGATTAATATTATAAATCAAAATGATTATAAACCCTAAAATTAATATTATAAACCCAATAGATTAATAAACCAAAGAGATAAATATTATAAACCCAAGGAGTTAGAAAACTCAAGGGATACATTTTTTAAACCCATGAGATTATTAATAGTATAAACTCAAGGGATAAATAAACCCAAAGGATTAATATTAAAAACCAAAGGGATTAATATTATAAACGTAAGGGATGAATAAACCCAAGGGCTTAATATTATAAGCCAAACATATTAATGAACCCAATGGACTAATACTATAAACCAAAAGGATTATAAACCCTGGAATTAATACACTACAACATAAAGGGGGGTTTTAAGACAATATTTATGACACTTTTTGGGTAAATTGTCTTAATTTGAGACAAAAGAAAACTTGTGTATTGTCTTAAATATTGTCTTTAAGCGGGTGTCTCAAATTAAATCGTCTTAAAATTAAATTGTCTTAAAATATTGTCTCTATAAAGGCAATATATAACACAAGCATTTTTGTCTCTCTAGAGACAATAGTTGCACTACAACACAAAGGGGGGTTTTAAGACAATTTTTGGGTGAATTGTCTTAACTTAGACAATTTCATTTTTGTCTCTCCAAAGACAATAGTTGGAATTAAAGACATATTTGTCTTTATGGAGACAATGTCTTTAATCCTATCTATTGTCTTTCCAGAGACAATATAAAACAATGACTCCAGAAAAATATCTCACCATTAAAATAAATCAATATAAAAATATTTAATTAAAAAAATCGACAATATCATTGAATAATTCATGTTAGGGTGCAGTGGAATTGAACCACCAACCTCCTGCATGGTAGGTGCTCTTCCAATGAGCTAGCACCCTTTAAAGAATTATGTGAGGAGTTATGACAGTCCTTGAAATTGTATAAGAAGCATTGATTTTTAAAAAATGTTCAACACATAATTAGAGAAAAACAAAAACAAAGCATTCTCAGAAGTGAAAAACACTGACAATAAGCCCAAATAATCTCAATACAAAACCACAAGTATAGACACAAAAGGCATCAAAACCAACCAAATTCCAATGAATTATAATAAAGGTAATTGGGATTATATGAAAAACCCAAGTCAAATGTTCCAAGACAAGCTTCTGATCAAATGATTCTTCTAGAAATCGTGTTTTCTCTACAACAGTTGCCAGCTGATCATGTGTCATACCAGTTGACTCCTTTCCTTTTTTTCGCATAACTAAATAAGGTGGTTATCTAAAAATTGTAGAGTAATGTTTGAATCCTCATGAATGTCATGAACTCACAATAAAAATCAACTTTTCATAAAATGAAAACAAGTCTAGATTCATAACTTTATAACTTTCTCTATTTCCATGAGTATTTGATTGTAATACCACAACTAGGATCAAAATGTTATAAGTTATGCACACCAACCACAGAAATGATCTCTCTGGGTGCTGCAAGTTTCATCTGTCAATAGGATGCTAGAAGTAATGATGAACATATCCAATAATTGATGTAAACAGAGATTGTAGATATGTTTAGTTGTTCTGTAGACAAATGACAAAATCAGGTATGATAAAGAAAAGGGAAATGATAATATAATGTTTAGTTTTCTTCCATTATCTATACCTTAAACTATCGAGGAAGTCAATTACAACATTATACCCTGAGTGACACAAAATATCAAATAAATTGATCAATGCTTATAACCAACATTGTGAGATTATACTAGCGAGACATACACTTTTTAAATATGTTGTTTGAATAAAAAAATGTTGTTCAAACTTCAAATAAAAAACTAGCAGATGATTGCTTCACAAAGATTAAAGGTTGTTCTGTGGGAGTCACAATCTGGAGGTGGACAGAGCCTCATGAATCAAATCTTTTCTTAAGATTTTTCTGGTGGGGGACTTGGGAATTGATTGACAAATGCTACTCGACATATCCTCTTGTATGGAAAAACCTGCACACAAAAGATATTTTTTCTTGGAAATTAGCAGATATCCAACAAAAGAAACCAAAGTTTTAGGTTGAGAGCAGGCAAGTTCACAAACTAAATATCTCAGTGTTTCATTTACCTGATTTGCAACAAACAATTTTACATCTTCTTTGGAGAGATTGTTGTCAGACTTCATCACAATAAATGCCATTGGTATTTCACCTAATTCATCATTAGGATACCTACCATACAAACACAAAAGACAGAGAGTTGCATGCTTCAATAAGTAACATGTATGCAATTATCTTTGGATCAATGCGTAAAGGAGTAGGGGCATCAACTAATGTTGCAGAGAAACTAGGTGTTATAAGCTAGATAAAACTTCAAAAATATTTATTAGCTCAATAAGTGGTAAATCCAGCTAATCAAACCAGTTAGTGGTAAATCCAGCTATATGTAGAACTTTTAAGGTTTATCAAAACAAGAAATATAAAATGCTACTCACGAAATAACACTAGCATCACTAATCTCTAGGTTTGAGAGGAGCAACTCCCCTAACTCTGTCGGCGCAACCTAAAAAAAAAAATCCATAGAAGATTATTATTGTGGGTTTCGAATTGAAATTTAAATGGTCCTTGAAATATTTTGTACCTAAAATGCTTTGTACTTGATCAACTCCTAGAAAACTTCCTAGAAGATTAATATTATGGTTTTGAATTGAACTTTAAATGATCCTCGAAATGTTTAGTACCTGAAATGCTTTGTACTTGATCAACTCCTTTATTCTGTCCACAATGAAAAGGAAGCCCTCCTCATCAATGTAACATAGATCCCCAGTTTTCAGCCATCCTTCTGAGTCTAAAGTTGATGCAGTTGCTTCATCATTACGAAAATAACCTGCATGAAGCAGCTAAATACTTAATATATTTTCTAGTCAAAAGCTGGGAAAATCAATATATGGATGAGAGTGCTATGGCATCATACTGAGAACCTATGGTTTAGGAGGAAGGGATGAGATTCATTTGGCAGGGAATACTATTTTTGTTCATAAGATGGTTTTGGGTATAGAACATACACCCTTAAAATTTCACAAGAGCACCTAATGGAATTGTTGTAGATTGTTTGATATGATTTTGATCTTGGGGTACCGCATGTTTATTGGGCACCCCATGTTCTCACTGTGGATATGGAATTATGATTTTGCTGGTTATGAAGTTTAAGATTTTTTTCATAGTGGTCCAGGTGAATAGGGGTGCTATTCAAATCAGTCTCTCAAATTCAAAACATTTGAAAAGGGACTACAATATAAAAAGGCCTGCAAATTTGTTAAAAATTCTCATGCCTAGGAAAATATGAGATGATCACACCTTTCATGATTGCAGGTCCCCGTAACTAGAGCTCGCCCTTATGGTTAGGAGGCATAGCTTTTCCACTGGCTGTGTCCACCACTTTAGCTTTAACATTAGCTGCAATCAAGCCTGTCATTCCGTAATGTTTGCTTTCTTCATCTGTTTCAATGAATGATACTGACCCGCTAGACTCTGTCAATCCATATCCGTGCCAAATAATATAAGTGAGATTGTAGAAGATGGGAATAATCATAATTGAATGTACTTGGGAATCTGGTTGTAGATTGAGTGGGCATGCACTGCCTCGTACTTTTCTTCATCGAGGGCCACAAACTAGAGCTGAGGGCCCCTTACAAAATTTCCCATTTCTTTTTCTTTCCAGCTACCATGAATACTCAGGCCTGATTTGCCATCTTGATCTGCCTCCATGCTCATGCTTGAGGATGATTGTGGTGATCCATCTGATTGAGGCTGAGACGACGATTCCACTTGGTTTCTACTATAAGAAGTGCAGAATTCCTACAGGGAATTCCCATCAATGGCAGGTGGGCGTTGGTGATAGTAGTGAGCTGCATGTGATTGAGAGGCGATGTTAGGTAATGCAGTGTACAGTTCGGGAGCTGCATGGCCATGGTGGGTTGCATACTCTGGCGGAACCCAAATACCGCCGAAAACCACTAATTGAGGAGCTTGCATCACTGTTCCCATGGCTTGAGGGCAGCCTGAACTCGGTAGTCTTCTCGTGTGCAGGCGATATTTCTGTTCTCCATACAACAAAAAAAAAAATATAATCATCTCCTCCATTAAAATATCACACATATATAATATCTTCAAAAAGATAGTGAATGTTAATTAAGTTATATATATACACACTAATGAGATGCATATTTAATTATATATCATAAAATACAAATAATATAATAAAATAAGATTTATTTGATTTTACTTAAAATGATTAGAAGGAATTTTTGCTAATTTTTTATAATTATAATTATATTCAATTTATTGTTTTTTCAATTTTATTTAGCGAAATATTGAGTATTATCATATCATATATATATATATATATATATATATATATATATATATATATATATATATATAGATAGTTGTAATAGCTTTGAGTTTTCTCAATAAGCTTTTAAAAATATTTATTTTGAAACATATTAACAACAGTATACCATTACATAAAAATTATAATATTAAACTTTAAAAAATTATAAAAAATTATATTCAGTCTTTTAAAATATACCAATAAATATTAACTATCAACTAATTTACCCATCATAATTGTTATCAAAGTTATATATAATATGTATATTAATTATATACCTATAATATTTTCAATCTTTTAAAATATACCATAAAAGTTTTCATGTATATAATTCTAATTTGATAATGTTTATAATTAAATGTAAAATTTAGCATTTTGTCACTAGCATAAAATATATATTTAAATTAATTAAATCTAAAATAACTAAACCAATCAAACATACTAAATTAAATCTAAAATAACTAAACCAATCAAACATACTTATAGTCATAAAATTCATATTAATAAATATGAATTTAATATAAATTTATATAACATTAAATAATAATAATTTCAATATGAATCACTGATTTACAAATTTCTCAATACAAAAATGACAATATAAAAGCTGGTTAATATTAATTATTTTTCCATTCATAAGTTGAAAGTTAAATTATATAATACTAAACATTCATATGGATTAGTTTTGATATATCTGTTTAAAATTAACATAAATCTATATCCAAAAAAAACTATAAATATTTAAAATTGATCAAATTTTCCCATGGCTATGGACAGATTATACTCAACCAACCAAGTTACAAGCGCACAATATTATTAATATTGAAACCAATGTCAGGATTATGCAAAGAGATACCTGCAAATGGATTTTGACTTCATCATTAGTGAGCTCATCCACCTTCATCAATTCTCTGATTTGCTTTGGGGTTGCAACTATCCAATCAATCAAAATAGAGACACAGTGTCAATAAACAGTATAGATTCATAGAAATTAATGTGTATGATTCCTGCAATAACAAAAGTTAATGAAAAACAAATAATTGACTCACCTTGATATCCACCCAGTTGTTGAAGAGCATTAACAATTTTTTTGTGAAGCTCAGGAGACCAACATCTCCTGGCCTTCCTCTGAGTTTGTCCAACCTGCTGAGGTGTGTGAGATTCTGTGGAAGACATGTTACGATTACAGGGAACAATGCACCCTTCATTCTGATCACCTTCTTCATTACATCTCTTGTTGTTGTTCAGGCCACCATGATGACCAGTTTCCTCAGGCACAGCAAATGACAAACCCAGATCTGGAAGGCCCCTCGATGCACTGCATATCTGAGCAATTTCTTCCCTTTCTCGTGAAAAAGGATGAAATGCTCCACCAACTCTCTGTTGGTCATTCAAGGGCATCAGACTCTTTTGTGGCTTCCTCATAGCACTCTGCAGCTTCCATAAAATCATAGACATTTAGAAAATTTTGGTCTTACAAGTCAATTTTGAAACACTTAAGCAGATAAATGTCCCCCATGTGCCTACCTCTTTGGTGTCACAGTTCTGGCTCCACAATTGAGCTAAGCTCATCCAATCAATCTTATCACCTTTCACCTTGGATTTAAACTCAATTTCTTTAGATTCTTCAGTACAAATCTTGTTCACAGGAATGAATTCCTCCAGAACAGGCTTGTGATCTGAGGTAAGCCCACTTTCTCCTTGCTTTATATCAAATTTTGTGGTCTGAGGATATGATCTTGATCCATAGATTGCCAACTACCTCTCTGAAGCCTCAATGGCTGAACTTTTCAAATAGTACAGAGTTAATTCTTTTTGTTTTTTAAAATAGTTACAGTTGGCAACTCAAAATTGTGATGGAGCCCTCAACGTATATTATTTTGATTGCAGATTTACACATGTAATTGGTATTATTGGTTTTGCGTTATGATAAATTGGATATACAAAATTTTCAATAGATATAAATATGGTCATGAAAAATCATAAATCCTCATGTTCTTTTGAAGTGGTTATACAATTGAAAACCAAAGCTTCAATATTGATAAAAATCCACTGCAAATTGAAAAGTTAAAGTTAAAAAGAAGATTAAACATTTTGACCTGATATTTCCAGATCCGTCACATTTAGAATTTCTAGGCTAAGTTTGGACCCAGCAAGTATAGCTCAGCCTGTATATCTCATCATTAGGAAGCAAGTGTGTTTGGTTAACTCCAAACAATTCACTAAGTATAGCTCAGCCAGTATAGCTCATCATCAAGAAGCAAGTGTGTTTTGTTATCAAGAAATTTATGATAAACCACACTGACTAATTCCAACAACTACTAAAAATTCTAAATGTAATGGATCCTGAAATATCAAATAAAAGATCCTAGATTTAACTTTAAAAAAGATTAAATATTACAAAAAAGCTAAACATGCAATAAAAATTTGAAGTTGCTATCCAATTGGAAACCAAAGCTTCAATATTGATAGAAATCCATTGCAAAGTTAGGAAGAAGATTAAACATATTACAAGTAGGCTAAACCTGAAATAAAAATTGAATTTTTTTGGTAACTGTAGCATTAATTTGGCAGAGAAAGTTTGTATGCTTTCATAGATGGATTGGATGCCCTCAAATATCTTGAAGCAATCGAAAATTTGTGAATATGAAATGTTTTAAATGTGCAAATAAAATCAATAACGGATTAACTCAATTCTCTACATTGAAATAATTTTCTTAACTATGAAAAACAATTTTAAATTTTCCAAACGAAAATTTCCATAGTAATTGGTCACAAAATTTGAAGAGAATGGTGCCAATATTTTTATTTGACCAAGCTAATATCAAAGTAACAACTATAGAACTGGTTATTATTAATGCTAAAAAGGAAATATTTACCATTATTTAGAAGCTCCATGTAGAAGGGGAGTTCTCTTTTGAAAGCCTCAATTTTTAGACGTTCCTCTTCCAGGGCTTTAAGGTGCTCCTCAAGCTTCTGCACTTCATCATCCATCTCAACTCTAATAGGACAGGAGGATGCTTTCAGCATACTACTGGAAGATATTTTCCCATATGGTCTTCTGTACTGCAAGGTTAGATCAGATGTTGAGCCCATAGATGGCATCTATCTGTCAACACAAGAAATAAATAGGTCTCAGAAATCATCATCGATTAGATGTAATGAAATTAAAAACTAAACCCAAACCCTAAATATTAAAGAGCACACGTGCCTGGTCTTTTTCTGCAGTTATGAACTTCTCTGCTTCAACAGTATGATTGTAAATCTTTATAACCTTTGTTCATAATCCCAGATGTACCAGGGCTGTTGGATTGGAATTAGCTGAAATCCTAGGAACTTAAAAGGAAAAGGGGAATTGTATCTTGCTGAGGAAAGTTGAGGGATCTTATCTTTGTTTCCTTGACAAGGATCATATTTTGACAACACCTCAACATTCCTTCCAGTACATATAACTGCCTTCAATTAGCGTTTTACTTAAATCACATACACATGGGGAAACAATAAATTTTCAATCTCTTGTCATTTGGGGGGGTTTGGAAAGTTGGAACAGAAGGAATCAAGCCTGTTATGTCTTTGGGAGCATTTGATATTTTTAGTTGAAACACAAAATCAAAATGAATATATAAAATTAATAACAGAAAAAGGAAATGAAATTTGCGGAATAGGTATGTACTATGAATGGCACCTGCTGAAGCTGAACAGTGGGAAATCGAGCAGTGAAATTGTCGATGACATCTTTGCCAAGAGGTGCTCCACCACAGGCTATCGAGGATAGTGAAGTCAAATCGTACTTGGCAACGATAGGGGACTTACTTAAAGCCAGCACAATGGGTGGAGAAACAGGGAGGGTATTCACTCTGTACTTCTGTATGGCCAAAATCATTTTAGTCAAATCTAATTTTTGCAGAACTACCATGGTATACCCAATCGCAATGCGAGAAAGTGTATAGAAAAACCCCAAAATATGAAACAGCAGGACGATGGATACAAATGTTTTCTCTCCGGCCTTCATATCGTCTCTGCTCATAACAACACTTGTGTAGATTTTTGTAGATGTTATATGTTTGATACAACTTTAATTTTATAACAACAATCACATAAACAGTTAAGTAAAAAAGTTGATAGAACATACCAGTGGATCTATAGAAGACAAATCGGAAACAGGAGAATGTGTTGGTGTGTTACGGCGGTTAGCAGGATGCTTCAACCAACAAAGTCTTCTTGGTCGGCCAACCCAGAATGTGTCACAGCAGTCCTCAAATCAGTAACCCAGTCAACTCAAAGTCAACCTCAGAAAAGTCAACACAGTCTAGAAAAAGTCAATGCAGGGCAACAACAATAAAGTCAACATAGCTCTAACTTCGGTCAACCTTTTGACCTTGATTTTTGTGCCAATGAGTACGGCCTTAAAAAATTGAACTCTCCACAAAATTTCAGCCAATTCAGGCCATGCATTGACCAAAGTCAACGCTGGTCAAACTTGCCCAGAAACCCTAACTGCAAAAAATTTGCTGCAGTAAATTTCGTCCTTTTTGCTACAGTAGATTTCATCTTTCTTCTCACGTGGGAGATGAAACTACTTCTCAGATGCTCGTATATAATCAGAAGAGAAGATGTGTGATGTTGAGTGACTGAAATGCTCTCCAACATTGACTGTATTTATATCCATCATTGAGGTGTGTGACACATCTACTGGGGGTGTAAAACCTTAAGGCCAACCTGCACTTAAATTTATTATAAATAATAAATTCAAAATAAATGTTCTGCTCATCAGATTAAAATCAATTTTATATCGATTTTACACCTCTCTGAAAGAGGAATCCAATACAAATATTCGAATCTTCATCTGAGCATCACAAGATGGATTTTGGACCTAGTTGTCCAAATTTAACACTCCCTCTCAACTAGGGAGAACTCCATCCGCCAGTGCAATCAAACATCATGCATCATCCCACCGTAACTTGCTTTGTTCTCCTCTTTATTTCAGAACAGAAGTGGGTCAGTCAAAAAGACATCATCCCCCGACTAAAAAATTTAGCCCAGAGGTATGAAACCTCTATCAGACTCACAAAGAGTCTCCAACCAACCCGAAGTTGGTTCATCTGACCCGAAGTCAGGCAGAGGTCCAAGACCTCACTAGACTTGATCCCAGATCAAGTGGTTCAACCGTGCCATCCTAGATAGAGAGTACGGAAATCTTTGATGCGTTCATCAGTCTTTGCTACTGGTCTCTAGCTTTTCCCACCTCATTGGCCAAATGAGAGGTACTTCCCATGAGCCCTGAACTCAATGGGTAGGATGCATATGGGTCACAGATAATGAGAGGTGAACCAACTCAATAATCACAAAGGTTGGGTCCAAGCACACCAACAAGGTTTGGCAAGCCTAGCCTTGTGGTTGCTCATAGCTCCAAGAAGCTGTCCCCAAAGCCCCCCAGAGCTCCTCGAGCTCATAGTCCAACAAGACCCACATCATAGGGTCGTTCCACAATACCAAGTCTCTCACGGAAGATTAGGAACTTGACCTTCCCCAGGGGCTTAGTGAGAATATCTGTGACCTACTCATCATTTCCTATATGATCGAGCCTTACGGCGCCTCACTGTACCATATCCTGGAAAAAATGATACCTGATATCAATATGCTTGGATCGGTCATGGAACACAGGATTCTCGGTCAAGCAAATCCCACTCTGGTTATCATAGAGTATCACGGTGGTATCTAGCAAATGTCCAAATAGCTCACTAAAGATATTTCGCAACCAAACTGCTTCACAACAGGCCATACTTGTTGCAATGTATTCGACCTCTGCAATGCTCAAAGCCACCGACTTCTTCTTCCTGCTCATCCATGAAATCGAAGCAGAACCAAGATTGAAGTAGCATCCCGATGTGCTCTTACGATCCACCACACTACTTGCCCAATCGACATCAGTATATCCAAGGAGTGTCATGCTCTCGGCAGTGCATCTCAGCCCATGGTCTATCGTGCCATAGGTGAAAATATGTCATCATAGTCTATTCCTTCCTTTTGAGAGAAGCCACGAGAAACAAATCTTGCCTTGAACTTTTCAGCACTTCCATCAAATCCATGCTTGATCTTGTAGAGCCATTTCGCAGTGACAACTGATTTTTCCTTCGATCTTGGAACCACATCCCAGACATCATTCTTCATTATGGACTCATATTCTTCGTGCATAGCATCCTTCCAGACTTGATGCTTTACGAATTCCTCAAAAGATCCAGGTTCAAATTGTACAATAGTACTCATGGCAGCCAAATACCCTTGGTATCTACATGACTTCTTACTTTCTCGAAATGTCCCCCTTGGGGCAGCATGTCCCTTATCATCTTCGAGAGTGTCCCTGAGCCATGATGGTCTCTTTCTCTGTGAAGGAGATGGATAGATTGGGTCCATTGGTCCTTCAACATCATGCATTGTCTCATCCCACGGTTCTTCCTGATTTCCAGGCCTTGCTTCATGATTTTCCTCAGATCTCAGAAGATCTACTACTTTCTTCAGGGAAGCATCTTTGTCAAAAGTGACATCATGGCATATCTGTACTTCCCTTTGACCAGGTACATAGACTCTATAGGCTTTAGAAGTTTCACTATAGCCCAAAAACATTCCTTTCTTCCCAGAAGCATCCAACTTACTTCTTTTTTCTTTTGGCACATGAAAATAAATAGGACATCCAAAAATTCTAAAATGTGAGACGTCAGGTTTCTTACCAGTGAAAACCTCTTCGGGAGTTTTGGAGTCCAGGGTGAAATGAGGGTATCGATTTTGAATGTATACAGCAGTATTCATAGCTTCTCCCCACAGAAACTTCAGTAGACCCTGGTCACATAGCATGGAACAGGTAGCTTCCATAATGGTCATGTTCTTTCGTTCAGCAACGCCATTCTTCTCAGGAGTATAAGCAGTAGTAGTCTCCCCCGCAATGCTAGCTTCTCTACAAAATTCCTTGAACTCATTTGACTCATATTCAGTGCCATCGTCGGTCCTCAAAATCTTGATCTTCTTCCCTGTCATATTTTCCACCAAGGCTTTGAAGGTACAGAACCACATGAAATCCTCATCCTTCTTCTTCAAAAAGTATATCTAAGTTTTGCGGGAGAAGTCATCTGTGAATTTCATATAGTAAGAAAATCCTCCCAGGGATGTCATGGGTAGCATACTAGATAGATCAGAATGGATTAGTTGCAAAATATCAGATGTCTTTGTGACACTTGAGGGGAAAGTTCCCCTTGTATGCTTTCCTTCAGCACAACCCTTACATAAAACTTCATGATTATTTCCAAAATCGAGCATCCCTGTCACCACCTTCCTTGCTTCAGGAAGGGCCTTGTAATGAAGGTGTCCAAACCTCCAGTGTCATAATTCAGTTTGTCAAAGAGTATCACATGTCATAGCTCCCACTAGACTTCCTTCAACCTGCTAGAGTGTTCCAACTCTAAAACCAATCACGATAGCTTCCTTGAGATTCTTCTTCCACATGTGCACCTTTCCATCAGTGAATTCCACATTGAAACCTTTGTCTTCCATGGCTGATATAGACACAAGGTTCTTCTTCAATTTTGGTACATAGAGTACATCCTGCAAATGTAGGACTTGTCCTTGAAACAAGTGGAGGGTCACATTACTTGTCCCTTTCACGGGATATGTGGCATTATCTCCAAGGATAATTTCCAGATTCATTTGACTCCTCATACCTAGAGTTTCTAGACCTTTTGAAAGGTTGATTGTTTCCGCTAGAGGGAGCCTTCCTATTTCCTTTAGACCTGTTGTTTCTTTGATTTCCATTCCTCCGGTTGTTTTTGTTGTCATCACTATCAGGAGAATCCTTATTTAAAGGACATTCTCTAGCATGATGACCTGGCCTATGACAAGTGAAACACTTGCCCTTCTTTCCTTGGGCCCCTGCTCTTCCTTTTTTCTTTGGACCACCAGAGTTTTTCTTTCTAGAATGAGCAGCGTAGGCAACATTTCTGTCATTTTCGTATTCCTTCATTCTTGTCTCTTCTTGCATGCATCTTGACAGTAGCTCGTCAAAGTTAGGAATTGTATTATTATTGAGAATGGTAGTATTGAATACTTTCCATTCATATGGGAGCCCTCCAAGTGCGATGAGTACCATCTCACGATTAGCTATTGGCTCACCAATAGCCAGCAAATTGTTCCTAATCTCGATTAGTTTCAGAAAGTATGTTTGGACAAATTCATCCCTGCCTTTCTTCAGATTCTTCAATTGATTCTTGAAGAATAGCACCTGGTTTGCATTGTTTACTTTGAACATTTGTATCAGCTTATCATACATTTCTTTGGATGTGCCTAGCTCAGATATGTAGGCAACCAGACTTTTATGTATGGATTCCCTGATCATTAGCTTTTCTTTGATATCCCCCTTCTTATACTTGGTTTTAGCAACAACAGTAGCAGTGGATGGAGGTTCTTGTATCTTACCCAGTACATAGTCCATGAGATCATGGTCTTCTAATTTGAGATCTAATATCATCTTCCAAGCATGGAATTCATCCCTTCCAGTCAGCTTGTCATCCTCCTTGAAGCCATAACTTGTGGAACTCATTTTTCTCTTTTGGTGATTGCTATAAGTTAGGGATTGTCTTCACCTCATCTCTGATACCATGTAAATTTTTTTAGATGTTCTATGCTTGATGCAACTTTACTTTTATAACAACAATCACATAAACAATTAAGTAAAAATGTTAATAGAACATACCAATGGATCTATAGAAAACAAACCAGAAACATGAGAATGTGTTGGTGTGTTACGGAGGTCAGCAGGATGCTTCAACCAACAAAGTATTCTTGGTCGGCTAACCCATAATGTGTCACAACAGTCCTCAAATCAGTCACCCAGTCAACTCAAATTCAACCTCAGAAAATTCAACGCAATCCAGAAAAAGTCAACACATGGTAGCAACAATAAAGTCAACACATCTCCAACTTCGGTCAACATTTTGACCTTTATTTTTGTGCCAATGAGTATGGCCTTCAAAAATCGAACTCTCCACAAAATTTCAGCCAATTCAGACCATGCATTGACCAAAGTCAACGCTGGTCAAACTTGCCCAGAAACCCTATCCACAGAAAATTTGTTGCAGTAAATTTTGTCCTTTTTGCTGCAGTAGGTTTCGTCTTTCTTCTCATGTGGGAGATGAAATTGCTTCTCATATGCTCGTATATAATCAAAAGAGAAGATGTGTGATGTTGAGTGAGTGAAATGCTCTCCAACGTTGACTGTATTTATATCCATCATTGAGGTGTGTGACACATCTGCTGGGGGTGTAAAAACTTAAGGCCGACCTGCACTTAAATTTATTATAAATAATAAATTCAAAATAAATGTTCTGCTCATCATATTAAAATCAATTTTATATTGATTTTACACCTCTCTAAAAGAGGAATCCAATACAAATATTGGAATCTTCATCTGAGCATCACAAGATGGAGTTTGGACCTAGATGTCCAAATTTAACAACTTGCGACCATGGCAATGAGATTTCTATGGGTGCAGATGACTCCCTTGCTTTTGCTTGTTGTCCCTAACAAGCAGAGAAGCATCGCAGTGTCTTCTTGTTTGATGTGCACTGAAGGGAGGCCGCTAATGTCTGACTGCAAGAGGAGGTTTAAAGTAGAAATACAGCCCCTGGAAACATTGAAGGATCCTACATTCTCTACTTAATTAACGAAAAATTGGGTTGCACGAATCTTGTTGATCAAATCTGCCTTGAACATTGAAGGATCCTAAATTCTCTACTTAATTAACTGCCCTAAAATATTCTCTTCTTTTTTCGTTTTCCTATGTCAACAAAGATATGCAAACAGAGAACTATAAGAGGTAACTAAACAGTACACAATTTTCTGCCTTGAGCAAAAATCCCTTCTACAACAGACCATCTAAGATCTCAACTGCCTTATCAAACTCTCCTCCGCTATAAATGATCCTAATCAGAACAATGTAAGTTACAGAATTGGTGCAAACATCTAAGCATTCATCAGTTAATTAAAAGTAAAGGTATCCACCTTAAAGTTACCCTAAATCATCTTATGAATAACATTATGTGTTTACTAAAACTTATTCACATTACAGAGATCTTGAGTGATGTTATTACACAAACTCATTTGGGCTCACACCATAGCCAACCATCTCATTTAGAGGCCTCAACACTTTTCCAAAGTGATCCTTCTGGCAAAAATCCTGAATCATCATAGCTTGAAAAAGTTCTTCGTAAGAGAATATTGGCAAATTTCTTATCTTAAGCCCACTTAGACCAGCTGCTTCCTTGTACTTTCTATTGTGTTTGCTTAAACCACTAGTAAATCCCCTGCTAAAACCACTAGTAAAACCCTTGCTAAAAAGTTTTCTCTTTTTCACATAAAAGTTCAAGAATATTACTACTGCTAATGTTGTCAGCACAATCCCTCCAATAAAGCAACGTGCCATCGAATGAAGTGATGGATAGCTATCCCCGAAGAAAATATTAATAAGAAAAAAAATGCAAATTCACCTTGACTGAATCGGAAGAAACCATATTTACCTATTATAATTGCAATTTTGCTTTGACTTCCTCCTCCTCCTCCTATATCAATGATCCACAGTTTTTGGTAAGAGAATGCATACTTGAAAAATCACTAAACAGACATACATAACATAATTTAAAATATCAGATTCACTTCGACCTCCTGGATAAGGATCCAGAGCTCTGGGAAAAGATTGCATCCCTGAAAATTTTGGAAACACATATACATAACATAAGAGTACTATCTGAAGCATCATGTTTCATCTAGAGATAAACAAGTATACATAACATATTGCTATCTAATCATTTTTTTTCACCAAACAGAGCTTTGGGAAAAGATTGCATCCCTAACAATTTGGAAACACATATACATAACATAAAAGAGTACTATCTGAAGCATCATGTTTAATCTAGAGAGAAACAAGTATACATAAAATATTCCTATCTATTAATTTTTTTTCATCAAACACAGCTTTTCTTTGGGAAAAGAGTGCATCCCTGAAAAATTTGGAAACACATATACATAACATAAGAGTACTATCTGAAGCATCATGTTTCATCTAGAGAGAGACAATTAGAGATAACATATTGCTATCTAAGCATTTTTTCATCAAACAGATGTGAGTGAGGTCTATAGAACTATTTACATATAAATACCATGGAAATGATAATAATCATTGCAAAATCATGGTGAAACCCAACTAGCCATAGTGCAGAAAAGACTTCCTGCACTTACAGAGTCTGGTTACAATGCTTCTTGACATTAGGAGTGACCCTGCACATATTTTATGGTAATCAACTCATCTCAACTATGGATTTTAACCGTGACTGGAATTCTAAATCACAATTACAAGTATCAGAATTGAGCTAATATGGCATATATGTTTGCTAAAACTCTGTTAGACTAAAAATCCTAATATTTATGTTTACTAAGTCTTTGCTAGGCTAAAAATCCTAACATTTATGGTTATTATACCATGAATTCATACAAATTAAAAGAAATGAAAACCCTGAGTTTTGTAATCAATTTTTTTGAAGCTTTATGGAATACATACCATGGCATTTTTCAGGATGTAATGTGCCATCTGGACAATAACAAAGAAATTGATTCGATTTGTTAAAACCGCAACTCCCGTTACTCAACAAGAAAGTGTCACATTTTTTATATCTATAGGGGTCGACATGCCATTGTATCTCAAAACCCTTCCCTAGCAATGTATTATTTATGGAATGATTGGACCGCAAAAGCTCCTTCTTAATGGGTAGTTGAAGATACGTTTTATAGAGAAGGGTCCTTTTCAAGTCTATCTCTGAGCTCAAACTGTAGTACCAAAAGCTACCACATAAACTCAACTGCCAAGAAACCCCAAGAAACCCGCTAAGAAACCCCAAATGCTAAAGCAGCTTCCGCCAAGAAACCCCAAATGCTCAAACAGAAATGAATTCTAGTTCATCATCTTGTAGGTTCACTCGAAATAAGAAAAAAAATGGGGAATCGGAGGAGATACTTATCATCCTGGCCCATTCACCCTTCTCATACCTGGCATCATCTTTAAATAAATTTTCAGTCTGCATCAAAGCATAAAACAAACTATAAACCCTAACCCTTAATTGTAGAACCCTGTCACTGATGCAAGTCCAGTACTGCAAAATGGGGATCAAAAGGGGTGTTGTTAACTTCAGAAGATCGACATGAAATCAAGCAAGGGAACGTGGGAACTTACCCCCATGTTTGTGAGTTGGAAGCTTCAACTGTAGAATCTGGAAAAACAACCCACTTCCCTTATTAGTTCTTTGTTTCTTGAAACCCTTTGCTTTCGTGCCATGGTCATCTCTCCTCATGCTGCTGCAGCAATCTCTTCCTCTGCTATCAGTTACGGAGGACTTAGAAATGGAAATGGCAGAGCTTTGAATTAATCATATTTTGTGATTAATTCAAAGCACAATGGAAGAGCTTAGGCATTTGCGAGCAATGGTAAATATGAATGATTGGTTCAGCAAGGACGTCTTTTTTTGTTTCTTTCAAAATTCTGTAAGAATCCAAAAGAAGCAGAAATGCATTTACCTCTGGATTAGATCAAATGCTACAAGCAGAAATGTGAAAGCAAAGATGGCTGCTCCTCTTTAGGAATCATGAGTGCTAGGTCTCTCTCAAACATGAGCCGCTCCATGGGTTACCTCGGCACGTAATATCCAACTAATTGACTGAAACAGGTCTTCATTCAACTTAATGCACTAGTTAAACAAATGAAAATAATTTGTCTTTGATCAATTGATCCTACGACTGTGCTATACAGAACAACATCGATTTGGCTTCTATTAGTAATCAATTTTTCCTCAAAAACCCTATCAAAACCCCTGCAAGGAGGCGAGGTTGGCCTTGTCCTGAATTCAAGAGGGAAAACAATGTAACAATGCTTCTTCTGAAAATTCGACCAATCTCAAACCTTCATCGTGTCTGCTTTCCCTCTATTTCCCCTCTTCTTTTTCGTCATTTTGCCGCTAAAACGAATTAACTCCTGCAAGGAGGTGAGGTTGGCCTTGTTCTGGATTTTCCATGGAAAACAATGTAACAATGCTTCTTCTGAAAAGTCGACTAGTCTCGAACCTTCATCGTGTCTACTTTCTCTCTACTTTCCCTCTTCTTTTTCGTCATTTTTCCGCTGGAACGAATTTTTTTAATTTCTAATATTTTTCGTCATTTTTCCGTCAAACGATGAATTGTTTTAATTTCTAATTTCTAATAGTTTTTGTCATTTTGTTGATCGAACGAATTGTTTTAATTTCGAATAGTTTTAATTACAATAGTTAATTCGAATTCGTTCTAATTTCTAATAGTTTTAATTAAAATAGTTAATTCGTTTTAATTTTTAATAGTTTTAATTTTTAAATTAAAATAATAATTTAAGATTTTAAAACAAAATAGTTAATTCGAATTCGTTCTAATTTCTAATAGTTTTAATTAAAATAGTTAATTCGTTTTAATTTTTAATGGTTTAATTAAAATAGCTTTTAAATTAAAATAGTTTTAATTTTTAAATTAAAATAATAATTTAAGATTTTAAAACAAAATATTAGTAGGCCTTAGTCTTAATTTCTAACTTATTAAAATAGTTTTGATTTTTAAACTAAAATAATAATTTAGAATTTTAAAACAAAATATTAGTTGATCTTAACAAAAAAATGTTTTAGAGTGATATAAAAAATAAACTAAAATAATAATTTAGGATTTTAAAACAAAATATTACTCGGTCTTAAAAAAAAATTGTTTTAGAGTGATATAATTGTTATGTGGAGTAGTGATATAATTGTTATGGTTGTTTAATAATTTATTGGTTTTATAAATAGAGCATTACTATTTTTTTTTATTCATGAGGATTATTTTAAGATGTTTGTGCATAGTTTAGGTGTAAGTTTAAAATAATCCAACATAAAATGTTGCTTTTTAGTGTTTTAAAGACGATAGATATTAAGTACAAATTAGATTATAGAGGGATGTGATGAGTTTCTTAATTAAAATACATGTAGTGATTAGATGGAAAAGAAGCAAAGAATATGCACCTTATATGAAAGTAAAATTTAAATAAGTGCACTTTAATGACAACACAATCCTTGTAGCATGATAACATATACAAAACAACCACATGAACTCAAAGAGCTATAAAATAAGCATATTAGAATCCATTTGATATGTGAATGAAGTGTTAGAAAGTAAATCATAAAGACATTGTACCATGGGCTACTCTATCAAGCTCTTACATGCAGTAGTGGAAGTGCTCTCAAGTCTAAAATGGATGAGGGTAAGTGATGAGAAGCTCTTGACACCTTTGTAAGTAAATCCACCCTCTAGAATGAGGACTTGCACCTCTCCTTTATAGAACAGGATATGAGGAGAGATAATGTAGTCGAGGAAAGAGAAGAGGGTCAAATTGTGGGTTAAAGGCTTGTGTGCTAGATCATTTTGGATGTCACAATTCCTCTCTACTGAATTTTCTCTCTTTCAAAACTAGGTTTGTTGAAAGTACACACCTGCTCAAAACACTTCATAGCTAATGTTTTTCCTTTAATTGACAAATATGTTGAAAGTATCTTTAGTGAGGTGCATGTCTTATAAAATATGTGTTGTTTTAGCACGTAATACTCATGATAATGCATTAAATGTATGAGCAAAAATTCAACACCACACCATGGCACTACTTCTCCACGATATCTATTTTTTTCTTATTATGAAGTTCCAACCTACTAGAAATAGTTCAATATGGTGTCCCCTTTGTAATAACTTGTTGTTTTCCTTTAGTAACCATATATATATATATATATATATATATATATATATATATATATATATATATATATATATATATATCTATTGATTGTTGTTTGTATGGATGAAATACAAACATTGCCTAGAATTATCCTCCTTGAGCACACCCTCTCCAAGACTGTTCACTCTTTGAATGGTTGAAACACGAAATCTACCAATAATAATCCCTTTTGACTACACCACCTCTCAATATTTGTCTTTCTCATTGTAATAATTAACATGTGTGGATGAAAGTATATCTAATTTGACTTCATGAAGAAAAGAAACCTTGCATATATGGATAGGTTGAATTGCACCATTACCCAGTTAAACCAGTCATCATCATCCTCCTTAACCTCAGTCCCTGCATCCTCCTTGATTGCACATACAACTCAACCACTCTCCACTCCTTCAACTGGGATGAAAAGGATTCAATTTCAATAGGAAGAATCAACGGGATGAAGAAACTCGAGTAAGTTGCAATCCCTTCATCCTCCTTGACTATTCCTATGACTCAACCCGCTCAGCTCCCCCTCATCTCCTTCAACTCGGATAAAAAGGCTTCAATTTCAATAGGAAGAACATGCGGGATCGGGAACCTCGAGCAAGTTGTAGTCCATGCATCCTCCTTGGCTTCGTCTGCAACTCAACCCCCTTAGCTCCTTCAACCTAGATTAAAAGACTTAAATAGGAAGAAATGGGGGGATCAAAAACCTCCTACAAACTGCAATAGGAAGAAATGGATAGATCAAACTGCGCCATTCAAAACAACAATATAACAAGATTTTCTCCCATGGGGTATACAAAAAAATTGTTGAAGGATTTGTTCCATATTTGAAATTTTAATAGATGAGAAACTCAATGATATATAGACAAGTTAAAAGTGCTTTGTAATAAATTAGAGGTTTGTAATGAAAATTGCAAATATGACATTTGAGCTTAAATATATTGGAGGAGAAAAGGACATACATGTTGTGCATCTACAACACAAAACCACCTACATATTGAATGGTAAGTCCTCCATTCAAATAAGAGGAAACTACCACCAATTTTTCTTGGATCATAACCTAAGAGGAAATAAATTTTAAAGGAAAACCAATCCAAACCTAGCTAAGCTAATAAAAGAAGGGCCTAAAATTTTGGGAGTGAATTTAAGGCTTATGCACCATGTTCATTAAATCTAGATAGATGAAATCTTTTATGATACTTGTCAAATTGAATACAATCTTCATAAATACACATCTAAAAACCTTGGATATGTACAACATCACTTGGATGCACTAAAATATACCCAAAATGTTATTGGCACGCACCCAAGGAAATACATTGTTCCAAAACTAGTAGAAGTTCTAGAAAAAAAGGTTTTCATGAGAGATCGAGTCAAATAAAATTGGTTGAAAAGATAGAGGAGAAAGGATGAGGGAAAAAATGAAATCTAAATAATACACCAACACAATATCATTTTATCCCTAAACTTCTCAACGTTAGCAATCTCTTGGTGCATATAAATTTTTTACATTGACTTGTATTTATTACTTCTATCAGTTTTAAAGGCAGCAAATTTACTCACCGATAAAAACCGAGCCTTTGAAGTCTGAACCAAAGGGGAAGGCGCAACATTTTATACTATGTACACCTAGCCCTGCACTATGTAACAAGAGGAAACCCAAAACAAATATGGAAATGAGAAATCAATGTAAGAACAAAGGTCGACATCCAATTAGTTGCAATATATAAGCCCAAAAATCACTTCCCACCAGACCTCTAAGTCTTGCTGCCCCATGGGTGATGGTAAATGATGGCGAATGACCATGATATTGATAGTTGTTTCCTTATCTATTTGTAAGGAAATTTCCCAACTAATGAATGATTCTTGTGCCATTGGTATTGGGGAAAGAAATTTATCTGCCAAATATATTATGGAGATGTGAGCCAAAATTTCCATTCTCCTCTGATACGAGCCATGTCATCATTGTTTAAAGCTTGGTATTCAAAAACAAATCTGTCTTGAGCATTATAGGGACCCTTGCTCAAAAAACCTCTAAATGATAAAACCTCTGAATTTCTAAAGGGTGCACCCTAACTCTACTCATGGTAGGTTTTGGTCTTTCCAGATGATGTCCTCATTCATATTTGGGAGAACTAGAAATGAGTAATGATCTCATCCAAATCCCAGAGGTTTTTATTATCTTTACTTTGAACAAGGTCTTACAATTCAAGATTGAGTAATATATGTTTATTCCCAACTCTTACTAGCTCAAATAATAAGGGCAGATAGGAGAGTTGTCTCGTGTCGAACTGTTTGAGTGAAATCTCTATTCATTTCTCTTGCCAATAATACCACATGAGTGCACCCAAAAAGTATAATATTGCAAGGGCCTTCGAAAGGGGAATTTATGAGCCAACACCTCTCATTATGTTTCCTAGCAAGCGACTGAATTCACAAATGAGGAATTTTTAAAATGAGGGTTTTTTATATGGCCCATGAGCTTGACACTCCTCATTTGGGGCTCAATATTCATCCCATATACCATGTTCGTACAGTGGCATGATGGCACTCGAGGAAACTTTGGAATGGGAAATTTTCCAACCGCACACCCATTGACGGCATGCAAATATGTCATAGATCAAAGTATTACACCCTTAAACCTCTTATGAATTGAAATAAAAGGAAAACCCAGTTAACCTAGTCATTATCATGTCCCCTTAACCTAATTCCCTACATCCTCCTTGACTGCACATATAATTCAACCTCTCTCCACTCCTTCAACTGGGATGAAAAGGATTCAATTTCAATAGGAAGAATTGATGGGATGAAGAAACTCGAGTAAGCTACAATCCCTACATCCTCCTTGACGATTCATGTGACTCAACCCACTCAGCTCCCCCTCATCTCCTTCAACTAGGATAAAAATGCTTCAATTTCAATAGGAAGAATAGGCATGATCGGGAACCTTGAGAAAGTTGTAGTCCATGCATCCTCCTTGGCTTCGTATACAACTCAACCCCCTTAGCTCCTTCAACCTGGATTAAAAGACTTAAATAGGAATACATGGTGGGATCAAGAACATCCTGCAAACTGTAATAAGAAGAAATGGTTAGATCAAACTGCGCCATTCCATCACTAAGAAGCCTTGGTTTTCAAGGCATTGATTCACATATGGAGAGAGATATCATCACAAATAAAGAAGAGGAAGAAACACTTACTAATGTGTTCTAATTGTTTGAGCTAGAGGAAGGTAAAGTAGAAGACATGATATAGCCTAAGAAAAGTGGATCCAATCCAAACCAACCACCGTATGAATTTTAAAATTCTAGAGGTAATCCCAACTTTTTATTATACTTTTGACTTGAAAGAACCTTTTCTTAGTATCAATAAATGATGTAAATAGTCTCAACCCCTTGGAGAAGGAAATTTGAGAAAAAACAAATTAGCATGAACAAACAAAGAATCCAATGAGCTGAGCTGAGAGGGGTCTCCCTTTATAAACAAGAATCCATAGGCTTGTCAGAGTTAGTCTGAATATTTACTAGAAGGTGAGTAGTCTTCACATCACCAACCACAACCAATAGAAAGTGACCAACCCCTACAATAAAAATTACGTCTCCAAATAGTGTGTAGCCAATACCAATAATATCATCTTATGAATCTATTACAATATGATTTGCAAAGTATGTTTCCATACATGTGTGAAAGAAACAATCCATCTAGTTAGCAAAAGGAAGTTTTTGTGAAGGGCTTAAGAAACCCCCTTGAAGGGGAAAATAAGGGTTTGAAACCATAGAATACAAGTTTATCTATGAACCCTAGTTCTGCAACCCTTAGGAGAAATGTTAATAGTCAATAGCCTAATCGCAAATGATATCCTAATCTTAGATCAATCTTCGATAACATTGTTGTTCCCTTCAATTGATTGAACAAATCATCAATCCTCGACAATGGATACTTATTCTTAATGGTCACCTTGTTCAATTGCATGTAATGAAGGCACAATCTGAGGGTACCATCCTTATTCTTCACAAATAATACTTGTGTGCCCCATGGTGATACACTTTCCCTAATGTATCCCTTGTCCAACATTTCCTTCAACTAATGTGAAATAATCGATGCAAGACCGACATAATTAATGCACAACTGGTATATGTGTTATCAACTGATACACATAATCTATGCACGACCCACATAAAGTCACAACAAATACATTCAACAACGACACCATCAAATTTCACATGGAGACACCACTACAATCATGACCAATGCCATGCATACACAACAAGAACATAGATCACAAGCACAAGGACCTATATGCAACCGACATGTACATATGACAACACATCCATCCAAGGGGAACAAAAACCAGACATCACCCAAGGAGAACAGAACCATGCTATGATACCACTCTATAACACCCTCTTACCACATCTACCCAAGTAACTGGCCAACCGGGGAAAACATGTGACGAAGAGTTACTATGATATTATTCAACTATGATATGATATTATGGTACATGAAGCTTTGCATTTTATCCAAAAATCTTGGTCATCAAATGAAAACCACAATCCAAAAAAAGCCTCAAATCACTATAAAAGAGCAAACACCAACAGATTTAAAGAGCCGAAAATCAATCTAGATTCTAAAGTCACAGCAGGACTATACAAACACCCAATGAATTAGGGTTCTTCCAAAACCCTACATTCAACTAAACTTAAACAGACCACAACCTTCCTGCCAACAAAAATAATCTCATCTAAAAAGGGCCATATGGTCTGAATCAGAAAATACAATAAATTCATATCAGTGTTCGTTCACAGCTGGAGACCCAAAATTTGTAGAGGAATTTACCTTAATCACATCAGGAGGCATTTTAGTGTGGCTTCGGCGATAATTTTTAATGTACTTCTTGAGATCAGAGTCCATGTATTCAAAAACTAAGAACAAAACGGGCTTCCCATCCTTGTTCTCAGTGTGCTTCACATCTAACAGCCTACAGAAAAGGCTTTCATCACACATGCATACATATACCCCCTCAAAAAAACCCCCGAAACTCCATTTCCGTCCTCAAGTCATACCATTTCCGCAATGCCAGATAAAACCTAGTGATGGTAATCTTATGCCGGGAGATCTGGGCATGTGATTTGAACTCTGGTTGGCAATGCATCTTCCCCATCGTCGGAGGAGGTTTTGGGGAGGAATAAGCCTCCGTTGTCCAGCAGAAAATCCACGAACGACTCCGGCAAGGGATGGAGATGTGATTTGAACTCTAGTTGGCAACGCATCTTCCCCATCGCCAGAGGAGGTTTTGGGGAGGAATAAGCCTCCGTCATCCAGCAGAAAATCCACGAATGGCTCCGGCAAGGAATGGAGAATGATTTTGATGGGAACCCATGGAAATGCGGGTAACCTTCTTGTATCTGGCATCGAATTATGTCTACCTCCCTCACTGTTATTCCTCCTTACACCCAACTTGGACGACTGAGCGACGGGTAGTAGGCTGAGACTAGGGGGATGGTCAAATAAGGAGATATCACCCCACCAGGTAAAGAAACAGACGGAAAGCACTTAAACCGAGCTGTATTCAATCTGGGTGCATTGAATCCCCCTCGGGTAGCCAATCTATCTGCAAAATTTCCGCCACCTGTCCTTGTAGGAAATTTATGGCCTGCCCAAAACCTCTCGTCAGCACCAATCCAGCCGAAAAACTGCCTAAAATACTAAAAGGATCATTATCATTACCACTCCTGTTGTTTTTGTTGCTGCCATTAAAGCTCGCGGCTTATGAGGGCTTCAGGTTTTGTTCTTGGCCCTGTGGGGTCTTGATCTGCGGTCCTGCGAGAAGCTGAGAGAAGGTCTGGGAACTGAAGTCCTCCACCATCATAGAGGCAATAAGCGTTGTTGACCTAGTAAAGGGACCCCAATCTAGAAACCCCATCTCTTATTTTCTTCGTTCCTGCCATAGATTTCGCAGCAGTTTCGCATACCAATCACCCGTTTGAGAATCAGAACCCCAAAGAAAGTTTGGACTAAGTCAATATGTATCAAGGGACTAAGTCACTATGTATCAAGCAATTTAGATTAATTTAATATTTCAAAACACTAATATAAATATGAATCATGAGAATGAAGTGGTTATATAAAGATCATGTGGTTAGTCAAAGGTCAATTATTAAAATAACTCATGTTTTTGAAGTATACAGATTTTCTTTCCACTAATAAAGATGGTAATAATTTGGTAGAAAATTTAGATATAATTAGAGTCTACTACAATTTATGGCTTATTCTTGGTGAAACAATATCTTTTAAAAGTTTTGTTTGGTTCATGATCAACTTAAATATAAAAAAAAAAACAAGTAAAGTTGTAAATCAATAAGAATTTTAGCTCTTTTTATCATCATATATCAACAATTAGAAAGAAATTTTCTATAATATTAGGTAGTTCTTTAAAATTTATCTAGTGTCACAAAATAAACTAATGGTTTGGTAATGATTTGGTAGAAATTTTAGGCACGGGCAGAGTTCTACTATGATCCAAAGCTCATTCATAGTGCAACAATGCTTTTACAAGTTTTTCCAAGTTCTAGGTCAATCCGTATTGTCAAAATTTCATTGTGGTTTTGGATGAATGAGAATCATGACTATCTATGTCGTCAAATTTTTCTCACTATAGGGAAGTTTACCGGTGTATTAAATGGCTCTATGATTTCACTCCTAACCTCCATATTCACAAAGTGAACATGGGTGTTGAATAAACATGTAGTTATGATTGAGATCTTTATCATGCACCTAAGTGTTTACTTAATCAATCATTGTGCATGGCATGGCATGTTGATACATACTCCAACGCAATTGCATTAGTTTTGTGTCACCATGCAATCATTTTTGCACTAGCGACGAAGTTCCAACACCTACAAAAACAACGGATAATCCTACACCAATGTCGAGTTCCCTATGTGGTGATTTCATCTGTGGTTTAATAAGCCCATGGTACTACAATGATCACCAATCAAGTATGATTAGGGGAATTACAGGTCCATGCCAATGTCAATGGTCAACTTGGACTAAGATAATTCCTATGAAAGTGGTGATCAAGTTTGTACATTGTGCTTAAGATAAGGTGCTTATAGTCACTAAGTGATGGTTGTAGTTACAAGGATAAGGTTTTGGTGTTATAATGCAAGGATTATAAGGACCAAGGGTTGTGAAGGCTAAGCATTGTTGGAAATATGGATTATAAGGTTAGGGGTTTTAATGCAAGGATTATAAGGACTAAGTTTGTAAATATTAGGGATTATTTAAAATATGGGTTATAAGGTTATATTAGGGGTTTTAGGGTTTAAAAAGAGATAGGGATTAAAGGTTATAAAATTTAGGGTTTATGATGGTAAAATGTAAAGAGACATAATGGTTATAGTATTATGGTTATGGTTTATATGTGTTAAGGAGTATAGTGGTCAGGTGTCAATGATTATATGTATTACATGTTAGAGAGGTAAATTTTTTTAGAGGTTGTAATCTTTAGGTATTAAGTGTGGCAAGGGTTATAAGGATTGGGTCTTATAAGTTTTATAGGAATTAGGGCTTAGGATTAAATTTCATATGAATTAACAATAATATAGGTTATATGTTAGAGGGATTAAGGACTATAGGGTTGTTGACAGGGAAAAAATTCCACCTTGCCAACAAGGGGGGATTAACTCGATCGTAGGTCCCAACTAGACCAACTTTCGTTTGGAATGGCTAATCCCAACGATTTTTAAGGATTGTTATAAGGGTTACGAAATAATGATTTAGTGGTTAAGGGATTAGGGGTTAGGGGCTTAGGGGTTAGAGGAATAGGGGCTTAGGGGTTAGAGTTTTAGGGTTTAGGGGTTAGGGGAATAATGAGTTAGTGGTTAAGGGGATAGGGATTGGGGGCTTAGGGGTTAGGGGTTTTAAGTGCATTTAGGGGTTAGGGGAATAATGAGTTAGTGGTTAAGGGATTAGGGATTGGGGTTAGGGGAATAATGAGTTAGTGGTTAAGGGGTTAGGGATTGGGGGGTTAGGGGTTAGGGGATTTTTGCCTTGAAAATGAGAAAAAAATAGAGCTCTAAACCTAGAAAAGAGTGTTCTTTAACAGAGGGAGACATTAGTAAATCATATTATTCCTAAGGGTCCTCGACACAAAACCATATCTTCCATCTAGCATGAAAAGAGTAATGACTTTCTTAGATGCGAACATACTCATCCATCCCAAAACAAGCCAAGTTGAAAGCATATGTTAAAACAATCTTCAATTGCCAAAATTCAAGTTGCAGGTGCCCATAAAATGAGAGGAAACAGAGTATATTTTGATGCTAGCACCAAATCCCAAGGATCATGAAAACATAAACATAAACTGCCAACAAAATACCAAGTAAGCATAATATTGACAACAACAATGGGAATCCTCCACTTCCAGAGCATGTACAGTGAGACCAAATGGAGATCCACTCTAGATACTCTCTCCACCATAAACAAGACCATAAATATTCATACAATCTTGTACAGATGACAATAAAACATAATTTCCACGCTTAAGGAAATAATAATAAGATTTTGTAAATGATCAACTGGAGGATTAGTAAGGTCCCTAGAGGCAGAGTCACTAACCAAAAAACCTTCAATGCGAGCCAATTAGGATTCCACCCTATCGAAACAGTACCATAGGTTGTGAAGCATTATTTTGACATCTTTAAGGGAAAAAAATAGATTATAGGTCTCAAATTGTTTATCTTGAAGTACTAGCGAAACAAAGTAGACAACTGTTGATGTAAGGCCAGCGAATTGTGATAGAAAAGTTGTTTCTTCCGAGGTTTTCTAGGGTCCTATATCCATTTCAAATCCTCGCCCATCACCTCAAAATCTAAGTGATAAGGGAGACCCTCAACCTCTTTACTTTCCAACAATAAAATCTCTTTTCGAACTTCCAAAGGAACGACATTGAAGAAGGTGGCCATTAATTCAAGAACAAGCTAGAAGAGAAATAGAGATCGATACCGGTTAGAAGTGATTCCATTGAATGATAACTACAAACCCCTATCCATTGAATAAATTTGTATAATATAGTGGTGGCTAGGGGGTAATTTCATTTATATATCTCTACAAATGTATTACGACATCATTCTTGTTGTGGATCAAAGTATTCAACATTGATTATTCAAGGAGGGTTGGGTTGTCGAAGGAAAATTAAAGATTAGAGACCCTTAGGATGTATAATACCCTAATATAAAACATTCTTTTAATATCAATGCTTCAAAGCATGAGACTTTAACTAAGGATTGATGGGGATTTTAACAACCAATAGAAATGTTTCAAACAAAATAGGTAGAGGATAGAATCTTGTAGGGTTAAGGGTCAAGTTTTAAGAGGATATGGGATTAGGGTTTATGGGTTTCAAGGATTCCATGTTAGGGGTTAGGGTTTAAGGGGTTAGTGGCTTAGGGTTTAAGGGATCAAGGGGTTAATTTTTTATGAGTTACGAGTGTAGGGGTTAAGGGATTGTGGATTTCGGGTTAAAGGGATATAGACTTTAGTGTTTATAGGTTAAGTTCTTATGGGTTGTGATAATTTGTCCCCTAATCCCCTTATCACAACTATTGGAGGTTCCCCTATCAATTTCTCTCATTGCCTTACTTATAGGTCCCCTAGCACTTGTGGCATAAGGCCCTAAGGCTCCTTCTCATTCTCTAATGTTAGTATTATATATCTCAATATACAATGCAATAACCTCTCACTTCTACCCATCCATGATACCCTTATGTCCCCTTGCCCCATTCAATACACCAAAAGATCCCCCTCCCCCAAAATTCATGAGAATTGAACATTTGGAGGCGATCATTTAACAAAAGCTTCTAAAAATTTTATTCTAATGACTTTTTTTGGGGGGCGAGGGTTGTCCATCAATGCCTCCAAAAGTTACATTGTCATGACCTTTCACGGTGATTCAGGGATTCTAATTTGAGAACAACAAATACCATGAACAGACAAAGAATCCAATGAGTTGAAGAGCTAAAAAATATACCACCCATAATGAACATTTTCATCCAAAGATTATTCCATGTTGGCCCACAACAAAACCTTTTTATAGAAATTGCATGTAGCCTACTACTACAAAGGAAATTCAAACCACAACTTTTTGTTCCACTTCTAATTTTACCCAAAATTACCTCATATTTAAAGGTATCACCATATCTTATACCAAACAAAATTCAAAAAATAGATATCCTTTAGAGAAATAGGATCATAAAAAAAAAATGAACCATGCATATTAATGAACCATATTTTATATATTAATATTAGGATGAACCTATTTTGTTATTGGAAAGAGAGAAAATTTCATAGATACTGATGAATCCTTATGCATTACCTGCATTCTAATGAGTTAATAGAAATGGCACTAGGAGAGTGATGATATTGTGTTTTTGGCAAAGATCTTTTATCTCTTCCTCCAACACCAAGATGTTTCTTGTATGTCTCTAAAAAAATGGAAATCCCCAATGGATATCGTTTCCTTCACAACTACTCCATTATACTGGTGTCTTGGGCACAAAATCAAACTCTTTTAGACTATATCTATTATATGTCATTTCATTGATATATAATGATAGGTGAGAGCTATGCATAAATCACTAAAGGTGTATCAATAGGCTATTAGTCTATTGCATATAGAATTGGACTCATTTTATTTGTAACTTAGCGAAATGGAAAAGATGTGGAAATGGAAATGTAACTTAGAGCATTCTCTTTTTTACCTGTGTCTCGAGGCCTTGCTCGCTTCTTATCCCATTTCCCTTTATTCATTGCATTACCTTTCCAGTCTAGTTAGTCTAAGATCTACGCTTTGATTGCTCATAACAATTCTTTAGCTTCTGTATGGCCTCCTCCAATGATCTAGGCTCATCAAACTCAATCATGTCTTTGAATGTTATCGAAAACCCATTGATGAATCATTGAATCTTGGCCTTATCCTCCTTGAGGTAGGGCACATATCTCAACAAATCCAGAAATCTGCTAGTTTATTCCTCATCAATAATAGAGTCCATATTTATCTCATAAAACTATTTTTCCTTGTCATCATAGTACATCTTCGATAGATACTGCTTCCTGAATAGTCTCTCGAATTCACTCCAAGTCAACTCCTCATAAATATCTCTAACGTTATTTACATATTCAACCAAATATCTGCGTTACCTTTAAGACTGAATGTAGATATCTCGGCCTTCATGTTCTCTAAGTAATCGTGCAATCTGAAGAATTTATTCATTACAATCAACCATGCTTTTGCATCATGTGATTTATTCATTTCCCCATCGAATGTAGGTGACTTTTCTTTCTTGAACTCATCCGGAAAATATCCCCTATCACTCCTCCTTTAAGGATTATAACGATGATGACCATGATACCTTTCAGAACCAGAATGAGAATAGTACTTGTGTCCATCACCCCTCCTTTCCATAGTATCCAAGAACCTGACATCCCTAATCATGTCATCTCTATCTAACCTGTGCCCACTATGGGGTCTACTTCCACATGCCCCATTAGTCATATCCTCCTATCCATAGTTGATCCGAAGTGGTCCCTGTCTCTGCAATTCTGACAAACTCTGAAGAATTATTGCATTGACTTCTACTTATTTCTCCTATGCCTGCATGATTTTGTCATTATCTGCTTTGCAAATCCTTATTTCCTCCTTCAAACTCCTCAATGTGTCTGCTAAGTCAGAAGTGTTCCCAACACCACACTACTCATCTGATTCATAGGGAGAATCTTTGTAGTCTACCATCTTGTTAGTCATCTTTGATCTCTTCTTCCTGTAAGGTATATTATGTCAGTTAAACCAAATCATAAGCAAACTAGTGTACCTTAGTATAGCTCGAAGAGGACATCTCATCTGCAAGACTGACCATATTAGCACAACACACACACACACACACACACACACACACACACACACAATAATATCAACATATAAACATATTTTCAACCATTATCCATTTATCAATGCATGACTATGCTGACCACATACCATGACTTCATGCACAACAACCATCATCTAGTCAAAGTATATGATACACATAATCAATGCATGACCGACATAAACACAACAAATACATTTAGCAACGACACCATCAACTTTCACATGACCACACCACTACAATCATGACCAATACCATACATAAACAACAAGCACATAGATCACAAGTACAAGGACCTATATGCAACCAACATGTAGATACGAAAACACATTCATCCAAGTGGAACGGAAACCAGACATCACACAAGGAGAACGGAACCATGCTATGATACTACTCTATAACACCCTCCTCCCACATCTACCCAAGTTACCGGCCAACTGGGGCAAACATGTGAAGAAAAGTTACTATGATATGATTCAAATCCCTATATATCAGTTAAGGAAGTGGAATCGACGTAACACAACCAACCTAACCTTCTGCACTTGCAACAAAACCCCCAGGAGCCATCCAACCCATCTAGGTGACCGGAGCCATCCAACCCATCCAAGTGACTAACCCTTGAGACAAAATGATTTTTTTCTGCATCAAAGCCTTAATCTCTCCCTTGACATAGGAATGCATGCGACTTAGAACCTCCAATCGCTCCCACAACAAGGAATGCCTGTGACTAGGGACATTTCCTGGTAGTTCTGTGCCAACGACTCCGAATTAGTAGAAAATTTTTTTTACAATAAAAAAATTAAATACTAAAATTTTATCTAAAAAATAATTAAATTATTGTTATTTATCTCTTTGATATATTTTTTCAATAGTGAAAATAAAACTGAGATGTGACTATAAGACATGCAAGAATCAAAATTTTGAATTTTCATTTTGAAAGAAAAAAAATGAAGGTTTAAAATGCATATATGGAAAACAATTGAGAAAATATTTAATTTTTTTTATATAGTTATATTGTATTTAATTTCTTTCAAATTTATATCAAAGTTTTAGTTGAAGTAATTTAAAAATGTTAACATATTTAAAAAAATAAACAATTTTAGTTCATGGAATGTAACTCATTTGAAAATCACTTTTTTATGAAGTATTATGTAAAAACATGAGATTCAAACTTAAATCCATTTGAGTGGCCAACCAAAAACTAATATTTCTTTAATCTATTTATTTATTTTATTTTTAGAATGCGGTTTAATGGAAAAGAAAAAATCTAATATAAAAGAAATAAAATTGACATGATTACATTTCATGTGGTTTGAATATATATATATATATATATATATATATATATATATATATATATATATATATATATATATATATATATATATATATATATTCAAACCACATGAAATGTAATCATGTCAATTTTATTTCTTTTATATTAGATTTTTTCTTTTCCATTAAACCACATTCTAAAAATATAATAAATAAATAGATTAAAGAAATATTATTTTTTGGTTGGCCACTCATATGGATTTAAGTTTGAATCTCATGTTTTTACATAATACTTCATAACAAAGTGATTTTCAAATGAGTTTATATATATATATATATATATATATTCAAAAATAAAAAATATAATTATCCACTATTTACTCATAGAATTTGAGTGCAAACTTCCACAATACTAATGGTTTTGTCTTAATTGCTAACTGTCTTAAATGGGTTTTGTCTTAATTGTCATTGTCTTAAATATAAAGATTTATATTAAAATATTTTTGTCTCAAAGTGCTTTTGTCTTAAATATAAAGTTTTGTATTAAAATATTTTTGTCTCAAACTCCTTTTGTCGTAAATATAAAGTTTTGTCTTAAACTATTTTTATCTCAAACTGTTTTTGTCTAAAATATAAAGTTTTGTCTTAAGATATTTTTGTCTTAAATTGTTTTTGTCTTAAAATATTTTCGTCTCAAATTACTATTGTCTTAAATATAAAGTTTTGTCTCAAACTATTTTTGTCTCATATTACTTTTGTCTTAAATTTTATATTTAAGACAATTCAATTGATATTAAATTTTAATATAAAATAACTAAAATAAAAAGTGACTTTTTAAGACAAAATATTTCTTTTGTCTTAAACAAATGTCTTAAAATTCCCTTCGTGTAGTAGTGATATTATAAACCCAATATATTAATAAACCAAAGGGATTAATATTATAAACCTAAGGTATTGATATTAATCCCTAGGAATATAAACCCTAAGATTCATATTTTAAACCCAAGAGATTATAAACCTTATGAAAATGATTGTCAGATTGGTTAATATTATATATCCAGGATTAATATTGAACCTTATGACTAATATTACAAATACTAAGATTTATATTAAAAACCCTAATATTATAAGCAAGGCTAATGATGATGCGGGATGATGAACAATGTCATGCTCAAGAATAAGATAATTATTAATATTATAGACCGAAAGGATTATTAAACCGAAGATATTAATAATATTATAAACCCAAGGATTAATAAAAACTAGAGATAAATATTATAAACCTAAGAGAATATTAATATTATAAACTCATGGGAATAATATTAAACCCTAGTAAAGTATTAAAAATCCCTAATATTATAATGCTAATATTGTAAACCTAATATTGAACTCATATTTTGCAATGTATTAATGTGACGTTGAGTAGATTGTAATGTAATGTAATATTGATACAATGATTGTGATATTGATTGTTGTAATTAGACAATGTTTGTCACAATGTGATGTTGGAAATATTTTTGTACCATTCCAATGTCACAATACTAAACCTATATCATGATTAGCATGTGATTAATATTAAACCCTGTGATTAATATTATAAATCTAATGTCACAATATTAAGTGTTAATACAAGACCCTAAATTTATAAAACCGAATATAATAAACCCTAATATTATAATTATAAATGCTAAGATTATAAATCCTAAGTTTAATATATTAAACCTTAGATTAATATTATTAATCCCACGATAAATATTGTTATCCCTAGCCATCAATTATAAGACTCCATGGTCAACCATGATCATCGACTATGGTTCAAAATATGTCAATTATAGATAGATCATAATTCCCGAGGTAAGTATGGTTGGTCATGATAGTCATGATAACTACTATGATGCCCATATTGACTACAGTTGACCATGTCAACAATATTCAACCATAGTTAACACACATAATGTATATAGATGCTATAAACCATAAAATATGTAGAATCATATTATTCATTTTTTATTTTTTTATTTAACAAAAAAAATAGTTTTATATATATATATATATATATATATATATATATATATATAAAGAATCTTCTTTCTATAAATTATATAGTTTGAAATATTAAGTGAAAATGATTTTATAAAATCTTGGCTAAAAATATACCTATAATATGTAAATCAACACTACAGTAAACCAATTTTAGGTCCCTATATTACTAGTGTAGTCCGTTACTGTTGTTAGTGTAGCCCCCTTATTGCTATTTTTGTACCCTTGCAGTCACCATATTTTTATTATTGTGCCCCATAATAGTCCACTATTGTTATTGTTGTGCCCTTACATTATTATTGTTAGGTCGGCTAGGATTATATTGTGGCCCCATGGACTCCTATATATAAAAATGAGGTTTTTTCATTTGTATCATCTAAGAATTGTTCATTTATGTAATGTAAATGAGGTTTCCCCCTCGAATTGTTTGATTTCTAAGTCAATGACATCTCTTTTCTTCTATTTTGTGAGCTGGTTTCATAAAATTTGGTATCATAGCTTTGTATTTTATGGTTTTGATGCTTCAAACAGGTCATCGTGGAATTTTGCGTGATAACCTTTTTTCTACAAAGTTTCAGAAGCTAAAAAACAAACCCATTTGTGTCGAAATCTAGAGGAACTTCGTGGAAAAAATTCAGATCTTGGTTCACAATATATTAAAAGATATGATCTATGGAAGTTAGGGTTTTTGTAGGCTCCTGAATTTCAACTCAAGGAGGTGACCTTGGGAAAATCATTATAACTCTCTCTCTATGAGCATCATATTGGAATTATGTAAAATTTGGAAGAAATTGCACACACTGTAGTTTCGTGTGTATCGATTTCATATTCGAAGGAGGAACTCCTGACACATGGGATGCCATACAATTTCTTTCTACTGAATGATTCCATAATTAGGTCATTGTGCAAGATTGGGCATAACTTTTCCTTGGAGAATCCAAATCAGGTCATACTTATGGCATTGGAAAGAAGATTCAGAGGGCTACTAAAGGACTGAAGATAAAATTTTGGGGATCCGAAATTACAGAGATACATCAGTTTCAAATCTAGCTCCTCAAAAGAAACAAAAAAGTGTGTATTGTTTTTAAAAAATTGCATAAGTCTTGTTTGAAAAATCAATTTGAAGTGATTCCAAGGGCATATTGAAGCATAGATATCAGTATTGGGTTATAAAATGCCCCCTAAAAATAATTCAACACCCATTAAGCCCTCATAAGGCTCTACTATGAATAATGAAGAGGAAGTAGTGCAACATGATATATCAAAATTACAAGACCAAGTGCAACAAATTTCTCTCTCACAAAGAGTAACAAAAACTAACATGGAAGCTAAGATGGATCGTTTGAAGAAAGGCATGGAAGTTAAGATGGGCGGTTTGAAGAATGCATACAAGCTAATATGGATGGCGTGGAAGATAATATGGACTATATGGAAGCTAAGATCGATGGTATAGAAGGCAACATGGAAGATTTGAAGAAATACATGGAATGTTTGAAGGAAGGTTTGACAAAGTTGCTACAATTAAATCTTCCTAATGGTGAAAAGGTAGTAGAGGAAACTCATGATGCAGAAAAAAATAAATGTTAATCATGATTTCATAGACTCTAATGTTGTATTTAAGACCCACCATATTCCAAATATAGATATGAGGAAGTTGGATGGAAAGGATCCAATAACATGGATACTACAAATGGAGCAATAATTTGAGCTCCATAATATGCAAAACACACAAAAGGTACACATTGCAACTTTATATTTAGAAAAAAATTAATTTGTATGGTATTGGTGGCTTTGTTCTCATAAACCACTGGTTACTTGGTCAATTTTTATGGAGGAAATGATAGAACATTATGAGGATACAAAGAGCAACACCTTTAGCTAATTGATAAATCTCAAACAAAAGGGTTCAATGATGGAGCACATTGAGTACTTCCGAAAAATGAATACAAGGGTAAATAATTTTCCAAAGGAACATAGGATTGAAGTATTCATAGGGACTCTAAAGGATAACATCCAACATGAGGTTCACCTTTGGGAGCCTGATACATTGGAGAAGGCATTCAGGCTGGCAAGAAATATTAAAAGGAAAATTATGGCGACAAGGAAGCCTACCACTCACAACTATAAAGATGGAAGTGTTGTTACTCATATACTTCCACAACCTACAAGGTTGACGCCACAACAATTGGAATAAAAAAGAGCAAAAGGGATTTTCTATAGTTGTGATAGAAAATACACTAAATTTCATAAGTGTGCTGAGAAGAAATTATTTTACATAGATTGTGAAGAGGAAGAAGAAAAGGAACAAGAAACTTCAAAATAAGAGGATATACACCAGGAACCAACCCTAGCGGAAGAAGAAACGAATCCAGCCATATCATGTAATTCATTGGATGGAATTACCACTCCTCAAACTCTCAAGATAGAAGGACACATTAAGAAGAAAAATGTAATAATGCCTATTGATTCAGGTAGTACCCATAATTTTATTCATTGTAAGGTAGCCAAGGAATTGAATTGCTTCCTATACCCAACACCAGAGTGTCAAGTGGTGGTGGAAAATGGAGGAACTATAAATTTCTCTGTAAAGTGCCATAATATCAAGCTAACCATGGGGTAATATGTATTGAATAGCACAATTCTTTCCATTACAATGGGTTTTACTGATGTTGTACAAGGAGTACAATGGTTACAATCTTTGGGGACAATAGCTTTTAATTTTTCAAGAACTTTTTTTGAATTTTTTTTTTTTAAGGAAAGGAATTTGAATTAAGGGGTATCATAGGGAAGCCAAGAAAGATAATAATCTCTAATGTCATGACAAAGCTTCTAAATAAATAACAACAAGGCGTAATTGCACAATTATGCTCACTAGAATTTCCAACATGAAAATCATCTATTTTTCCAAATCCCCAAAAAGTCTTGGACAATAATTCTAAGGTGTTTGAAACTCCCAAATGACTCCCACCTATTCGTGATCATGATCATGTTATTCATTTCATTCCAGGAAGTGTTCCTCCAAACATCATTCCTTACAGATATCCGTATGTCCAAAAGAGAGAAATTGAACGTATGATTGTACAAATGCTAGAGGTTGGTATAATTCAACTTAGTCAAATTTATTTCTCTGCTCCAGTAGTATTGGTGCACAAGAAGGATAGATCATGTCACATGTGTGTGGATTATAGGGAGATCAATAAGCTCACTATTAAAGATCAATTTCCCATTCCTATGATTGATGAATTATTGGATGAATTACATGGAGAAATTCATTTCACCAAGTTGCATCTCTGTTCAAGATATCATCAAATTAGAAATAAGACTGAAGAAATTCTGAAAACAACATTTCGAACTCATGAGGGTCATTATGAATTTTTGGTCATGCCTTTTGGCCTTACCAATGCACCTTCTACATTTCAAGGGTTTATGAATTCCATTTTCAAACCCTTCCTTATAAAATTTATGTTAGTTTTTTTTGAAGATATACTAATATACAACATGTCTTGGAAGGATCATGTTCAACATGTTGATAGTGTTCTCAAACTATTGGAGGAGAAACTATTATATGCAAAAACCTCCAAATGTTCCTTTGGAGTACAAGAGGTGGAACATCTAGGTCATATTGTATCTTGGGAGGGTGTTAAGGTAGACCTTAACAAAATTAAATCCATTAAGCAATGGAAAGTCCCCACAACCATAAAGGAGCTGCGAGGATTTCTCAGGTTAACAGGGTATTATCGCATGTTTGTTAAGAAATATGGGAGAATATCAGCACCTCTAACAACATTATTGAAGAAATATGCATTTTCATGGACTCCTGAAGAAATTAAGGCTTTTGAGCATCTTAAAGAGGAAATGTGCCAAGCACCGGTCTTAGCTACTCCAGACTTCACAACAACCTTTATTGTGGAATGTGATGCCTCGAGAAATGGAATTGGTGTTTCTTTAATGCAAGAAGGAAGACCCATTTCTTTTGAAATTCGTCCAATCAAAGGAAAGTATTTAAAGAAAGATATTTATGAGAAGGAAATATTGGCAATACTACATGCACTAAATAAATGTCGACCTTACCTAATGGGATGACGCTTCAAGGTAAAAATTGATCATGATAGTCTTAAATACTTTTTGGAACAAAGACTATCTTTATAAGAGCAGTAAAAATGGGTCACAAAGATGTTGGGTTATGAATTTGAAATCATCTACAAAAAAAGGTAAGCTAAATGTTGTTTCAGATGAACTCTCAAGAAAGGATGAGGATGTGGAAGCATTTCTTTGTGTCATTTCTATTATCCAACCAGACTGGATAATCGAAGTAAGGGAGGAATGGAAGAATGACGAAGAATTGTGGGCACTCACTCAAAAGTTGCAGCAAGATCTTAGTACATCTGATACATTTAGTTGGAAAAATGATTCCTTATGGTACAAATATTGCTAATATATTTGTAAGAATTCCCAACTAAAATAAAATATTCTTTTGGAATTTCACACCTCTACCTTAGGAGGACACTCGAGATTTTTAAAATCTTACCACGGGGTGAAGAAAGATTTTTTCGGGATGGCCTTAAATATGATATTCAAAAGTTTTTGGCGGAATTTTTGGTTTTCCACAACCTTTATCTCATCCATTTAAAGTGAGTAGAGTTACTACTGCATTTATGGAAACAATTCAAAAGATACATGGAAACCCAAAGATTATTGTAAGCGATAGATATCCCATTTTCACTAGAAATTTTTGGATAGAATTATTTTCTTGTTTGGGTACTCAACTAGCTCATAGCTCATCTTATCATCCTCAATCCGATGGGAAAAATGATATAGTGAAAAAAAAATTGGAAGTATTTTTTCGTTTCTTTGTATATGATAAAAAAATGCAATGGTTCAATTGGTTACCTCTCACTAAATGGTGGTATAACACTTCCTTCCATGTTGCAGCAAAATGACCCCATTTATGGCACTTTATGGATATCATCCGCTACCCATCACATAATATTTAAGAGAAAATTCTAAGGTTCAAGTAGTGGAAGATCACATCGAGCATAAACAACAAGTTCTCAAATTATTAAATGATAACCTAAATTTGGCACAAAATCGAATGAAATAACAAGTAGATCAACATCGGAATGAGAGAAGTTTTGATGTAGGCAATTGGGTATTTTTATAGCTACAACCATACAAACAAATTTTCCTCAAGCAAGCTAAGAAGGATAATAAATTATCGCCAAAGTACTATGTTCCTTACAAGGTGTTTAAAAAGGCTAGTATTATGGAATACAAATTCGAGCTTCCTGCATCTTCCCGAGTGCACCTAGTTTTCCATGTTTCGTGCTTAAAGAAGGATCTAGGTGACAAACTTCTGGTTCAAACAATATTGCTAGAACTTGATGAGGAAGGAAAATCATATTGGAACTTGAGACAGTCATGGAAATAAGAACTCAACAGCTACGAAATTGATCAAGTGGAAGAACCTACCCACTGAAGATTCCACATGGGAGGATGAGAATTTTATATAGAAGCATCCATAACTACTCAAGTGTTGAGGAAGACACGTTTTTGAAGGATAGGATAATGTTAGGTCCTTATATTACTGGTGTAGTCCCTTATTTTTGTTAGTGTAGCCCCCTTATTGTTATTTTTGTACCCATGTAGTCCCCATATTGTTATAATTGTGCCCCATAATAGCCCAATATTGTTATTTTTGTGCCCTTATATTATTATAGTTAGGTCGGCTAAGATTATTTTGTGACCCCATGGACTCCTATATATAGAAAGGAGTTTTTCTCATTTGTATAATCTAAGATTTGTTCATTTATGTAATGTAAAGGAGGTTTCCCCCTCGAAGTGGTTGATCTCTAAGTCATTAATATCTCTTTTCTTCTATTTTGTGAGTTGGTTTCATAACAACCAATTAATAAAAACCGGATAAAGAAACCCTTTAAAGGGGAGAATACTTCCCATTTAGGAATTATCTAAATCCCAAGGGATATAAAAAAATTTGTTTTGCAAGCCTCGCAAGCCCATAAATAATTTGAATGATACAATTAATAAAACAGAGAATGATGTAAGTTGAACTTAAAAAATGTGAACAAGGAAATGTTGATTTAGTACCTAGTCAGCTTAGAAATACATTCAAGGCTATCAGAAACATGACTCTAGAAGAAAGAGGAAAAAAATTTGGCTAAATCTGTGAATCAAAGAGAAAAAAAATATATGAAATTTTTTTACACATTGTTGTAGTATTTTCAACATGCTATAAATGGAAATTGAACAATCTAAACACCATGAAGGAAAAAATTATAAGAACCGGCCTCTACTAATTAATTTGACACAATAGAAAAGAACCTACTTAGAGTTGCAAGAACATGGAGTGATTGTTATTAATGAATATATGGTAGTAAAGAAAAAAGGAAAATGAAGGTCTAGGAAAATTGGTGGAAAATATTGTTGTAACCCTAACTACAGAGTGACAAGTTTGACAACTAACTTCAGAAGAATAAATGTCGCAGAAATAAACTTAACGAATTCATTGACCTCTTTACAAAACCCCAACAACATATCTACCATTGATCAAATAATGAGTACAACCACATTTACCAATGTAGTTGATATAGGTCATGTATGTGGAACACATATAGAACCACATTTACCAATGTGGTTGGTTTACGCCTAATAAGAATATATCTACCACCCTCCACATTAACAATTATTAAATTTATCTTCATAAAAGATAATTGTTTATTATTAATAATTATATAAATAATAAAAACCATATTATTATATATTTATATATTTATACTTATTATATTAATAATATTTTATATATTATATATATTTATATATTTATGTTTATTATATTAATAATGTTTTATATATTATTATATTTATGTTTATTATATTACTAATATTTTATATATTAATATAATATTAGGTTAATACATATATTAATAGTTATATTTCAAATTATAATATAATTCATATATATCATAATAATAAATAATAATACTATTTAGTTATTATTAATAATACTTATTTATCTATCACTATTATCATCAAAATATATAACATCAATATATATATATATATATATATATATATATATATATATATATATATATATATATATATATATATATATATATATATATCTATATATATATATATATCATTCTAATATTATTTTTTTAATATTAATCCTATGATTTAATAGTTTTCTTTTGGTTTTATTAATCTCTTCTCTTTATAATATTATTAAACTTTCGGGCTTATAATATTAATCTATAATATGTATAGTAATTTATTAGGATTTATAATATTAGGGTTTATAATACTAGTTTGGATATATTAATCTTAAGATTTATAATATTAATGTTAAAGTTTAATATTAATCACATGGTTTAATATTAATATGTTGTGTTTATAAACCTAAGGGATTAATAAATCGAGACTTTTATTAATATTGTAAACCTTAGAGTTTAGTATTATAAACCGAGTTAATTAATAAATCCAATGAGTTATCTATAAATATAAGGGAAGATTTTTTTATCTATAAATAGAATATTTTACAATATGATGGGCCAATTATATATATTTTTAAATAATCCCTTGAGTTTAATATTATAAATTCAAGGGATTGTTAATATTATAAACACAATTGAATAATAAATGGAAGGGACCAATATTATAAACCTATGTGATTAATAAAAACTTATTAAAATTATAAACCAAAGGGACCAAACTTATAAATCCAATATATTAGCCTTACAAACCCTTTGTATTAATATTGTAAACTCAAGTAATTAATAAAACAAAAGCATTATTAACAATATACACCCAAAGAATTAATAGACATAAATTATGATTAAGATTAAAAAACCAAGGTATTATTACACCTAAGATATTAATAATATTATAAACCCAAGGGATTAATAAGCCCAAGCAATAAATATTATAAACCTAGGGTATTATTAATATTATAAAGCCAATGGATTAATATTAAAAACCCAAGGGATTAATAAACTCAAAGAATTAATATTTTACACCCAAGGGATTAATATGATAAACCCAAGGAATTAGTAAACCCAATGGATAAATTTTATAAACACAAAAGATTATTAATACTAAAACCCAAAAGATTAATATTATAAACCCTAGGTATTAATTTTAAACCCAAGGGAAACCCAAAATATTAATATTATAAACCCTAGGTATTAATGTTAAACCCTAAGAATAATATTTTAAACCGAAGGGATTATAATCCTTATGAAAATTATTGTCACATTGATTAATATTAAAAACCATCACATTCATATTAAACCTTATGATTAATATTATAAACCCTAATATATATATTTAAAACCCTAATATTATAGGTGAGTCCAAGCAAACCCTAAGATTTATATTAAAAACCCTAATATTATAGGCGAGGTTAAGCTGACCCATGATGATGAACATTGACATGTTCATGAAGAAGCTAATTAATAATATTATAAACCCAATGTATTATTAATCCTAAGGGATTAATACTATTATAAACCCAAGGGATTAATATTAAAAACACAACAAATTAATAAACCCAAGATATTATTAACATTAAATACCCAACATATTATTAATAATATTAAAAAACCAAGAGATTAATAAAACCAAGCGATTATTAATATGAAGGGATTAATAAATCCAAAGGGATAATATTATAAACCCAAGGGATCCATAAACATAAGGGATTAATATTAAAAACCCAGAGGATAAATAAACCCAATGGATTATAAACATAAAGGGTTAATATTAAACCCTAAGTTTAATATTGTAAATGGTAGGATTAATATTAAAACCTAGGAATGTAAACCCAAGATATTAGTATTAAAACACCTTTGGATTAATAGTATAAACTCAAGGAATTAATAAAACGAAGGGATTATTAACATTATAAACCCAAGGAATTAATAGTCATAAAGGATTATTAATATTATAAACCCAAGGTATTATTAAACTCAATAGATTAATAATATTATAAACCCAAGGGATAAATATTATAAACCCAAGAAACTATTAATATTGTAAATCCAAGCGATCAATCAACCCAAAGGATTAATATTAAAAACTCAAGAAATTAATAAACCTTAGGAATTAATATTTTAAACCCATGGGATTAATATTATAAACCCAAGGAATTAGTAAACTCGAGGGATTAATTTTAAACCCATGGGATTACTAATATTATAAACTTAAGGGATAAATAAACACAAAGAATTAATATTAAAAACCCAAGGGATTAATACTATAAACCTAAGGGATGAATAAATCCAAGGGATTAATATTATAATCCCAATGGATTAATGAACCCAAGGGATTAATATTATTAACCAAAAGGATTACAAACCCTAGAATTAATATTATAAATCCAATAAATTAATAAACCAAAGGGATTAATATTATAAACCCAAGGAATTAGTAAACTCAAGGGATACATTTTTTAAACCCATGGGATTGTTAATATTATAAACTCAAGGGATAAATAAACCCAAAGGATTAATATTAAAAACCCAAGATATTAATATTATAAACCTAAGGGATTAATAAACCCAAGGGCTTACTAGTATAAGCCCAATGGATTAATGGACCCAATGGATTAATATTATAAACCAAAAGGATTATAAACCCTAGAATTAATATTATAAACCCAATATTTTTTTATTTTTTTAAACTAGAACGGTTATATTATATTATTGAAAAAACGCTGATAGGGCAGAGCCTATGCAGCCAATACAGTCAGAATCTCAACCAGAACAGAAATTACAACAGCCATTACAACTAAGCCTCCATTAGCCTTGTAAGGGATAATGGACATATGCGGGGCTTCTGCATTTAAGCTTATCATTCCTTCTTGAAGTGTGCAGCCTATGTTGGCCAATTTATCAGCTTCCTTGTTTAGGTCTCTGAGAATGTGAAAGACATTTACTGAGGGAAAGATCCTCAGCATTCTGTTTACTCTTACTAATTGTTTGTTGAGCACCGGATTCTTGAGTCCCTTCTTGCTGGCTATGGCTTTTATCAACACCTCTGAGTCTCCAAAGACCATTATTTCGCTTGGATTTTCTTTTCTGACGGTTTGACATGCTTTCCATAAACTTAGAATTTCTGCTTGGTTATTGGATTTCAGCCCCAGACCCCAGCTGAATTCCTCTTTATTCCCATTTGGATAGTAAATCACCCCACCAGCACCGGATCTTCCCGGGTTGCCTTTTGAGGCACCATCAAAGAAGACTGAAATCTTGCCTTGAGCTTTCCACCACTGGTGAAATTTGTCCTCCGACATGCGAATCTGCCAATGTTCCACATAGGCAGGTCGGAGTATTGCAGGAGAGGTGGTCGAGCCGGTGAAAGGAGCCAGCCACGTCCTTTATTCAGGTCGAAGAGTGTTGTCCTCTTTGTTCTGAGAGTATATCAAGGTCTCAATTAGGAGGGATTTGGCCTGGTCCGCCACTTTATCTACCGTAGTTTCTTTGTTGCTGAAGATGATTTCATTACGGGCCAGCCATATCTTCCAGCACACATATTTGGGGACTGCTGTCCACACCTTGTGCCATAAGGAATTGCTGGCAGTTTTATGTGGGTAAGCGGAATTCCAAGAGAGAAACATGGAGTCGATCTCTCCTTGAGAAGGTGGATGCACGTTCAGTCCTACCAGAAAGTAGGACCAAACCTCCTTCGCGAATTCACATTCCAGAAACAAATGCCCTGAGGTTTCCAGCGCTGCTTTGCATAGAGCACAGCGATGTGGTCCAACGATATTCCTCTTGCTCAGGTTTTCTCCTGTCAATATTTTGTTTTGGAACAAGATCCAGAAGAAAAAGTTAATTTTGGGTATACTGAATCTGTCCCATATCAGCTTCCAAATAGTCACCGGATAAGGCGAGTCTTTTTTACTTTGAATTTGAAGATATCCCTGCTTTGCTGTGTAGATCCCTGTTTTCCCCCATCCCCAGTGATCTGCTTCATCTTTATGCACCGGGGCGAAGTCTGAGATGGCGCTTTTAAAAGAAACGAGCTGGTTTTCTAGTTGCGCTGGAGGCTTGGGTAAATTCCATTGCTGCCAATTGCCATTAGCGTCCCATTCCGATATGTCTTCGATCCTCCTTATACCTTTCGCTTTGAACCAGTCTCTTAACTCTTTGATGTCATTGGAGTCTTCAAGCGGAGAGTGACCCATAATGCTGTCTCTCCAGATCCTTATGTTTTTCCCATTTCCTGGTACTCTGTACAGATGAGTTCTGAAAAAATTAATGCCTTTGCTGCAAAGCTTCCATACATTCGTGCCTTTTGGTGATTTGTCAACTGTGAAAGAGGAAAGAGGCCGATTCTTTAAATATTTGATCTTGAAGATTCGACTGACAGGATGTAGAGGATTGTCGATTAATTTCCACAGGAGTTTGCAGCCCAAGGCCAGATTGGCATTCTGGGGGTCACGAATTTGCAGTCCACCTTCCAAAAGGGGGCATTTCACAATTTCCCAGTTGATTAAATGAAACTTGCTTTGATTGCCTCGACTGCCCTTCCACATGAAATTTCGCATTAGTCTGGATATCTGTTCAGAGATAGCTTTTGGGGCTAACATCAGTGCTGCCTGGTATGTGGGCAGAGTTGAGAGGACAGCCTTGATAAGAATGAGTTTTCCCCCGGTGGTGAGCCAGAATCCTCCCCACCCACTGATCTTCTTCTTGAATTTCGAAATGACTTCCTCCCAGAGATGATTCCTGTTGGTTCTTAGCGTGATTGGGAGCCCCAGATATTTCAACTTGTCCCACTCTGCATAGCCAGTGAAACCCAGATCGTTGGCTATTTTCTCAATAGTATGTTGGTCAGTGTTCCAACCATAAACATCACTCTTCTTTTCGCTTATGAGCGCTCCTGAAACACTACAATACTTCTGAAGAGTGTTTCTGAAGGAGTTTGCCACTCGAGCAGAGGCCCCCCCAAGCAGGATCGAATCGTTAGCAAAGAAGGCATGATTCACTGGATCGATTCCATTTGCAATTCTAATGCCAGGGATATTTCCATCGTTTTTTTCTTTGGTGAGCTTTCTGCTCAAGGAATCTGCCATGATAATATATAGGAATGGGGAGAGAGGGCAGCCCTGCCTCAACCCTCTGGTGGCCAGAAAGAAGTTCGCCGGTCTGCCATTAACCAATGGAGCAATCCATGTCCTTTCTAGACAGGCTCTGATCATATTTATAAAGTCATGGCTGAACCCAAAGGAGGAGAGAACCCTGTACAGGAAGGATCTGTTAACTCTATCAAAAGCATTACACATGTCCAATTTAATAAGCATACCTTGTTCTTTCCGAGCGTGGCTGGAGTGCAGAGCTTCCTGAACTTGTATGACATTGTCCAGAATGTGACGGCCTTTCACGAATCCTCCTTGAGCTGGAGAGATCAATTTTTGCAGAGGGGGTTTTAGTCTATTTGCCAGAAGTTTGGCCATAATCTTATAGGAGGCATTACATAGAGAGATTGGCATGTATCTGTCAAAAGAACCAGGGTTTGCTTCCTTGGGGATTAGTGCAATAAAGGTGGAGTTAATTCCACCACCCACCTTGGCCTTTCTCATGATACCTTGAATCATTTTGAGAAGGTCAGATTTGATTAGCGCCCAGCATATTTTGTAAAAATGGATTGAAAATCCATCTGGGCCTGGTGCTTTATCCGGCTCCATTGACCACACTATCCTGTAGATTTCTTCCTCCGAGACCAAATTCAAGAGGGAGTTATTGTCATCAGAGTTGACAAGCTTTGGAATGTTTGACAGAAATTCATTGATGTCCTCCTCGCTCCCATTCCTTTCTGCAGTGAGAAGATTATGGAAGTGATCCTTGGCAGCAGTCTTAACTTGTTCAAAACCTTTACATACCTGGCCATTGGCTAAGGTGATTTCTGCAATATGGTTTTTTGATAATCTTGCCCTGTACTGTTTGTGAAAATAAGCAGTGTTTCTATCTCCAGCTTTAAGCCAGAGGCTGCGAGACTTCAGTCGCCAGTGCTCCTCTTCATTTCTAAATGAATTGTATGTTCTCCTTTGAGCATCGTTTTCCTCTGTTAGGTCTGCTGGGGAGATGTCTTTTTTTTCCATATCAAATTGTAGATCTACCAATTGTAAAACAACCTCTTTCCTCTGGCTGGTGGGAGTCTTAATAGCTTTCTTGATCCAGTCTTTTAAGGCTTTTTTGTGCTTTTTATCTTTTGCTCCCACACATAACTTGGAGAGCCCGTGACCTCTATTCTCCAAGCAGATTGAACTGTTTCGTGGAACCCATCTATTCCTGCCCAGAGAGGGTTAAAGCGGAACGGTAAAGGGCCTAAATCTTCTTCATCCTTTAAACAAAGAAGAATTGGTTTATGATCTGATGTGATTTTTGGGAGGATCTTAGTTAAAACAATTCTGTTGTCCAGCATAATGGAGCTGCTGATGAGGAACCTATCCAACCTTGCTGAAATGTGGTCTCCTCCAGTTCTGTTATTGGACCAAGTATATTCTCCTTTGACTGGCTTGAAGTCTACAAGATCCCACTGTAGAATAAGGTCTTCCACGATGGGGAGAAAGGGGTCCCTCGAAGAACTCCCTCCCCTCTTCTCTTTAGGATCCAATACTATGTTCAAATCACCTCCTAGAATTACGTTCTGGGGATTATGCAGCTCTAGGTAATCTGAGAGTGTTTTCCAGCACTCTTTATTTTCATCATAATGAACTGGAACATATAAGTTAAACAATGCCAACACTAGATTGCTTGCTTTATGTCTAAGTTCAGTAAAAATCCAGTGTTTCGATTCATGAAATCTTTCTAATGTAAAGAGTTTTTGGGACCAAAAAGTACCTATTCCTCCTGCTGTGCCTCTTGCACTGATTGCCTTGCCTGAGTCAAATTTCCACTTTGTGTTGCTTGTGTTCAGAAGATGCTCCCCCTCTATTTTTGTCTCTTGGAGCATTATAATGTCTGCGGGTTCCGATTTCAATAGATCTTTAATAGCTTCTGCCTTGGTGGGATTCCCCAGACCCCTACAGTTCCAAGAGAGCATCTGCATCATTTAAAACTAGAAGGGGTAGGTCCACCTCCTTTGGGAGTCCTTAATCTGGTATTCCTGCCTAGGGTCATCTCAATGGTAGCTTGGCTGCCTAGGGTTTTTTGTCTTTCTGATTCTTCTTCCCTAGTTTCTCTATTTGATTTCCTGCCAGCTTTCTTTGATGGCCTCTCGAAGGTCTCATCATCCGAGGATCCCGTGATTTCTGCATTCTTCTTTTTAGACTTAATAATATCCGCATAAGAGGGGGAAGAGGTATTACCTTGAGAGGGGATTGAGATGATGCCAGGATCTGGAACGGTGATGTTGTCCATCGGGGTTGAACCTTCTGGCTCTGCTTCTAGAGGATATGGCTGAAGATTTAGAGCTTCGAAGGGATTTTTATCCACTTCTATACTGGCATTGTCCTTACTTCCTGAGGTTTGAGTGTTTGAGTTTTCTTGCCCTGTTTTGTTCTCCACTCCTTTGCCTTTGTTTTTGTTATTCTGTCTGTTGTTTGATGACTTCTTGACTTGATTCCATTGTTCTCCTTTTTCTTTTTCTGTTAGCTCTTCGTTTTTTCTCTTGCAGTATCTTGCAAAGTGTCCGTATTCGTGGCAGTGTCGACATTTGAAAGGGAGCTGCTCATAGTCAAGCTCTTGGATGTGTGACCAATCTTCTACTGTGAGTTTGATTGCTTCAGGCAGCCCAACTTCTAGGTCCACTTCAACACAAATGCGGGCACAGGAAAACTGATCCTTCCTCGGCGCTTGGTCGATGTATCTTCCTAAGGCGTTGCCAATAGACTGCAGAGATCTCTGATTCCAGCAGTGGAGGGGAAGATGGGGAAGTCTCACCCATACCGGCACCGCCGTGGGCACGTCCTGAGCAGGGTCGAAATCTGGCGACCATTTATTCAAATAAAGACCTTGAGGGCCCATAAAATATGGCCCGTTTCGAAATATCAAGCTTCTATCTTCCACATTGTCGAAGACGAAAACAAAAAAGCCTTTCCCCACAAAATGGCTCTTGATGCTTTCCTTAACCAGAGGAATCCAGTTCATTTTTACCCATTCTTCAACTGCCTTCGGGGAAGGCCATAACCCTGTGAACTGGCCTATAAGACCCCTTTTTGCCAGATTCAGCGCGGATTTGCACGTCTCTTCCAGCAAAGAAACCGAGGGGATGTTAGCCAGTTTTTTCACGAATTTCTGCTGAGAATCGGTTGAGGGCCGGTAACCCGAAGCTGCAACGAGGGATTTGAATGCCGCAAGCTCAGGAGGCAATGGGGGAGAGGCCGCAGGGTCCCCTCCAGGATCCATGGTGGAGGAGACCGCTCGAAGAAGGGCGCCGACCAGGCGCAGCTAGGGCAGCTGCAGAGCTACCATGGGCGTGCGCGCAGCAGCAAAAATAAACCCAATATTTTAATAAACCAAAGGGATTTGTATTATAAACCCAAGGTATTAATATTAAACCCTAGGAATATAAACTCTAAGATTAGTATTTTAAACCCAAGAGATTATAAACCTTATGACAATGATTTTCATATTGATTAATATTATAAATCTAGGATTAATATTTAACCTTATGACTAATATTATAAAACCTAAGATTTATATTTAAAACCTTAATATTATAAGCAAGGCCAACGCTGATGCAGGATGATGAAGAATGCCATGCTCAAAGAATAAGCTAATTATTAATATTATAAATTGAAGGGATTATTAAACCCAAGATATTAATAATATTATAAACCCAAGGATTAATAAACCCTAGGGATAAATATTAGAAACCTAAGAGAATATTAATATTATAAACTCATGGGAATAATATTAAACCCTAGTAAAATATTAAAAATATAATATTAAAAATCCCTAATATTATAAAGCTAATATTGAACTCATATTCTGCAATGTATTAATGTGACGTTGAATAAATTGTAATGTAATGTAATATTGACACACTGATTGTGAGATTGATTGTCATAATTAGACAATGTTTGTCACAATGTGATGTTGGACATATTTTTGTACCATTCCAATGTCACAATACTAAGCCTATATCATGATTAACATGTGATTAATATTATAAACCTAATGTCACAATATTAAGTGTTAATAAAAGACCCTAAATTTATAAACTCAATATAATAAACCCTAAGATTATAATTATAAACACTAAGATTATAAATCCTAATTTTAATATATTAAACCTTAGGATTAATATTATTAACCCCACAATAAAAATTTTATCCCTAGTCATCAATTATAAGTCTCCATGGTCAACCATGATCATCCATTATGGTTCAAAATATGTCACTTATAGATAGATCATACTTCTCGAGGTAAGTATGGTTGGCCATGAGAGTCATGTTAACTATTATTGACTGTGATGCCCATATTGACCATCGTTTACCATGTCAACAATAGTCAACCATAGTTAACATGCATTAATGTATATAGATGCTATAAACCATAAAAATATTTTAGAATCATATTATTAATTTTTTTCCTTTTTTTAATTTAACAAAAAAAGGTTATATAAACCATAAAAATATGTTAGAATCTTGTTATTTGTTTTTTATTTTTTTTATTTAACAAAAAAAAGTTATATATATATATATTCGATAGAATTGGCCCATCATATTTTAAAAAAAAAAAAAAAGTATTTATAGACAAAGAATCTTCTTTCTATAAATTGTACAGTTAAAAATATTTCTACATGCACTTTAAAATGTATATATGGTTAATTCACATATTTAGTTTGTTTATATTTATGATAAATGTTTAATATATTCACAAAATAAAATTATATTACATTTCACCATATTAAATATTTAAATTTTGAAATTAATATTAATTTAAAATATTATTATTATAAATAATAAAATTCAGTTCAATCTAAATAAATTATAACTAGCACAACCATACTTACCAATGTGGTTGATATATGCCAATAGGCCTATATCTACCACCCACCACATTGATAACTCTAAGGTGTATTTTTTTAAAGAAATACTATTTATAATTATTCCAATATGGGCATGACAGTTAATACTGACAAGACTAAATTCATGACCATTAAATCCAAAAATATCACGCATGGTAGTTTCATGTCTAATAACCAATGCTTAGAGCAGGTTTTTTATTATAAATATTTGGACATTGACTACCCTCATCAACTCAACTAGAATTATAGCATCGAGAAAAGGATTATTGGAGGTTGGAAAGCTTATTATGAGCTTGAAAAAAATTGTAATTTGGTTGATCTTTACATTTGGAGTAAAAATAGGTTCCTCTTTGAGACTCTCGTCACCCCTCTTTTATTATACGGATGTGAAGTTTGGGGTTGCAGTATATCAAAAGAGTCTTGGAGGAATATTGATATGATTCAAAAGCAATCCATAACCTACAACCTTAATATCAAGGGAAATACTCCCTATCCTATCCTTTTTATCAAAGCTATTTTGTCCCCCATTAAAAGTACGACTATGTCTATATATATGATGTATAAGAATAAGCTTTACAGCATGGAATAAAAAAGGCTCCCAAAAAATTCTTCTAACTGTAGTCAAAACCCTCACCTTCGCCTCAAGCGAGGGTGGAATAAGGATGTCATGTCTTGGCTCAAACATTGGGGAATTAAGGAGGAGCTCAGTATGGGAAGCAAATATAGTGTCAAAAATACGATTACTTCCAATTTTAAGGACAAGTTGTGCGAGGATTAGGAATTGAAGGGTAAAAGAAAGCTAAGACACTATAAGGAGGTGATCAATTCCACCCTTTATAATCAGACTTATCTCTCTGTGTTGACCAAAACTAAGAATATTATAAACACATGGGATCGATAAACCCAAGGCATTATTAATATTATAAACCTAAGCCATTAATATTATAAACACAAATGATTAATAAACCCAAGGAATGGATAAACCAAGAAAAATACTATTAAAACCAAAACAATTAATAAATGTTTAATAAACTAAGAAAAATAAACATAGTTGAGAATGGCCCATTTTCATATTGAGAAAACCTTTGTCACAATTTAACGTTCCACCATGTTTGATTTTCATATTGACAAAATATTTTTCACGACGTGACGTTGGACCATGGTTGACCATTATTATAAACACAAGGGATTTATATTAAACCCAAGGGTTAATATTATAAAACCTATGAATTATTTATACCCTTGGAATATGAACCTGTAGGTCAATAAACCCAATGGATTGATATTAAAAATCCATGGAAATAATAAACCCAAGGGATTAATACTAAAAAACCAAGGGTTTATAAACCTAAGGGAATAATATTAAACCTAAGAGATTAATAATATAAACACAAATTATATAAAACCTTTAGATAAATACTATAAACCGTTAAATAAACATGGTTGACCATTATTGATTTAAAAATTGAGACAACCTTTGTCACAATGTGACCTTGGACCAAGGATGACCATGGTTGGCCTTGGTTAATTTTCATATTGAGACAATATTTGTGATAATGTCACATTCGATCATGGTAAACCATGATCGACTATGGCTGATGATGATATACAATGGTTGACCATGGTTTATCTTCATATTGAGACAATCTTCGTCATCATGTGACATTGGACCATGCATTAATATTAAAATCTACTACTAATATTTAACCCTTAATATTGGGATTTAATAAACCCAAGGGACAAAAAACCCAAATGAGTAATAAAGCCTAGGAATTTGATGACCTACCAAGTCTATGACTCCACAATAGGAAACTTTAAAACATTAGAGGCTACACTAGAAGTCTCAAGAAAGAGACTTTAACCCTTTAGATCTCTATCTATTTCATTAAACCATGCTCATATGAGTTATATAAACATGGAAGGATTTAGTTTTCTGATTTTATTATCTTAAGTGCTATCTGTAAGACCTGGGCATGATTGAGGGAACACATCAACATATAGACCCTTTGTTCCTCAATAACCATGTGCTCGTTTTCCTTCAATACAACTTGATGTATGAAAATCGTGGAGGTGAGAACAGGAAACCAACTGCTGGAAGAGGAACCAAACTTCTAGAACAGGAACTAATATATAACATTAGCTACGATCAATGGATACCATTAACCCTTTTTCTATATCCCATCCTTTAACTCCATCGGGAATCTATCCATTCAATTGACGGTTGTTATTACCTCTCCTCCAATATGATGGTACCTTTGTGCATTTTTACTTCTAACTCTTTATCGACTCATGCGAACAAATCACACACTGAATGAGGATTTATTCCTCTCTTCTATGTGGGTTAAATTCTCAATTCTAGCCTTCACCAACACCAATTCAAACCTCAAACAATAAATATTTGTAAAGATGTTCCCCTATCTTCAATGAGTGACTCTTTATTCTTTCTTGGCTCTCACGGCTTGGCATGTTTGCATAGGGCATGCTCCTAGCTTCGATGAGTAGATTCTGCTCTAACTTATACAACTTGTCTTCTCAATAACACTATTGTTTTACTGATCCAAACAATGATATTTATGCAATGATATTTCTAGTTGTGTTACTGCTTTGACCTCCACAGGAATAGATGAAGAATTATGGCATTATAGGCTCAGACACATGAGTGAGAAGGGGATGAATATTCTTCACTCAAGAAACTTGTTGCCATGTTTGAAGAATATTGATTTGGATTTATATGGAATTTTGTCTATGGAAAATAGAAGAGAGTCATATTTTTTAGAATTGGAAAATAAAAGAAGATCGAATAATTAGAGCTTGTGCATACATATGTATGGGGAGCTGCTCAGGTATCATCCCTCAGTGGCTCTTGTTATTATTTTACTTTTATTGATGATGCAACTAGAAAAACTTGGATTTATTATATTTCGAATAAATCTGATGTATTTTATACTTTCAAGAAATGGAAAGCTTTAGTTGAGATTGAGACAGGAAAGAAGTTGAAGTGTCTCAAATCAGACAATGGAGGTGAATATTGCAGAAAAGAGTTTGATAGGTACTATTTAGAGCATGAAATTCGCAGAGAGAAGACAGTTCCAAGAACACCATAGGAGCAGTACTTGAAATTTTACCAACATGTGAGAATAGTGCCTTTTTTTCCCAAACAATTATATACACTATGCTTTGTGTGCCTTTGGACACGGTTTAACAATTCTTCATAATCATTATGAGGATTGCAAGAGAAAATCAAATCAATATTCAATAAGCAAGGGTCGTCATTGAGGCTTCTTAGAACCATTATGTCATGACGATGCATGTCATGTGCATTCCATGTAGTTACATAATTTTCAAAGAATCTCTTTTCAAGTTGTACATCAGATGCATTTGACCAATCAATTCTTTCCATGTTAGGAGCACCTTGCAAGCATAGGAAACCATGGATATGTGTTAAACATCTATGATGCCACTCATATATGAATAAAACGAATATATAGTTACTACAAAAAATATAAATAGTACCATAATAAATAATTAACAATGAATAGAAAAAAATTCAACAACACAAACCTCTACTAGAAGTCTTTAGCTTTAAGATATTTTTCGATAACTTCCTCTCGAAAAATAATGAATCTATGGTGCATAAATGTGGCAACAATATGAGGGTACTGGATAACATTCTCAATTTTTATACGATGCTCATTTAAAGAACAATAATGTGAATGTACAGGCATGAGGTTATGCAACTCTGTCCACTTTGTGTCAGTTGTACTCAACATAAAAAACAAAGATGGGCATCCCAACTGAGTAATCATGTCAGTCAATTTAGCCCAAAATTTACTCTATTATGCCCTTGTACCTCTAATATAAGAACCAAACCGCATAAGATTCTCATCCAACTTATTATCTAGTAAATCATAAAGTTGGTGAAACAAGGTCTTCAATTTTTTTCGGTGAGTTATCATGTAAATGTTTCTTCACAAAACATGTAGCAATTGCTTGGCTCTGATGCCACATTATCATGTTCAATAGGTAATATCAAAAGTGAGGATGGATTCCAAACCTATGATCATAGTATCTAAGAAGATGCAATGCATACTCATGAAGTTCAACACCTCAAATACGTGGTTGCAACCAATCAACATCACTAGTGGGGAACAATGTGGGGAATTCCATATCTAATAACCCCTCAGTATTATATTTGTTCACTGGAGGGGTTCCAATATTCGGAAAATCCATTTCTTGAACATGTGAAGAATCAATATTATTAAGAAATGCTCTAATTTCTTCCACGTCTCTCTGTTCATTTGGTAGGCGAGAAACAAAAGAAAAAGGATGAGAGGGAAAATGCTCAATAGGAAACCCTTCATTATTAGTTGAATTGATCTTAGCAATATCACAATCAACAAATTTAAGCCTGAAGGAGACATTTGTTGATCTTTCGAGCAAATCATTCACTAAATAGAAGTCAATTACAACATCTCGATAATATTGATCATGTTCTATTTTGAAAATAAACGCAGCCATAAATCAAGATATTTTGACATAACATTCATAATAATTACATTGGGCGACATGTCTCCTCACAATCAAAATTTCAATATCTTCAACATGTCAGGGAATATTTTGTTCAATTGTAGAAATATCCCAAGGAATCTAATTGTGTGTACGCGATACTTATATTGCCCACCTCGAGCATGTGACACTTGCAAAATAGGATTCACACATGCTATTATCATTTCGTCAACTTGAGTAAAAACTATTAAAATATGAGGTTTCTCACCAGGATCCATGTTATTATATCAACAAAAAATATGGGAAACTCTTTCATTCTTACATCATGTGCAAACATGTCCTTCAGAATCTCTCAAAGCCTAGATTCCAGGATATGATTCTTGGCAGACGTGACACATTTGGACAACTGACAAAATATCTATGTTTTCTCGAAATATTTTATGCACTGAAATCATGTTTTCATCAAAATGAATATGATCTCTATCGTTCAAACCATGTGGAGAATGATGTGGAAGAGTAAAATTTCTTCTAAAATGTAATTTATCTACAACACCATGAGATTCCCTTCCAAAATTTGAAACATGTGGAATGGATCTATGACAGGGCCTTTCCACCTTTATGGTCTACATTTTTGGAACCTGAGAGGATGAGAAGGTGTCTTTAGTATAAAATCTATAAAAATTTAATGTCCAACTAATTATAAATGTAAACATGAAAAAAGAATCAAATGCATTAGATATTTACATTTGTTTGGTGATGTGGATGAACGCTATGAGATGGTTTCTCTTCACTTCTAACATTATTGGATGGAACATTTGGGGAGTTGGTTTCTATGCCTCTATTCAAATGAGTTTTTTCATGTTTCGACAAAATAAAATACAATATAAAACTAAATTTACAGCCAATAAAGATTTAAAAATGGAAAAGAAATCAAATACATTTAACATTACATTACTTTGACAATTTGATGTTTTCGATTACATTTTTCCAACCTCATCAGATGAAATCATGTTTTTTCCATAGAACGTTATAAAATACAATGTATAATTAACAATAAATGATAAAAATGAGAAAAATATCAAATGCATTCAACATTTACATTTTTTTGGCGATCTGAAAGAACATTATGAGATGGTTCCTCTTCACTTCTAACATCAGTAAATGGAACATCTATTAAGTTAATTTGTATGCATCTATTGAAATGAGTTGTTTCCTGTTTGAAGAAAATAAAGTATGCAATAAAATTCAATTCCTAACCAACTAAAAATGAGAATCTAATTGTAAATCAAATTTGATTGTCGAGGAGAATGCAGTGGAAGGCTATGACATGCTTCATTTTCACTTCTCAGATTAGTAGATGGAACACTTGGGGAGTTCATTTCTAGACATATATTAAAATTAGTTGTATCCTATTCCAAGAGAAGAAAATACCCTATAATTTTAGTAATAAAAAAAAATTATAAATAGAGGAATGTAATAAAACAACCACTTTTACGACAAAAGGAAAAATATCATTGTGTTACCACCATTGTTCCATGCTAAATGTTATCAAGAATGACTAATTCTCTTGGTGGGACTGTCAAACCAGGAGGTAACTCCTCAAATTAGAATGTGTATTAGCTGAAGAATGCATATGTATTTATACATGGAGGTGAGGCCATTGGGATTCATCTCCCAATGACTCTTGGCCTTCCTTATTTCCTACTATTATTTATTATACAAAATTAAATATCCACACCCATCCCATAGGATTAGGTGTCAACATTCCCCCCTTTAATCCGAAGGGATGTTGGTGAGTCCAAGCATTGATCTGAACTTTTCAAAATTTTCTCTTCCAAGTGCTTTGGTGAAGATGTCAGCAGTTTGCTCATTTGTGGAACAATGATGTAGATGGATGGTTTTGGCGTGAACATGATGTCGAATTAGATGGTACTTTGTATTGATGTGCTTTGTTCGATCATGGAACTTTGGGTTCTTGGCCAACTTTATTGCAGAAGTGTTGTCGATCATGAGTGGAGTGGAATACATTTGTTTCATCTGCAAATCTTCCAGGATTTTCTAGAGCCACACAATTTCCTTTGTTGCTTCAGCTGCTGCCACATATTCTGGCCTTGGTCGTGGAATCTGCTGGAACTGACTGTTTGCGTGATCTCCATGAGACAGCTCTTGATCCAAGACTCATGGTGTAACCTGTAGTAGACACCCATGTTTCTTTGTCGCCATCAAAGTCTGAATCAGAGTATCCAATCAAGCTGAGGTTGCCTACCTATGTATATTTGAGTCCAAAGTCTTGAGTCCCCTTCAAGTACCTTAACACTCTTTTTGCAGCAGACCAATGTCCTTCACAAGGTTTTTGCATGAACCTTGAGAGGATTCCAACAGAAAATGAAATGTCAGTTCTAGTGGTGGTCAGGTAGATAAGAATTCCTATAAGATGTCTATACTTAGTTGCATCCTTAAATTCCTTCCCTTCAATAGATGTGAGCTTCAAGTTTTGTTCCATTGGAGTGGTTAAGGGATTACATTCATCCATGCCAAACTTGTTCAAGAGATCTCCAATGTACTTCTTTTGAGAAAGAAATATAAATTTAGGATGTTGAATTACTTCAATACCCAAATAGTAATGAACATGACCCAAATCAGTCATTTCAAAACCTTTCTTCAACTCTTTTTTCATGGATGCAATATAGCTCTCATTGTTTCCTGTTATCAAAAGATCATCTACATATACCACAAGATATACAACTGTTTTTCCAACTTTCTTAAAAAACAAAGTTGCATCATCAAGATCAAAGTGTTTGAAATCAAGTTTCAGAAGATGCTCGGTCAACTTCTCATACCAGGCTCGTGGTGCTTGTTTGAGGCCATACAAGGATTTCACAAGTTTGCAAACTTTGTGTTCTTGACCCTTTATCACAAATCCTTCTGGCTGGGACATATAAACTTTCTCCTTCAGATCTCCATTCAAGAACGTTGTTTTTACATCCATCTGATGGACTTTCCATCCACTCTGAGCTGCTAAGGCAAAGAGAGTCCGGATGGTGGTCCATTTTGTTGTGGGAGCAAAAGTTTCTTCATAATCAACTCCTTCTTTCTGTGCGAATCCTTTTGCCACAAGCCTGGCCTTGTGCTTGTCAAGTGAGTCGTCTGCTTTGTACTTGTTCTTGTAGACCCACTTACAGCCAATTGGTTTCGTTCCCAAAGGCGGATCAACCAGCTTCCAAGTGCCATTCTTTATCAAGGTATCATACTCCTTCTGCATCGCTTCTTTCCATTCATCATGAGAAGCGGCTTCTTTGAAGGAAGTTGGTTCATGATCTGTAGACAAACTCAATTCACAGTTATAAGCAATATCCATATCAACAGGGGAATCAGAATTATCTACATCACCTTCGATTTCTTGAGTGGAACTTCTTGTTCCCGTTTTTCCAACCTCATCAGGATGAACATCCTCCAGTGTCTTTGTCAGCCATTTGGGGGGACCTTTCTGAGATGGCCCTGGCTGGTCACTTGACTGAGTTTGGATTGATTCAAGATTCAATCTCCCAATTCTGTCGATCACATCATCCAATGTGTCATCCGTGGTTGTTTCTTCATGTGGGGGAGAGTGTGGTTCAGGAAATGATTCCATAGTTTGATTCAATATCGGAATCCCCCCTTCAAGGTGTGGAATCACATTATCAAATTCTTTGAAAGACTTTGCATGTGTGAATCTATCCAGGCGATCAAGTTGCCGCTCAAAAACCTTGTCACTCTTGGATGATTCAAGAAATATGACATCTCTTGCTATCACAAACTTCTTATTTGCTTCATCATAGAGACGATATCCTTTGGAGGCATTGGAGTACCCCAAGAAGATACATTTTCTGCTTCTAGCACCAAGTTTGTTCCTTTGACCCTTGGGTATCAAGGCATAACAGGTGGACCCAAAGACCCCGAAATGCTTTACCGAAGGAATGTGGCCATGCCACATTTCAAAAGGAGTTTTGTTTCTAATTGAACTTGAAGGACACCTATTCTTTATGTAAACAGCACATAGAACTGCATCAGCCCAAAACATCAATTTCACATTCTTGAAAATAACATGGAGCGAACCATATTTAAGATAGTTCTGTTCATTCTTTCAGCTACACCGTTCTGTTGGGGATTATATGGCACAGTTGTTTGATGTTTGATTCCATGTTGATGAAGATAATTTTCAAATTCATTTGAAGTGTATTCTTTTCCATTATCAGTACGTAGAGAGCCAATATGTGTTTGTGCATCATTTTCAATCCATGCATGAAAATTCTTGAAAGTTTGAAAAGCATCAGACTTATTCTTCAGTAAGTAAATCCAACACATTCTGGTGTAGTCATCAATAAATGTCATAATGTATTTGTTTCCATTTGCAGAAGCAATAGGCATAGGGCCACATAAATCTGAATGAACAAGTTCAAGTTTTCTATGTGCTCTGGAGTGTGAATCATGAAATGGCTGTTTGCTATGCTTTCCTAGAATACAAGCATCACATTCCTTAGGTTTTCTAGGAATTGTAGGCAATCCATTAACACCATTTTTCTTCAACAAACGAAGGCTGTCATAGTTTAAGTGTCCAAATCTAGCATGCCATAAAAGACTTGATGGGAATGTACCTTCATCATGATGTGAACTGAATGAAGACTTGATGGGAATGTACCTTCATCATGATGTGAACTGAATGCAAAGTTTTGAGCATGAGCAAATGAACCTTTCAGCTTCAAGAGTCTCCCTTCTTCTATTCCCTCCATGACAAGTGAGTGATCTGATGCTTTTCTGACCTCTGCCTTGCCATCAAACAAGTGAATTGAGTGTCCTTGCTGCCGGATTTCGACCAGGGACAGCAAGTTTCTCTTCAACTCCGGGAGGTATAGAACCTCATGTAGGATATGATCCGGAAGACCAGGCAGTTTAAGCCTGACTGTGCCAAGCCCTGATGGCTTGAGTTTGGATTTATCTGCGAAATATACTGCTCCATCAACTTTGTCAGTGAATTCTTCAAAAAAATCTTTTCTAAATGTCATGTGACATGTTGCTCCTGAATCTAGCAACCAATCATCTCTCCATGAAGTAAATGAAACATCAAATAGTTTTTCAGTTACTCCATTGTTACAATGTGCTAGAACAGAATGAGCTGATTCAGGTGCTTTACCTCTGTCTTTGTCATTAGTTTTACCTTTGTCTTGATTTCTTTGCTGCTGAGTTTTAGATTGTCTGCCCCCCTTTTCTCTGATGTTTCTTCTTCGTCTTTTTCCATCTCTTCCTCTGGATGAATATGAAGCATGTCTCTTTTCTCTCTGTGCCAAATATGCAGCTTCTTTAGAAGATGAAGGGACTGTCATCTCCTTTTGAATGAGGAGAGAAAAAAAACTTTGCTGGAGAATCTCTTTTGAAGGAGAGAAAACAAAAACACTCTTTGCTGGAAAATATACTCAGTTTAAAAGGACAGAAACATCTTTGCTAAAAACTGAATTCTACACCAAAATATATATATATATATATATATATATATATAAGAAAGGGACTTTATATGGATATTGTTTTATGGAGGTGGTATTGAATATATGAATGGGGGGGGTAATATGGTGGGATGGTATATGAATGGGAGAAGCAGTATTGAATATTATGAAGGGCGGTACGAAGTGTTATAAAAAGAGTGGCGGTATTGAGGGGCGGTATTATTTGAAAGGGCATATGTAAAAAGAGTGAAGAGGGAGTTGTATTATATATGCCAGCGCAACTATGGGATGGAATGTGTTACATATGGGAGGAGGGGCGGTTTATATTACAAAGACAGCGTGTATTGAAAATGGTATTGAATGATAATGGTGGGCGGTTATATATGCAACGTATAAGTGGAGGTAATGCAGTGTATAAGTGGAGACGGTATAATGGTGGGAGGCGGTATTATAGAATGGTATATGGAACAATGATTTGAAACACGCGTGGACGGAGCGTTATATATCACAATTTATGCAGTCGACAGCTAAATGGAGCCAAACCAGGAGTCGAGGGCGGTATATGAGACTGTATTGTAGGGTTGTAATGCAAAGGAGGGAGATAGACAGCGTTGTAGGAGGTGAAGGGACGTATTAAAAATGCCAGACAACGTTGTACTCTGTTGTAATACGTATGAGCCGGGCAGAATAACATATGAGGGCAGTATGCAGCGTGTTATAATGACAGCGTGTATTATGATATGGACAACGTATACATATATGGACAGCATATAAGCAGTCAACATAGGGCGGTGAGAAATCAAACCAGCGTATTAAATAGATAGAAGGCGGCGTATAGAAATGCTGGAGCTGTATAGACTATTAAAAATACCGCCAGACACCGATACCAGAGCTGTATAAACTGTGATATGACAAGGCGCAGTAATATGGAGTAGCTTGGAGCGGTGTTGTAAGTAGATAGTGTATTAAAAATGTATTGGATGAGGCGTTGGAGCTGTAATGCAGTGGAGTGGTGTCGACGTTGGATATATATGACTGTGTTGCAGGTAAACCAGTAGTCGAGGGCGGTAATGGAGGCAGTTTCACAAATGCAGACAGTGCAATGGTATTACATCTGGTGGGACAAACAGTATGAGGCGTATTATAAATGGAGGCCAGTGTATTACAGTCGTGGGAGCAGTGTTAGCTATATGGAGTGGGAGCGTATGAAACTGGTATTATAACGGTGTACGAAGGGACAGAGAAGTGTGAAATATGAATGGACGTGAGGAGGTAGAGGGTGTGCGCAGGTACGAATGGGGAGAGAGGTAGGGGAAAGGGTGAGGGCGAACGCAGGTCGTGAGGGAGTGAAGGAGAAAGGGAGGCCGAGAGGCCGTTACAAAAAAAAATGGAATTGGATCTTTACAGGACTGCAGAGGGGGCTGCAATTTGCAGTGTTTCAGGAACTGCAGGATTGCAGAATCTTTAGGAGCTGCAGGAGCTGCAAATGTCAGAGCTATGCAGAGAAAAAAAATGCAGAATAACATTATAGCAATAAGTAGGAGCGGAAAAAACTATTATTAAAAACTGACTGAGCAAAGGAGAGGGAGTTACACCACAGGCAGAAATGCCAATAGTGGGACTGGCTCTGATACCATGTCAAACCAGGAGGTAACTCCTCAAATCAAAATGTGTATTAGCTGAAGAATGCATATGTATTTATACATGGAGGTGAGGCTATTGGGATTCATCTCCCAATGACTCTTGGCCTTCCTTATTTCCTACTATTATTTATTATACAAAATTAAATATCCACACCCATCCCATAGGATTAGGTGTCAACAGGGACAACATTATTTTTAGAAGGGGGATTGGAAGATTCGATGTTTCGAGCAATTGGATCCAAAATATCAAATAAATGGCCAATTAAACTATTTTCCAAATCATGACATACAATGTCATCATTTCCCCCACCATGGATGTTTTGCAACCTTTAGCCTTGCTCAAAAAATGCAATTGCAAACACAGAAGGGTTAGGGTGAACATTTTCATCCATGTTATTGATATGATGTTCTTCCCAGTTGTGAGATTTTTTCCCAATACTATGAAAATTTTTAGGAGAGAATTGAACAACAAAATTATGCTAACAAGGAGCATATTCTGCTAATGAACTATCAATGGGAAATTTTACTTCCATGATATAATCCATAGTACGATACTTACAAGAATCATAAGATCAATTTGAAGAGTGGTTTCACTCGTTCTTCTATGATATGTGGCTCTCCTATGCTCATTTATTTCATCCTTATTTTGTATATACCCTAAACGAAGAATTTCATTAGACTTGTCATGTGATACTAGTGACAGATTTTGTTTTCTTGTACGCTTGCTTGTTCCTCCATATGACATGTCTACAATGAATAATAAATATTTATTATGGAACCATAAACATAGAACATAGAATATATCCAATATAAATAAACACAGAAAAATGAAAAAGGAACAAGTTTTATTTGGAAACTATATAAAAATATTAAAAGCATAAATGGCCTTTTGCCAACCATATAAACTTATGAAAATGTAAAAGGATTTTTCCAAATGGATAAAAATAAAATTTGATTTTCCTAATGGCCCAAAACAAAAAAGGAAAAATTTTCATGTTTCATATTAGAATCATAATGGGAAACCCATATAAATGGAACAGAATACTATAAGAATTATGTGACTTGGAAGTATATATAAATATTTGAGATATACCATCAAAATGTTAATGTAAATATTAAAATGTACATAAATATATAACATTGTTTGAGAGACAATGATAAAAAACTAATACAAATAATACGTATAAAATAACTCATAGTAATTATAATTATAAAAACAAAGAAAAATGCATAGCATACAAACATGTTCAAATGAAATTAAGAGAACTGAAGGGGATAAATATGAAATATTTTCCAACAAATTGCAATGGTATTAAATATGAAACATCACATACATACACATATAGAAGAAATTTCAGGCAGAGCCATATAAATATCCACTGAATAAGTATGTAAAGTAAAAAATAAAAATAAAAAAATTTCCACAACCATAGAGAGTATATAAAATGAAAATACATATAATAACTCCTAATAGGACTAATAGCCCAAGACTCCATGTCCATATCTAATGGTAGAATCTCATGAATAGAATCCATACGGGGAGCAATTGAAAAAACATTTCTAGAGTCAGTCAAATCATTGAAGTCCTACAATGTTGGAGACCAAAACCCATACATCTGTTGATTAGTTGAATTATAAATATCTGTTGGAAAAAATAGGCCCGTCATCATGTCATATAATAGGAAAGGAACATCACTGCAGTTGCACATAAGAACCACACCCTGCACTGTTTGAAATGGAAGATAACCAAGACATTTTCTATTTATATCTATAGAAAAATCTTCCAACAACTTCCATCTAAAGCCCCAATCATCCTAAAATAGCATCCTCAAATTAGTCAATTATTCGTTCAACGCACGGCTGACCAAATTGGAAATTATCTATTTCTTCAATTGAACATACAAAAGTGGAGCCATAATTGACAATGCATATCAACTGGTTCATCTATATTTCTAATGACATACACCATATGTCAGTGATTGGAACAAATGAAAAACCCTGTTGTGATCTCTAAAATTTTGTGGTAACTTTCATGTCCTTTGGCTTCCAAAATCTCCAAGCTTTTCCTAGCCTTCATCAATTCTTCAACATAGAGATTCGATGACCAAGTAAGAGGTGTGGATGTGGAACTGTAAATGGTTGACTCTTCTTTATTTTTGCTACTCTTATTTATTTTCTTTCTCTGGAAATGTTTTCTTTTTCTTTGTCTTTGTTCCCATTTGAGGCGAGCAAGCCTACGCCTTAAAATACACTGATAGTTTTTTGCATTTGCCCAAATCCACCTTCCTATTTTGTCTATTGAAGCAATTTTGACTTGACCTAAATGATTCGTTTCCACAAAATCTAAGATTTCCTTACCATTTTTAACATTTTCGATTGATTTTGTTTCCAATTAAGATGAGAAATCCTCTCAAATAAAAAGCCCAAACAAAAAATCCTCCCAAACATAAAATACTCAATAGTTCTCAAAGGAGGATTTCAAAAACGCGTGATTTCAAAAACGCATGGAGGTTACCACGCCATTGGGCCAACCCATCATTAAACTAATCATGTTAATTGTTTATGGTTGCCCAAGTTTTTATCTCTAATTTGGGGAGGAACTGTTAATACGATGAAGAGCAGCTTGTAAGGGACGATGTGGAGAACCCTCTACTAAACTTTGAATAAGGTTCCTTAATAGAGAATTTTCTTCATCTTTTATTTGGTAGGTTTTTCTTCAACTATTTATCGAAATATATCTTCTCTTATTTTAAAGCTTTTTTATTTCACTATTTTCTTATTTTTGACTTCTTAATTTCTTCATTTTTTTTTTTACAATTTTTAAATTATAAATTTGTTTTTTTTTTTTTTTCCATTATTTCTTTGTAAAACATATCGCTGAAATATTTATGTTTGTGTTCTCCTACTTTCTTATTTGTTTATATTTGGTTAGCTCGTCTTCCAAATTTTGTATTCACGAATTACTTTGATATTTCAATTGTAATTCTTGAGTACATTGGATTGTGGTGGTGTTTTTAGTGATACCTGGTTTACATGTTACTTCTTTCAATTTTTAAGCTATATATATATTTTAAACTTTAATAAAAAAAAAGTCTCTCAAAATTTAAGAAAATGTAATTTTTAAATAACTTTCAATTTATAAACTCCTTTACATACCTACACACCAAATATATATTACAAAAGTAAATAAAATATATATTAATTATTCATAATTCCTTGAATTTAAAAATACCTTTCTTATGCCTTTTAACTTTTTTTTTAATGACCTTCCTTCAAAATTAAATACTTTGAAACTCTTATTTATATATGGGGTAAAAAAAACATTGAAGTAAAGGGATATTGAGGAAATTGTTATATATATTAATAAATATTCCTTCAAAATTAAATACGTTGAAACTTGTATTTGTATATATGGTAAACAAAAAACAATGAAGTAAAAGGATATTCAATGTTTTAAAAAGGAAATTGCTATATATATTTAAAACAATGAATACTTTTTACTTTATTGCAATGTTTTTTTTGTGTGTACGTTGTGCATATATGGATAGTATAAAATAGTTTATATATAAATATATTTTAGAATTTTTATTTCTTTTTTTATTTTTTAAATTATTATTTTTTTAATAACACTAATTAATAATGCCATGACAATGGTATTTTGAATCATTAATAATGAGTGTTTTTAAGATTTAATAAATCTCATTTAATGTGATAATTGATGTTACGAGTATGTTAGGTTATGGAACCATTGACTATCATGATTAAAGTGAAACATCGCACATATCTTAGTAACACTTCTTATATTAGTAGGTGTGCGCATGTTACAGCATCAACATAATGTATAACAAAGTTGTTTAGAACAGGAGTTGTAATTTTTACTCGAAGGTTGGTCATACAAAATCTAAATCGCAACCTTTTTCCTTAGGCATTTGTTCTTACTAGTCAAGATAAGATCTATTAATTGTAGGTTCCTACAAGGACTTTTTATATCAGTGGTGTTGTATGTGTGTCATTTAGCGATTTATTCTCTGTTTTGGCAAGATATAGCTATCACTCCCCTGAAGAGGAAGTCTTTCAATGAAATTCTAGGATTTAGAGGATGGAAAAGGCTCAAATGTCTACAAATTTGATGTTGGTAGGTATGTAGGAGCATAATAGAGAATCAATATATTAAATGAATTATAAATTATTCTCTTAACATCAATTAAATTGTACAAATATCTATAATAGATTATTCCAATAATAATGTCGAATATGTTTCAAACTATTGTAACAAGCAAATTCTTCGAATATTTTTTTCCTAAATTAAAATTTTTCATATTTTCTACAATTGATATTTTTTCTGGTTTCAAAATTGCAATAGATTTATCTAAGTTTTAATGACCAAAATCTAATAGTGATCAAGGACCTAATAAGGAGAGAAAACTCAAAAAAGGGTTTGGCTAGGGACCCAACTAGACAAACTCTAAATGAAGTGTGGCCAATAACCGAGATTAGAAAATGAGGCTTTGATAGCAAATGTGACGTACCAATCTGGTTCAAATCACAAGTGCCCAAAATATATGGAACAATATAAATAAATCTATGTGAATAATATAAAATAATATATAAAATGTATGAGAGAGAATATAACAAGATAGAATGATAAAATACAATGAAGGTCCTCTTGAAAATATACCTAGATGTAATAAAATGTATTTTTTATCATTGACATATTTATTATTATTATTCTTATTTTGGTTCAAAGAATGTTCTCCATGCTTATTAGAGTCAAAAGAGTTAAAAAGAATGTATTATGAGACAAAAGAAAATGTATTTGAGTCAAGTCTCATTTAGACTTTTGAAAGAAAAGGAAAAAAAAGAAATTTATTTTTGAGTCAAAGATTCCACACAAGACCAAGTCAGCTTAGTAGCACATATTCGACCCTCCTCGGAAGCTATATATAAGAGTCAACTCGACCTCTTGGAGAACCATTCATTCATGAAATCCTCTTCTATTTATCTTTGCGATTAGTCAAGAAAAAAAAAAGGAACTTAAGTCAAAGAAAGAGAAGCAAGTGATAAAGTAAAGAGAAGATCGAAGTTTTATGCCCTAATCTAGATCACATGTGTGAATTTTTCTAAGGCATTTTTTATGCTACTACAGGCCAAAAAATTTAGGGCCTGAAATTATAGGAGTTGACAAGATTTGGAGAAGGTTGACCAGCATTTACTTTGACTTGATTAGAGAGACTTGGAGGAGGGTTGACTTGGGTCTTTGTGACGGTCTTGGTCTTGGGCTTGGGTCTTGGATATCTCATTTTGATCTGATTCTATAAGAGAACGATTGTTTATGTTTTCCCCCTTGTGGGGTTTTTCCCTGGCTTAGAGCCTAATTTCTGGTGTTCTTTGTCTCTTTTTGATATTTATGGTTTTCATATTTGTTTAATTAATTAATGAAGAATATAATCTAAGTAATAAGAATCCAACAAACATTCACAAGTAATTATCAAGATAATATAAATCAATAATTATCTACTAGAACTTGGTTTCTCAACATGGGATCAAAGTCGGGTTAAAGGAAGGCAACTTGAAGATCATAAATTGTTGGCACAATTGAAGACATATTTGTAGCAGGTATCCCTACTCTCTCTTTAATGGAAAGGTACATGAAGGAAGACCTCAAAGCTCTAATAAGTCTCTTTGAATTCATCAAAGGATGTAGCATCTAATTTTAAAGATTGGGAAGAATTTTATGTGTATGGTCTACAAATCCAAAAAAATTGATGCATATTAAATTTTCTAATACTATGATATGCAAGTTTTGTAATCTCTGTGACATATGAACTTCAGTGATACCTTCTCTCTATGACATGTGAAGTACTTCTACTTCTAAGGATCCTAAAAAATTTATGGAATTATACCTTTGTGATTATATGATAACTCTGAGACATATATTGTTTTGGGGACATTACTCTATGTTACATACAAATAATAGAATGTGAAGGTCTGTAGTATACTCTTTGTCCAAGTTTCATAAATTTGAGAAAGGTCTAAAATGAATACTCTTGCTCAAATTGTATTTTTGTCCAAGATCTAGTTCAATACTGAGTTTTCTAGAAATAATATTATATGCATTCACTCAAGCAAGAAAGGAATGTCATATCTTTTCAATAATTACTTGTGGAATGAGAATTTTCTGAATATTTTATTGACTGTAACACACAAATATATAGGGCTCCATGTGATGCAAGTTCTAATGGTGCCTTTTCCTACAATGAAGCATTATCTCTATAACACTTATGAAGCTTCAACATTGGTTCTAAGATCTAAAAATGGAACATAACTATATGATGATGCAAGCCTTGTGAATATCTCCTTCTCTGAGATACAAATATTTGTGTATTGTGTATTCTCATTCAAAGAAAGAAAAGAAAGACAATCTAAACTGTAGGCATCTGAAGCAACATATTTTTAAACATTCAAGACATCTAGAAACATTGAGACAAGGTCTACCTAAAACTATATATATGGAAAGTGAAAAAATTGAAGGTATATATTTGTGGAAAAAATGAGGAGTTCAAGTCTCCTATGGTCTACTAGAAGGTTCAAGAATTTATCTTCATAATAATGAAAGTTTCTATAATATTTCTCTGACTATATACAAAGTCCTGAATGGATCATCTCTAAAGATTATAGGTCATGATTTTGTGATTCAAATTAATGTGGAGATGACTTATCAATTTAAGAAATAGCGTTATATCTCCTTGTAAGAAGGATTGTGAAGTTATAGGAAGTTTGTGGTGCAAGATTGTGAAAATAGTCATGATACCCTTCTCATACATAAAAGAAAGATGAATTCCATCAATGAAGCTAACATGTCTATGAAGTCTAAACAGAATTATTTAAAACATCTGAAGTGTATGCAAATATTAGACCCTCCCTTTATAAGATATATGTGACCTATATCCAAGACAAAGGACATTGCAAGAAGCTCAAAGATATCTTTCTTGTTCGATAGTTAAAATATCTTAAGTATTTCTGTTGGAAGAAAAATATACATGTCAACTGAAGATAAATCAAAGGACCGGATCTTTGCAAGAAGGGATAAGGTAAGGTCAAAATAGGTATTGATAATTTTTGGTCATTGGACCGGATCTTTGCAGGAAGGGATAAGGTAAGGTCAAAAGAGGTATTGATAATTTTTTTTCATTTTAAATTTGTCTTGCAAACTATTCTAGATCATGGTGAACTCACATGACGAACAAGCTAATGATCTTATGTTCTTTTGAAATTTAGTGTCATATTATGAAAATATCTATGTAAATATGGTAGAAATCATTGATATAGAATTTGAAGCCTTCCCTTGCATTTGAAGACTAGATTTTTATGATCAAGGAATAAAATTGCATGCATAAAAGGCTTGTCAATAGCATCTCTAGTTTTTTGTAGCTAACCCATTAGTATTCTTGTAGAATTTTCAAATATTGAATGGCGGGTCTTGAAGACTTTGAAATGTGTAGCATCTAGGGTTGGTAAACCCTAGCAAATGTTTGAGTTAAAAAATCATAGAAACAAAAACCTTAACTAATTGTTTACGTTGTAAAAAGAAAACATGTCTCTTGAGAATGACAGGAATGACATCATGCTGATGTAATGAAAAAGTTGATGAAAAGGTCCAAGATTAAGAGGGAGTTGACCTTATTCAAAATAAAATTACTCTACATCTCCTTGATTATTACTATTACTATTATCTTTGTAATTTTCCTTTTTTTTATTTCATAGTCATTTAATAAAGGTTTCAAGCCAAGACAAGATCTATCTAAGCTTGATTAGCATATGGAAGAATTGCAAGAACGTGGCAAAGCAAGAAGATTAAGGAGGAGGAAGCAGTTTTCAAGTATGCATCAAAGAAGTCGATTAGATGGAAGAATAAAAGAAGAATTTCATGTACCTTAGCTGGAAATAAGGATTTGCAAGATCTTGGATGGATACTGTACTAGTTGAAGCATGACAGAAAACCCAAAGAAGCTTGTAATCAAAAGGAACAATGATAGATCTATGGCAATACCCTTAGCAATAAGTTAAAGAATTATGATGTGATTGATGCTAATAGAGATGCTACGGATGGTTGGGACTGATATGCTTTCTTGGAAGAACCTGAATTTGAACTCTATTTCAATGTGAAGGAAGAAGATGTGAAGGCTTATAAATAAGTTTGGCTCCATAAGGTTTTTGAAGAACTATTTGATGACACATTGGAATCAATGTGAAGATTTTCAAAAAACTAGGAAGGTGGAAGCTCATTATGACATGATGCAGATAGGATCCAAGAAGCTAAAAAATATCTCCATGGAGGAAAAGGTAGCTAATGAATAGATTAAGTTCATTTTTGAAAGGATGAGTATTTTTTAGACAAGATTAGGCTTGTGGTTATTTCTCCCTTTTGAGAGAGAGTGAATATATCGTCCCTAGTTGAGAGGGAGTGAGGGTGGACATTTTATTATCCATGTATAATGTATTATGGCTAGGACTAACAACTGTAAGCCTAGTAAATGAACTGGTAAGGAGAATGGTGGATTGGATAAACATTTGGGACCAATATTCTTTGAGGATTTGTACTTTGACTACGACTAACTGTTGAAAGTCAAGTACATTAATACAAGATAAGAATAAGTCTTGGGGACCAATATTTCTCGGTGTCAAATATTGGATAATGAAATAGTCTTGTGAGAAAATATTTGGTGAAAACCTAGGTGGTGTATGTGCCTAAGAGGTTGTGGTGTCCAAATTTATGACTCCCGGCATTATGCTCTGATCTAATGGAGAGATAGAGTTTGTTAGTCATGGCCTTTCTATTTTGACAATGGTTGTTATGATGATGTAAATTATCATTGATGCTTTTCAATATATCCTTTCTTATATGAATATTTCAACTTGAGATTTTCTTGTTGAGTTTTTATGAATACCTCCCTAATTAAGAGGGAGTGTTGAAAATGTAACTAGTTTTGGTCTTCATAATGTAATAAAATGTAATTCTTATCATTGACATATTTATTATTATTATTATTGGTCAAATCATGTTCTTCATGCTTATTGGAGGCAAAAGAGTCAAAAATAATTTAATATGTGTCAAAAGAAATGTATTTGAGTCAAGTCCCATTTGGAATTTTGAAAGAGAAAAAAAAAATATTTTGAGTCAAAGAGTCAACACAAGACCAAGACGGCATAGTAGCACCTATTCGACCCTCCTGGAAAATAAGAGTCAACTCGACCTCTTGGAGAACCATTTATTCATCACATCATCTTCTATCTATCTCTACTATTGGTCAAGAAAAAAACAGAACTGAAGTCAAAAAAAAGAGAAGTAAGACAAAGGAAAGAGAAGATTTAATTTATCTTCCCTAATGAAACTCACACATGAAAAATATTTTGAGGCATTTTTTGTGCTAACATTGGCTCGAAATTTTAGGAGTTAACCACATTTGGAGAAGTTTGACCAGCATTGACTTTGACTTGATTGAAGAGGACTTGGAGGAGGGTTGACTTGGGTCTTTTTGGTTGTCTTGGTCTTGGTCTTGGGTCTTGGATATCTCATTTTGGTCTAATTCTATAAGAGAAAAAATTTTGGGATTCCCCCCTTGCGGGGTTTTACCTTACCTTGGAGGCTAATTTCCGGTGTTCTTTGTCTCTTTGTGATATTTATGGTTTGAATATTTGTATAATTACTTGATTAAGAAGATAATATAAGTAATAATAAGCCAACAAACATTCACAAGTAATCATCAAGATAAGAGAAATCAACCATTATCTACTGGCACTTGGTTTCTCAACAAGCCCCACAAAATACATACACAATGGTGCCTTTTCACCAAGATACATGTCACTTCATTAAAGTGCCTCTTATAATATCTTTTCATTATTAATTATTATTTAATTATATTTATATTTACCTATGTTTATATTTATTACATTTAATTATGAATATGGGATATAATACTTCTCACAAAAGAAAGTGAATATTAACATATCCCAAAGTATGACTTTATTAGATAGCAAGCTTTATATTCTAACAATGATGCCCTTATATGAATTAAAACAAGTTCCTCAAAAATGGAATGGAAATATTAATAAGTATATTGAATCCAGATGTTTCAAAATAAGTGATTATAATCCGGACTTGTATATTAAATTTAAAAAATGAATAAGTTATCATTATGGTTGTATATGTTGATGACTTAAGAATTACATGTAAATGTGATAATGTGATTAGAAAAGAAAAATATGATTTTTGTGAATTGCTTAATATGTGATTTGTAAATTGTCATTGATATTCCACTAAATAGTTCATCACAACATATCTATTAAAATAATCTTAAGTATATTATGAAATATTAATCCCTTTAGATTATATATTTTTTATTACTGATTTTGTTATTTATGCATGTAATATATAAAATGTGAAAAATGGAGAACAATGAAATATAAACACACACCAATAATAATGAACACTAATATATGCTCTAGGAAAGCCTTTTGAGAGAAAACCTAGCTAAAACATGAGGTTTCTTTGCTCTCTTTAGTCGGGAATGGAAAAAAAGTAAATACAAATGTGAAGGAATTGTCTATGGAGTTATATAATTTTTGTGGCACATGGTCTACTACATGATACAAACCATGTGTTTATGCTTTATCTCTATCCACTCCTAGCTACTCTACTCTACTATGGATAAAAATGAACTTGAATAGAATATAACCCCCTTTCCTCCTAACATCTCGGTTATAGTACATACCAATAGCTAACTAGGGGTTAAGTATGACTCCTTCAACTCTCAACTATAGTTACCACGTTGATCCTTTTATATTATTCTTCATATTTTTCATGGCTATCCCATTTCCCATGAGTAACAAGAGTTTACATGACATCCTCTGGAATTATGAGGGTTAATCACGATAGGTCAACTTCTAAGAGGCATAAATTTTGCATCTGAACCCTAATTGAGGAAAATCTTGCATCATTGGAAATTTCTTTGAGCATATAACAACATCATGGTGTCCAACACTTGAGCAATATTTTTTTACTCAAAAAATTTCATTTAAGGCCTCAAACTAGCCCCAAAAGGTTTCAAACCCCAAATCTCCAAATATGATCATGTCAATAAAACTACTCGTATAAGTTGATTCCTTCAATTTTTCCACTTTGAAAGCATCGAGATAAATGACATTATATATTGATCCAATCCAAATTAATATGACTAAATTTGAGATTATTACAGTATTTTTTGGTCATGAAATTTCACAACCAAACAAGATTTTCATCTCACGAGACTCAGTGTTCTTTGGAATTGTTAAAAATGTTCAAAATAGAATATTGTAATTCCATAAATGGAGGTAAACTTAAATCATTTGAAAGATGATGCATCTGAAGTAGTTAATGAATTTCTTTATCATCAAATTCTCAGAGAATTGACTTATCTTACCATTATTAGACCAAACATAAGCATTGTGGTTCAAACTCTATCAAAGTTTTTTTTTTCCCAAGGAAACACATTCGAATGCAACAATGAAAGTAATTAAGTAGATCAAAGATACCTCACAATTTATATTGTACTAGAGAAAAATGATAACTTTATGTTGAATGATTTTTCAAATGTAAACTAGAAAGGAAATACACGTGTGTGTGCACACCACACACACACACACACACACACACAAAATATTCTGGTTTTACCCTTGGTAATGGAGTGATTTACGCTGGAAAAGTACAAAGGAACCTTCAATTCGCTTGTGGTTAAGGTTGTCATTGATGTCAATATGACATTGTTAAATATGGCAAATATTTTTGTGATAACCCTTTCATGATGTTTCCCTCTCCTTATGTGATAACCCTTTTGTGTTTTTTCCCTAACCTCATGCAAACCCTAGGAGAAAACCCTAAGAATGAGATAATGCAAATTCCCTAGATGAAAATTCCCTAATATAATGATGCATGATCTAATAATGAATGAAGGATCCTTTTTCCATGAAACCCTCTTCTTGTGTGTCATAAACTTGAAGGCCTAAAAAATAAAATCCTAAACCCCTAATCCTAAAGCCATATCCCTAAATTCATGATTCATGATTCCCTAAGGAAGCATTAATCCTTATAAATGTCTCAATCCTAGAGGAAGTCCTAACATTGTCCAAAACACAAATATCCTAAAGGTTACCAAGAATAAAATTATGTTGAAATTTCACAAGACTAATTTTATTAGTGGTAAAATGACCTCTTTTAAGGATGAAAACGGCACCAGATTATATAGGACATTTTTCCCTTTCCAAGGATTTATAACTTGCCCTCAAACCCCTTCTATATTGATAGAAATTGATTTTAAAAGTTGAAAAAATATATTTTTAATGCTTTCCAACATGAGCCTACATATGCAAGTCGACTGCTTCACCCAATAGATGTTTAATTTTGTTATAAGACAAAAAATTTATAAACACAAGTCTGAAATCATCATTTTAACTCGTCCAATTCAGTGAAAATCACATAAATTCAGAGAGAAAATACACAGAACAACAAGGAGGCTGAGATGACATAAAAGAAGATTTTTTGGGAATATTTCCTTGTCTTTATAGCTTGGTCTATTACAACTCGATGGCAGAAACCAATGGAGACATGTTTTAGGGATTTTTTGCATCATGCAAAGACTGTAATAACAGCCTAGAAGGAGTTCGAGTAAAATAAAAACAAGGTTAAAATGGAAGAAAATGTTGAAGGATTTTTAAGGTTGAGTTGAGGGTTGTTGCAATGGCACAGGAAGCCCTAACTAGTGAGATGCACAACTTGGAATCTAGGGCAGAAAACAGAGTTACAACTCGAGCAGAAAAGGAAGATTGATACCCCTAATTTGAAGAAGATTTGTGCTAATATTTTTGAAGAAACATTTCAATCTCAAATGTGAGGAAAAATACTGAAGAATTAAAATTTTTGGACCTGGGATATTTATTCAGACATATGGCACCTAAGTCGGTTGGTTGTTTTTTCATTGTTTGAAAGAATATTTCCAAGAATTCTTTGAAGCAAGGTATATCAAGACTTTAGTATTCAAGCTCTCATTAAGAACAAAACTTTGGCTATCATTCAAAGTTCATTCTTGAGTTAATTTTGGAAGTGGATCACAATATTTGGAGTAGACCCTTGACTGTCCAAGACAACAATTCGAATTTGTGAATCTTGTGGCACATTTTTGGAAAAACGTATTTATCATATTTGGTTGAGAGAAATCAGTGGAGAATTCCTTAGAAGACCTACTACATACCTTGAAGACATATTGCAGATCTTGAAGAACCTTTGGAAGAGAAACTTATTTCCATATCTTAATTGAAGACATATTTTGGATTAGGTCTTAAGGAAACCTCCTATATTGGGTTGAGAGTTGTAGCATTGTTGAAATTTTGGAGAGTACTTTGGAGCATAATTTTGAAGACATCCTTGACACAAATTTTGGAGACTTAAAAAGGACCTTGAAGACTTTTTCTTAAAGAATACCATTTGCATGATTTTTTTAATCATGATTGAAGGCTTGTAGGATGATTTTTTTAGACACTATGTGAAGACATATTTTGAAGCAGCCTATTGAAGACTAAGTGAAGACATTATTGGAGACCATGATGCATTGAAGCCATCATGAGGTAACCTTGGAGATTTATTTTGGGTTACATGAAGAGCAGTGGTGACACCTTCATGAGAAGACAAAGTCGTCATTGATGAGATAACTGCCTTGGAGTTCATTTGAGGGTAGTGTTGAAGGTGAAGATATTGTCAAGGCTCATTGCAGAAGATATTGGGAGCCGTGAAGAATCACTAAACTTACCTCAACGAATTGAAGTTGTGGGTTGGATCCCTAGAGGATAGGAGTCATAAAGAAGATCAGGTTCGAGCCTGTACCAGTGATAGGAACCTCTCAGTCTTTCAAACATCACTTTTAACAACATAAGTAGAATAAAAAGCAAGTATTGAATCAATGTGATTATGTATAATTTTATGTGATTTGAATCTTCCATAAATGCATAGTATAACTTTATATTTTGACAGCCAAAATTCCATCAAGATATGGAAAATACGAAATATCATTTGAAAAAAAACATTTTGAAATTTAACGTCATTATATTAGAGAGCAAGTATAGATCAAAGAGATATGGTTGTTTTATTGCAGGTCCCAAGATCAAGTAGCAAACATCTTCACCAAGGAACTCAATCGGGATACATTTGAAATTTTTTGACAAATGTTAGAAATTATGGAAATAAAATAAATATTGAGGGGACTCAAGATATTGTAATTTTTATTTCATTAGTAATAGATGTATTATAATAATGATATAATATCATAAAATATAAATAATTCATGCAATAAATGAAATCAATGTTAATGTAATTATGAAATTAACAGGAATAAGGAAACTTGTTAGATACATATACAACATCATTCCCTGCAATCAAATTTACATTACTATAATGCATCTCTCTTTCAATCTAATGTTAATGTAATTATGGAAGTAATTGAATGGATCCTAACAAAAAAAGTAACTAACTAGATATATATCCAACACCACTTTATGTAATCAAATTTACTTTGATTAATACATATTTTTTTTCTCTCCCTCATCATTTGCATATTCTCCATAACATAGTTTAAAACCATTCTCTCTCCCTTCTTTCTTGATTGTACTCACTTCCCCATTTTTTACTCATTTTATTAAAATGCCCCCTGCCCTCCATTTTTATGTCTCTACTCTCTTATATTTTTAGTGTAGTTTTTCCCCGTCTTCCTTTTGTTCTTTCACACTTGTGGCGATATTCATTTAATACCTTTAATTTATCCTCCAATTCCTTTTTTATTTCTACCCTTTTTCCTCCTTTATTTTCTCACCAGTTGTCCTCTTATCTTAATTACTTACTTCCCACTTTGTTTTTCTTTCTAAAAATTGTGAATATTATATTCCTCTAATTTCCTAATCCTTTTTCAATTATTCCAATGTTCTTTAATTTTATTTTATTTTTCCTAATACATCTTGTATTTACAAATTTATGTACAAAAAGGAAAAATTATATATATAGTGGTGATGATAACCCTATCCTTATAGCAACAAGCACATAAATAAAGTCAAAAAAATCAACTAGGTCGAAAGGGTGAGTATTTTTTATTAAAGAAGCCCATTTGGCCTAAAACTGATGGCATATCTCATCGCACCACATAGAATTAAAAGAAGACAAAAAACTAACCTCATGTGCAAATAAAAATTAAAAATAAAAATAAAAAATTATATAATTTTTCAAAAAATAAATAATCCAAGGATCATCATATAATGCCAACTCTATGTAATTGAAGCAATCCTGAAAGGGAAGAACACCAAATAAAGCATGTAATTGGTGATTTCTACCCTAAAATACCCCTAAACACCAATCCTCAAGAAATCTCCAATGATACTTGACAAGCTAACACTCCCAAAAGATTTATTTAACCATCTTTAAATCATAACAATCATGATAGAGGTTGTTAGTGTAAGAATTTTCATTTTTCCATCAGTGATCAAAATCACTCTTTTCATATTCATTTTAGGGGTTCCACTCAATAAATTTTGTTTCATTCCATTAGGTCATGCACAAAATTGAGTCGTTGATGGCAACCCCAGTCATAAAACCTCACTCTACCTCACAATTTCACATTTGCTGACCCACCTTCATGTCTTGTTGAGCATAAAAAAATCTTAAAATCTCATTTCACTATGTCATTATGTCAGTAAAATCAATCATGAAGTCAAGTCATCCAAGGTCCCATTAGGTCAATTAGTTTTCATTTTTCAATGTTCATGAACACATCATTTCATCCCAATAAGGTCAACAAAGGTGTGAGAGTGACTGAAATAAAACTTTCTCAATCATCTAGAGAGGATTTATTAGCATGTAAATATTGTTTTTAAACTTTAAATTTTGGTTTTAGAGTATGATTTTTATACTAAAATGTAATTTTTATTCAAAACATAGATGTAATTTATTTTTAATTTTTATGTAATTTTATGCTCATAATATGTAATAATTTATGTCCCAAGTTGTCAACTCAAACTTCACATGCCAAACTGAAAGTGAAAATTGCCAAACTCCAGCAACATCATCTTGCAAAGAAGAAAAAACCAAAGGAAAAGGGTAATTATTAAATGTTTTCAAAAAGGTGAAATGAACATTAGAAAATTGGGTTTTTCAAATCAAAATTCAAATTCACTTAAGTATTTATGACTCTTTGACATCTTTTAAAATCCATTTTCCTCCTCCAAACATAAAGCAAGCACTCTAACAAAGCAAAATTTCAAGTTTCTGGGTGAAATTGGCAAGAAAACCTAAGCAGAGAGCGCAAATGTTGAAAGTAGGGCACAAATGTTGAAGGCATGGCACAAATATCCTGTCGAGGGCGCAAATTTTCATTCGAGGGCACAAATGTTCAATCGAGAGTGCAAATGTTCATTCAAGGGCGCAAACACTTTTTTGAGGGCGCAAATGCTCTGTGGATGGCGCAAATGACCAACAAGCCCTAGAAACGTGTTTAAGTGGAAAAAAAATCATCTTCAGAGCTCCATAAATTCACTCATTGACCTCCAGTAAATCAATAAGAGCTCACACCATTTAAAACCATTTTCACAAAGTTTACGTGTTGAAGTGTTGTCAAAATTAAGCTTATAATTTGGTGTTTGAATTTTCTTAAAACCATAGTATTCCATTGTATGCTTGAAAACTCCCAAATTTCACTCCCCTATACCTTTGCATACTTCCTACAATTACACAAACCCATTCCCAAACCCCTATTTTGCAAAATCCCCTTTTCCCAAAACTTTCTCACAAAACCCTAAGCCTTAGGTGTTACATCTACCTAGGCTCCCAATCCGCAATTCCCCATCCTAAATCTCATCATATTACTACTCCCTATCCCCTCCCCCATTTCATACATCCCTAGGCAACATCTCCCTCATTTTCCCTTTACCATTCCCCATTCTCAAAAACATATTTCACACCACCCACTTCCCTAGGATTTTGACAAAAACACCATGGTAGAAGAGGGAGAAAACACATCATTCAGTGAAAGAGAGAAAACAAAGGATAGGAGGTGATCTGAAAGGACTGTATAAGTTTTGTTGTGCTAAGTGTCTTTTCAGTTATAAAACATGTGCATAATCAGTTCATTAGTTTTCTTAATGATTGAGGTGTTTATCCATGAAATGTAGATGATTTTAGGTGAATTAGAAGCATGAAATAAGCACAAATAACACTGAACAGTAGTGTAAAATAGAGAAATAAGTCACCACATGAAATTTACATAGCAGGCATGATGAAGCATTTGACCCCTCCTGTGCTACATCTGCTGGTCTAGCTCCCAATGGCATGTCCATCTTTCATTATGCTCAAAATTTTGCAAATACATGTATTTGCAATGCTGCAATGGTTGTTTTCTCTGAACCAGTGGCTCCAGAATGCTCCAATTAGTAAAAAATGACTCTTCATTCACACAGAAGGGGCAAACATTGAGTCTCCTACTCTTTTGCCCATTTTCACCTAGAAAAAATCCACTAAAAGTGGAGGACTCCACTTATCTGGAGTTAAAATAGAAAATACTGCAAATTTTTAGGCGTGCTCCAAATAACCCACCAAAATAACTGCAGCATTAAATATTGGTGGTTGGGGTGGCCACATACCAACACCAAACCACACGGCTAACATAACGGTTAGCGGAACTCCAGGAATTTAACTTTGGATAAGTTTGAACCCTGGTTGAGTTTGTGATAACCATGTGGGAGGTGTTACATATTACGTGGCCATGTGAACAAAATCTCTGCGGATATTCTAGTGGGATGCGGGTTGGAGGTTATTTGACGATGCGAAGAGTTGACGGTGACCGTTGGCATGTGAACACACCACGCGGGGACCAGTGGCGGGTTATGATCGTCGGCAGTCCCCAACCCCTAAATATGAAATCTATACAACATAAATATATATTGCGTACTATAGTTGTTAAGATTCATCGTGCAACTCGAGCGGTGGAGAATTGTGTGTGCTCTGCAGGAGTTTGTGGGGTCGAGCCCTACAGACCTCACCCAAAATTTTAACACGTGGTTTCAGGGACACGTGGTGGCCTCAAGGCTAGCCACGTGTCACCCTATCATTGGCCTTCAAAACATAAACGTATAACCAACAAATAATGAATCAACACTTGTCACACCATGATTGGCCTGGTGAAAAGGAATATTACGAGAATATTCTTTTTTGTGAGAAAATATTTCGGTAAAAATCACATCAGAATAATTTAGGTCGATGCGTTTCGAACCAGCCAGTGTGGTTCATCATCAGGACAAGATGAATAATATGATAAAATAACCCAATTAAATAGATAATAAAATCTCCAACTAGCCATTTGTAAGATAACGGCTAGTTTGACTAAACCTAGGAAGTGAAAACAAAAAATATAAAATAATGATTTCTTACTTATTTAATATTAAATGCTTAATGTTAAAATTGAAATCTTATTTATTTAAATAAAATAAAAATTATTAACCAATATATTCTTTAAAGAAAAAAATTTAATTTTTATTCTTAGAATAATAATTTATTTATTTATTTTGTTCTATTTTTATTTTATTTCTTTTTTCTTTTTTCTTTTTTTATTTTGATGTAATTTTATTTTTATGGTTATTTTTATTTTTATTTAGTTTTATTATTTTGGTTGATATTTTATCTTTTAATCTTTTATAAAAAAATAAATAAATAAAAATAGAACAAAATAAATAAATAAATTATTATTCTAAGAATAAAAATAAAAATAAAAATCTTTAAAGAATATATTGGTTAATAATTTTTATTTTATTTAAATAAATAATATTTCAATTTTAACATTAAGCATTTAATATTAAATAAATAAGAAATCATTATTTTATATTTTTTGTTTTCATTTCCTAGGTTTAGTCAAACTAGTCGTTATATTACAAACGGCTAGTTGGAGATTTTCTTATCTATTTAATTGGGTTATCTGATCAAATTCTTCATCTTGTCCTGATGATGAACCACACTAGCTGGTTCAAAACACGTCGACCTAAATTATTCTGATGTGATTTTTACCGAAATATTTTGTCACAATTTATGGATCACAGAAGCCAAATTCCTAATATTCTTTTTTTTTTTTTGTCTGATTGTACCTCCACCCTACTGACTGTGCATCCCAGTTAACCCTAGTCAAACTGTCACAAATTTTACCTGTTTGGCATTTCGATCAGAACGCGATATCTCCCTCATACGACATCGATTTTTCAAACCGTTCACGGCGTCAAAATCAGTAAGAAGATATCTATGCAACCATCTTGATTTCAACCTAATACTGTAACTTTGAATTTGAGAAAAATTTATGAACACCTGATCACTCCTCCCCATTGGGAAGATTTTGGACCCTAAAAGACTTCATTACCTATTCAGTAGATGTGGGTACAACTCCCTCACCTTTCCAACTTCCATCCATTTCACTTTTCTTGGTTTAGTGCCTTTGAGCCCAAATCGAAGGTAGTTAACACTTCCCCTCTTGGATGCTCTTGTCCTCCTGTAAATAATTGTATCTTCCTTGAGCTCATCTAAAAATTTTGGCCAGAAATATTCAATAGAAGGTATTTGAACATCACTTCCTTGGTCATCGATCAAAGGTGGCTCATACGAACGTAAGTTTTCAACATTAACAACATAATACATTTTCATATAAGAAGGCAATTCAAGTTGAAATGCATTATTACCAACTTGCTTTATGATCTTGAATGGACCATAGCGAATGGGTTTGAGCTTTTTACCTTCCCCTTGCATCATTTCTTTGCTAATTTGAAACCATACCTCATCTCCCTCTTGAAACTTGTGATCAACTCGATGTTTATCATGCCTCTCTTTGTATTTTATTTGACTTTTCTCAAGTTGTTCTTGAACCTGTTGATGCATAATCTAAATTTTCTCAATGAACTTTCGAGCCTTGTAAATATCATTATGGCCATCAATTACAACATCCTTCCCCAAAGATGAATTCTAATTGCGATTTTGGCAAATACCCAAAGCATACTTCAAAAGGTGATGTTTGTGTAGAAGAGCGCTTTGCTTGGTTGTAAGTGTGTTGAATTTAATGTAGTTGTTCATCCCACAACTTAGGATGTTTACTGCAATATCCTCTCAATATATTCACGACGATTATGTTCACCACCTCGGTTTGGCCATCTGTTTGTGGATGAAAAGTTGTACTCTTTTTCAACTTTGTGTCCATCATCTTCCATAGATTTTATCAAAAATTCCCAATGAACCTAGAATTCTTGTCACTAACAATAGAAGTTGGAAATCCAAAATGAACCCAAACATGTTGAAAATAAAGTTCAATAGTTTGTTCAGAAGTAATGGTTTTCTTACATGGCATAAGTATACACATTTTAGTACTGAATCTATCCACAACTACATAAAGATAATCATGTTGTTTTCTTGACATAGGTATACCTCCAAAAAATTCCATGGGGATACTCTCCCATGGCCTTGATGGTACCAGTAGTGGCATGTACAACCCAAGCTTCCTATTACTAGGCTTACTTGTTTCACACATAGAACAACCTCTTATAAAACACGACACACTATCTACCATGCGAGGCCAATAGCAATACCTCTGTAAATACGCCATTATTTTGCTTACCCCAATGTGCCCAGCAATAAGAGATGAATGAGCTTCTCTCATGACACTTAGCCTCTCTCCTTGTGGTATACACAGCTTTCCCAAATGGAACATCAAATTATTATTCATGTGATAATATTTTTCTTCAACTTGATTCCCTTCACTCAAACTAGCATACACAACTTAAAAATCAATGTCATGTGCATATTGTTCTATGTAACTCTCATGTACAACATAATCATTTTTTAGTAAAGTAGAAGCACTAATGATTGGTCTTGAAAGCATATCAGAAAATTTATTGAAAATGACTTTATTGTACCTAATAACCAAGTGAAATTGTTGAATAAATCTCATCCATCTGAAATGTCGTGATTGCTGCAATTTTGTTTGTGATTGCAAGTACTCTAATGGTTGGTGAACGGTATACAGAATAGTCTCTTTACCCATCAAGTAGTGTTTCCACTGCTTGACACTTTGTACCAACGCATATAGTTCTTTTTCATATGTACGATAATTTTTCACAACACCATTAAATTTTTCAGAATGAAAAGTGTTAGGCTTACCATGTTGCAAAAGTACTATGCCCATGGCATAATCACTAGCATTGGTTTGAATTTCGAATGGTTGTCTCAAATTTGGTAATGCAAGGACTAGAGACGAACTGATCTTGTATTTTAAAGCTTCGAAATATTTTTTTTGTTTTCCTCCCCATTGGAAGCCTTTCTTCACACTTGTCATTGCATTCGTAGGAGCTATGATAGAAGAAAATTTAGCAATAAACTTTCTCCAATATTGAGCTGCACCTAAGAAAATTCTTACCTCGGTTACTGTTTTGGGTGTGGTCCAATTCACAATGGCTTCCACTTTATAAGGATAAATTCTAAATTCTCCTCCTCCTACAATATGTCCCAAATATACTAAAGAATTCTTTCCAAACTCACACTTTGACATATTAAGAAACAAATTCTCCTTCTTCAAAATATCAAGCACTCTATTCACATTCAAGACATGATCTTCTCTTGTTTTGCTGAAAATCAATATGTCATCTAAGTACACAATCACAAAGTCCTCAAGGAATGGAAGCAAAACGTTATCCATAACACGCATGAAAGTTTCTGGTGCATTACACGAACCAAATGGCATAACTAGCCACTCAAAGAGTCCTTGTTTGGTTTTCAATGCAGTTTTCCATTAATCGCTTTTTGCAATTCTTACTTGATGATATCCACTTCGTAAATCTAACTTAGTGAAAAACTTTGATTCTTTCAACTAATCAATCAAATCATCTATTCTTGGGAGTGGGTAATGATTCTTTACTGTAATCTTGTTCAAAGCTCAAAAATCTACACACATGTGCCAAGTCCCATCTTTATTTGGTATCAAGACTATGGGTGAACTACATGGCGAGGTGCTTGGCCTTATGGTTCTTTTGTCCAACACCTCTTTGATTTTCCTCTTTATTTCAGCATTATCAATTATCGACATGCGATACATACCGATGTTTGGAAGAGGACAATCTTGCTGCAACTGAATTTCATGTTGAATCTCTCTTTTTGGAGGCAATCTTGTTAGCTCCTGAAACATCTCATGATGTGCATTAACTACATCATACAAATCTGATTTCAACTTAGGATCACATCCCTCAAATAATTCATGATTAACATCAGCTTTAGGCTTAATCATAAGAAGAACAAAATTCTTACTTGAATTTACCAGCCTCTTTACCTGTCTAGCATTTACCATAGCAATGTTTGTCTTCTTGTGATGTGTTCTAAAAATGAAATCCTTGCCATATTTGAATAAATGATACTTTTTCTCATGGCGATAGAAGATCACTTTCCTGTCATACAAGTAAGGACTCCCCAACACAATATCTGATATGTCAAGTGGAACCACATCTAATTCAACTGTGTCAACAAAATTTGCAGTGATTGCAAACCGCGATATACTTTTCTTTGAAACCTGTAAATTGGCATCCCAACCTAATGGATATGGTTTTAGATGTGGTATGGTCTCAAGGTTAAGATTCTTGACCAATTCTTCAGAGATTAAGTTTGTTTGTGACCCACTTGCAAACAATGTGTCAATATTGGTATGCTTGAATATGATCATCACATGAAATAGTTCTATTATTTATTCTTCATTTGGAGTATGTATGTGACAGTTTAATGTACTGGTATTGGGTTTATTTTCAATTTATTTTCCCTTCATTTTCTTCAATCCCATGGTTGTAATCTTAGATTCATCACCTGAATCATCTCCTAAATCATGTTGAGTTGTAGCAACAATTTTTTGTTTCCCTTCGTTATTGGGTTTCTTTGGCCTCATTTCTGGATGTAATTTCCAACGATGATTTCATCATGGCCTTCTTTTGAACAATGTTTACAAACCAATTTTTCTCCCTCTTTCTTAAGAGATGCATTCTTTTTTCTTTTACCTTTTGAGGTCTTTTCTTTGGATTTACCCTTAAAAGGTTTCCTTCTACCCTCTTCAGAAATGTTCTTCCCTCTAGCTTCTAGATGTTTGGCCTGAACACATACTTCATCTAGACTGGTGGGGTTAAACATGAGAATAGTATGTTTTAGGTAGCTATGTAAGCCTCCTATGTACTCAAGAAAATTATCTTGGCTCTGAAAATCTACCCCTAGTAAGAGATCTCTTCTCCTAAGGGTGAAAATGTGAAGTTGGGAAACACTTTTTGCCCTTTTTTGACGTTGAAAATTGTAATTTTCTATGTTTTTCAACTTCAACTCCACTAAACTCATATTTTTATAGCAAATTATGCTTTGACATAAAAACAAGAATTGTAGAGATTTGTCTTACCTCCATACCCATATTTAAAAAAAAAAAAGATTGACATATAGAGGGTTAAATTTCTTGTTTACTAACTGCATATACTTGAAATTTTCAGGCAAACATAAATAGTCACTTTATAATCCTTTACTTTTTTTAGGGAAGGTTATTCATTTTTTGGAAAAAAACCATAGCATCATAATCTGCATATATTGCACTAGTGCACAAACTATTTTTCGGTAATTTTCGGATTAAATCACTATTTTTTATTATTTTTTGAAATGGACGAAGACAAAAAAACAGTGATGTTTCAGTACATTTTATCATCCTTTGATTTTCTTTTCAATGTGATCATCAATAAGAAAAATGAGAGTACCTTTTTGAAGTAGACAGGGAGAGGAAGTGCAGTATGATTTTTTTGAATTTTTTGGTGTCCTCATTTGAAAGTTATTGAATTTTCATTCAGTGCAATTTTTCGAACAATGAAATTCCACAGTGACATAGTTTAGTAAAAAATTAATAAAAAATTGAATTTTTTAATGAAACTCCACAAATCTCATATCATCAGAAACTAGATTCAGAGATGAATCTAATGGTACTTTGTCCGACATATAAAATTTTGTTTTTTTAGGTGTTCTGCCCCTCCAAAGTTGCAGGTTCCTGAAAACTGCAGAATTTTCTGTGTTTTTCGTTGACCAGAAACTCTCGGCCGAGATAATGTCTCGAACGAGAAATTTATAAAACTCTCGACCGAGAGTTTAACCCGCCTAAAGTTACATTTAAATGCATGGCCAAACTCTCGGTTGAAAGTTTAAAAAACTCTCGGACGAGAGTTTTTGCCCGAGAGTTTACCCGATGAAACTCTCGGCCGAGAGTTTAGAAAACTCTCGTATGAGAATTTAGAAAACTCTCGTATGAGAGTTTAGAAAACTCTCGTATGAGAGTTTTAAAAACTCTCGTATGAGAGTTTTAAAAACTCTCATCCTTAGTTTTTTCAACTCTCATCCGAGAGTTTTATTCCTATAATAAAACACAACAATTATTAAGTTTTTAGAATTGGTACTTTATATAATTTAAATAGTACTTTATTAAAATTAAAAAATGATAAAAAATAATAAAATTATAATTTTATTTTAAATTATTTTATTATTATTAATGGTAAAAAAATACATGAAGATTTAATTAAATAAAATTTGTTACAATATTTTGTAATATCAATGTTATATAAAAAACTAAAAATATTTTATATAAAACTAATTGATATATTAATATAAATAAAATAAAATTCTAAAACATAAATCAAAATAAAAACAACTATATATAATTTATATAATATTTTTTTGAAATTAATGAATAAATTTAAATTTAAAAAACAATTGACTAAATGCAATGAGGTGATAAAGGAGACAATGCATAGCACCTTAATATAGTTATAAATTCTTAGAAATCTCGAGAAATTTTTGAAGTGAGATGAGCTTCTTGGAATGGGTCACTTTATCTTCCACTTCAGTTTCACACGATTAACTTGAAAGGAAGTCTATTTTCCTAGGTATGGATGTAAGGGAATGAACAATATTATTTGAATATTGAGTGAGATGCCCTTCTTGGAATGGGTCCTCCTATATTCCACTTTAGTTTCACAAGATTAAATTGAAATGAAGTTTATTTTCCTAGGTATGGATGTAAGGGGATAAAGAATATTATCCAAAAAGGAAATGAATGTTATGTGTGACATTCCAAGCAGAAGTGTATGGGATTGGAGAATTATGTTATTGCAGAAAACTAACCCTTGACCCCTTAACCCTTGACCCATAACCCTTGACCCCTTAAACCCTAATTCCTAACCCCTAACCCCTAAACCCTTAACCCTGTAAACCCTAAACCTCTAAACCCTTAACCCCTAACCTCATCTCCCTAACCCATTTAACCCCACTTAACCCTCTAAACTCCTTAACTCATTTAACCCCCAACCCCAACCCCTACCCCTAACATGTTAACCCCTAACCCATTTAAGCACCTAAACCCCAAAACCCCTAACTCCTAACCCCTAAAATCCTTAACTGCTAAATCCCCTAACCCCCTAAACCTCTAAACCAATCCTAACCCATTTAACCCCATAAACCTCAAAACCCCTAACCCCTTAAAACCTAATTCCCAACCCATAATCCTTGACCCCTTAATCCCTATTTCCTAACCCCTAAACCGTTAACCCCTATTGCGCGGGAATGCTGGACACCTCTGCAATTATCTCATCGATCACGGCTATCTGCCTTCCTTTGACTGTGGAAGATCCGTCCTGCAAGTTTAACAAGAATTCGGTAGCCACTGCTTCATGTGGTTGCTGCATTCTTATGAAATACGTAATCCATCCCAATCTCTCTAAAATTGCTCGTGCAGCGTCAGAGACGATCAACACCTGTGGTTCACTGCGAATTGGGCGTCCTCCCATCTCTGCGTTCTTGTTAATTCTTCACAACACACAGTAACTTTAATGGAACATCACAGCACAGTTTGTTATTTTCTGAAAATACGGGGGTTTTAGTCCATACACGGTAAAGAAATCTAATGCGGAGATACAGGTGAAGAAATCTTGGAAATATGATCTGCATGCAGACATCCGTGCTCCCCAAACGAATGAGAGGTCGTCCTCGACCGTTGATTAAGGGTGACATGTGCGGAACAACAATAGGACAGCAGTAAAAAAAAAAAAAAACAGGCGCAATTATGATTCAGTCAATCAAATTAAGTAATTACTGAAATCGGTGCATAGGATAAATCGGTAATAATGAGGAAATCGTGCTGTAATAATTAAAATACGAGGCGAAGGGACAGCATAAGGTTGATATGAATACAATTGCATTATTTATCAGATTAAATTAATATGATCGATTTATAATAGTTTTCATGTATAATAGGTTCAAGAATAGGGATAAGAAGTTTATGCATTTCATTTGATATTTAATAAAGATATAGGGAAAAGGGTTAAATAACTATTGATGTGTATAAGTATGACTTCAATACCATCAACAGAGCTCTGTTGCCCATAGGTGTCCATAACCTTGACAGAGTTGTTTTGTAACCCACGGAACCATTGTCCTTTATGCATAGTTGAGGAAGTGCTTCTTTTTTTTCTTTACATTTTTGTATTGAATATGAAGACGGAGGCCATTGTGCTGGCTTGGTGACCAGATAAGTCACAATGCCGTTCACCGGGAAGAAGTGAAAAGTGGGCAGGCTGGCTCGTGATGAGACCTCCTGTTCCAAGGACTTTGTCTTTTGGACCATTTCCCTGGTTTGGTGGCCATAATGGGAATGCCACTTCACTATCTTCTCTATGATCACGGTAGGCTGGCTCTTAATGAGACCCCCTATCCTCCATCTGCAAAAACATTAAAATATGTCAATATTTTCCTTTTTCAAACAGAACTTTTCCTCAGTTATTCATAATGGATGGCTCAACACTCCTTAAGAGTAGGAATGGTGGAAGAAGTCTGAACATCTCAATAGAAGAAAAATATATACCCCTATTTCCATTTCAAAAATAAATATCAAAGAAAGCTTATAATATGTGGGAAAAGAACCAATCATGATAAAAATAATCGATCAAATTAATTTAATGGTGACAAAATAGCAATGTTATGTTACTGTTGATGCTGCTTTTTCCTCTTTTTTCCTTATTATTTAGACAATTCCCTTATAAATGACGATTTCTTTTGATTTGCTGATTGCAGTAATCCTTAATTTGTATGATCGTTTATGATATTTTTGCCTTGAAAGAAAGATCAAAAATTCAAAATGCAAGCTTAAAACAACGAAAAAAGAATCATTCAAAAAGTGTTGTTCCTTTAAAATGGACAGCAAAAACAATCTGCGAAATTGTTGTTCCTTTCGAAAGGAACAACAAAAAAATACTCTGTTGAAATGCTGTTCCTTTAGAAAGGAACAGCAAAAACACTGTGCGAAATTGTTGTTCCTTTCAAAAGGAACAGCAGAAAAATACTCTGCGGAAATGCTGTTCCTTTAGAAAGGAACAGCAAAAACACTGCGCGAAACTGTTGTTCCTTTCAAAAGGAACAGCAGAAAAATACTCTGCGGAACTGCTGTTCCGTTAGAAAGGAACAACAACGCGAAAAAACACACCATTTTTTTATTGTTTTTTTTTTTCATTTTTAAATCAATCCAAATTCAAACAAAATAAAGAAGTATTAACAAAGAAAACGAATTTCGTAAAACAATAATCAAAAATAAAAAACATGCTTTATGTACAAAATTAAAAAGGAATGATTTATCAAACTGGTTCTGGGGAGGAATTCTCCCCTTCATCAAGAATTTCCATGGTGGAATCTTCCCGTAATTGCTGGTAAAAGGATTCCCGGGTAAGCGGCTTGTGATATAATCGAACGTGATGCCCGTTTACCTTAAAGGAATGCCCCGATCCGTCAATGGTAACCAGTGTGAGAGTGCCATTATCATGCACTTTCTGAATCTCATAGGGTCCAAGCCATCTCATCTGGAGCTTTCCGGGGAAGTCCTGAAACCGCGAATCATATAGGAGTGCCCAGTATCCTTCGTGGAAGATCTTTCATTTGATGTGGGCGTCATGCCACTTGGCTCTCTGCTGCTAAATTAATGATGTATGCTGAAGAGCAGAGAGTCTAATTTCATCTAATTCGTTAAGTTGCTGCAATCTTTTAGCCTGGGCTTCATCTAAATTCAGACCCACCTTTTGAGTTGTTCTTAATGTTTGGATTTCGAATTCGATAGGAAAGATGGGTTCTTTTCTGAATACCAGTTGATATGGCGAATGGCCTGTTGTAGGTCTCCATGTTGTTCGATACGCCCACAGTGCTTCTGGCAGTTTATAGGCCCAATCTCGTCTATGCGAAGCGACAGTTTTTGTTAATATGGATTCGATTACCTTGTTCGTGCTCTCGACCTGGCCATTGGCCTGTGGGTGGTATGGAGTTGTAATTTTATGTTGAATATGATAATTCTGTAGTGTTTCAGCCAATTTGTTACCTACAAACTGTGGTCCACCGTCTGTAATTATGTCTCTAGGAAGGCCATAGCAGACAAAAATTTGGAAAAGAAACTAAATGACAGAATCCTCTGTAGCTTTTGAAAGGGGCTCTGCTTCAACCCATTTGGTAACGTAGTCAGTTGCAACTAGGATATATGTTTTCTGGTTTGATGGAGGGCTAATGGGGAGGGCGACCTGCCCTTTGACAACTATCACAGGCCTGCACAAATTTTTTAGCATCGTTAAAAATAGTAGGCCAATAGTAGCCTGTTCGTAAAACTTTATAGGCAGTTCTGCGGTCTGCAAAATGTCCGCCACACTGTCCATCATGGCATGCTTTCAAAATGTCATATACCTCATCCTCCCTAATGCATCGTCTTATTTGCATATCTGCACCTGTATGAAATAAGTAGCCCCCAATCCAAGAAAAACGGGTACTACGATGTACTATTTGGTTAAATGGGTTACAGGTTTAGAGGTTTAGGGGGTTAGGGGATTTAGCAGTGAAGGATTTAGGGGTTATGGGTTAGGGTTTTGGGGGTTAAATGGAATCCACACTTAAATGGGTTAGGTTTTTAGGGGTTTAGGGTGTTGAATTGGTTAGGGGTTGGGAATTAGGGTTTAAGGGGTTAGGGATTAAGGTTTTATAGGTTTAGGGTTTAGGGGGTTAAATGGGTTACAGGTTTAGAGGTTTAGGCGATTAGGGGATTTAGCAGTGAAGGATTTTAGGGGTTAGGGGTTAGGGTTTTGGGGGTTAAATTGAATCCACACTTAAATGGGTTAGGTTTTTAGGGGTTTAGGGTGTTGAATTGGTTAGGGGTTGGGAATTAGGGTTTAAGGGATTAGGGGCTAAGGTTTGAGGGGTAAGGAATTAGGGTTTAAGGGGTCAAGGGTTATGGGTTGGGAATTAGGGTTTAAGGGGTTAGGGGTTTTGGGGTTTAGGGGCTTAAATGGGTTAAGGGTTTAGAGGTTTAGGGTTTAGGGGTTAAATGGGTTAGGGGTTTAGAGGTTTAGTAGGGGTAAATGGTTTGGGGGTTAAGGGTTTAGAGGTTTAGGGTTTAGGGAGTTAAGGGTTTAGGGGTTAGGAATTAGGGTTTAAGGGGTCAAGGGTTATGGGTTGGGAATTATGGTTTAAGGGGTTAGGGGTTAAGGGTTTAGAAGTTTAGGGTTTAGGGGGTTGAATGGGGCATAGGTTTAGAGGTTTAGGGGGTTACAAGATTTAGCATCGAAGGATTTTAGGGGTTAGGGGTTAGGGTTTTGGGGGTTAAATGGAATCCACACTTAAATGGGTTATGTTTTTAGGGGTTTAGGGTATTGAATTAGTTAGGGGTTTTTGGGTTTAGGGGCTTAAATGGGTTACAGGTTTAGAGGTTTTGGGGGTTAGGGGATTTAACAGTGAGGGATTTTAGGGGCTAGGGGTTAGGGTTTTGGAGGTTAAATGGAATCCATACTTAAATGGGTTAGGTTTTTAGGGGTTTAGGGTGTTGAATTGGTTAGGGGTTTTGGGGTTTAGGGGCTTAAATGGGTTAGGGGTTAACGGGTTAGGGGTAGGGGTTAAGGGTTTAGAGGTTTAGGGTTTAGGGGTTAAATGGGTTAGGGGTTTAGAGGTTTAGTGGGGGTAAATGGGTTAGGGGTTAAGGGTTTAGAGGTTTAGGTTTTAGGGGGTTAAGGGTTTAGGGGTTATGAATTAGGGTTTAAGGTGTCAAGAGTTATGGGTTGGGAATTAAGGTTTAAGGGGTTAGGGGTTAAGGGTTTAGAGGTTTAGGTTTTAGGGGGTTATATGGGTTACAGGTTTAGAGCTTTAGGGGGTTAGGGGATTTAGCAGTGAAGGATTTTAGGGGTTGGGGGTTAGGGTTTTTGGGGTTAAATGGAGCCACTCTTAAATGGGTTAGGTTTTTAGGGGTTTAGGGTGTTGAAGTGGTGAGGGGTTTTGGGGTTTAGGGGCTTAAATGGGTTAGGGGTATGGGTTAAGGGTTTAGAGGTTTATGGTTTAGGGGTTAAATGGGTTAGGGGTTTAGAGGTTTAGTGGGGGTAAATGGGTTAGGGGTTAAAGGATTAGAGGTTTAGGGTTTAGGGGGTTAAATGGGTTAGCCCGGTTAGGAATTAGGGTTGAAGGGGTCAAGGGTTAAGGGGTTAGAGGTTTAGGTGTTTAAGGGGTTGAATGGGTTATGGGTTGGGAATTAGGGTTTAAGGGGTTATAGGTTTATGGTTTAGGGGGTTAAATGGGTTAGGGTTGGTTTAGAGGTTTAGGGGGTTAGGGGATTTAGCAGTTAAGGATTTTAGGGGTTAGAAGTTAGTGGTTAATGGGGTTAAATAGGTTAGGTTTTTAGGGGTTTAGGGTGTCTAATTGGTTAGGGGTTGGGAATTAGGGTTTTAGGGGTTAGGGGTTAAGGGTTTAGAGGTTTAGGGTTTAGGGGGTTAAATGGGTTACATGTTTAGAGGTTTAGGGGGTTAGGGGATTTAGCAGTGAAGGATTTTAGGGGTTAGGGGTTAGGGTTTTGGGGGTTAAATGGAATCCACACTTAAATGGGTTAGGTTTTTAGGGGTTTACGGTGTTGAATTGGTTAGGGGTTGGGAATTAGGGTTTAAGGGTTTAGGGGTTAGGAATTAGGGTTTAAGGGTTTAGGGGTTAGGAATTAGGGTTTAAGGGGTCAAGGGTTAGGGGTTGGGAATTAGGGTTTAAGGGGTTAGGGGTTTTGGGGTTTAAGGGCTTAAATGGGTTAGGGGTTAACGAGTTAGGGGTAGGGGTTAAGGGTTTAGAGGTTTAGAGTTTAGGGGTTAAATGGGTTAGGGGTTTAGAGGTTTAGTCGGGGTAAATGGGTTAGGGGTTAAGGGTTTAGAGGTTTAGGGTTTAGGGGGTTAAATGGGTTAAGGGTTAGGAATTATTGTTTAAGGGGTCAAGGGTTAATGGGTTAGAGGTTTAGGTGTTTAAGGGGTTGAATGGGTTATGGGTTGGGAATTAGGGTTTAAGGGGTTATAGGTTTAGGGTTTAGGGGGTTAAATGGGTTAGGGTTGGTTTAGAGGTTTAGGGGGTTAGGGTATTTAGCAGTTAAGGATTTTAGGGGTTAGAAGTTAGGGGTTAATGGGGTTAAATGGGTTAGGTTTTTTTGGGTTTAGGGTGTTGAATTAGTTAGGGGTTGGGAATTAGGGTTTAAGGGGTTAGGGGTTAAGGGTTTAGAGGTTTAAGGTTTAGGGGGTTAAATGGGTTATAGGTTTAGAGGTTTAGGGGATTTAGCAGTGAAGGATTTTAGGGGTTAGGGGTTAGGGTTTTGGGGGTTAAATGGAATAAACACTTAAATGGGTTAGGTTTTTAGGGGTTTAGGGTGTTGAATTGGTTAAGGGTTGGGAATTAGGGTTTAAGGGGTTAGGGGTTAAGGGTTTAGGGGTTAGGAAATAGGGTTTAAGGGGTCAAGGGTTATGGGTTGGGAATTAGGGTTTAAGGGGTTGGGGTTTTGAGGTTTAGGGGGTTAAATGGGTTAGGATTGGTTTAAAGGTTTAGGGGGTTAGGGGATTTAGCAGTTAAGTATTTTAGGGGTTAGGATTTAGGGGTTTTGGGGTTAAGGTGCTTAAATGGGTTAGGGGTTAACGTGTTAGGGGTAGGGGTTAAGGGTTTAGGGGTTAAATGGGTTAGGGATTTAGAGGTTTAGTGGGGGTAAATGGGTTAGGGGTTAAGGGTTTAGAGGTTTAAGGTTTAGGGGGTTAAGGGTTTAGGGGTTAGGAATTAGGGTTTAAGGGGTCAAGGGTTATGGGTCAAGGGTTAGTTTTCGGCAATAACATAATTCTCCAATCCCATACACTTCTGCTTGGAATGTCACACTTAACATTCATTTCCTTTTCGGATAATATTCTTTATCCCCTTACATCCATACCTAGGAAAATAAACTTCATTTTAATTTAATCTTGTGAAACTAAAGTGGAATATAGGAGGACCCATTCCAAGAAGGGCATCTCACTCAATGTTCAAATAATATTATTCATTCCCTTACATCCATACCTAGGAAAATAGACTTCCTTTCAAGTTAATCGTGTGAAACTGAAGTGGAAGATAAAGTGACCCATTCCAAGAAGCTCATCTCACTTCAAAAATTTCTCAAGATTTCCAAGAATTTATAACGATATTAAGGTGCTATGCATTGTCTCCTTTATCACCTCATTGCATTTAGTCAATTGTTTTTAAATTTAAATTTATTCATTAATTTCAAAAAAAATATTATATAAATTATATATAGTTGTTTTTATTTTGATTTATGTTTTAGAATTTTATTTTATTTATATTAATATATCAATTAGTTTTATATAAAATATTTTTAGTTTTTTATATAACATTGATATTACAAAATATTGTAACAAATTTTATTTAATTAAATCTTCATGTATTTTTTTATCATTAATAATAATAAAATATTTTAAAATAAAATTATAATTTTATTATTTTTTTATCATTTTTTAATTTTAATAAAGTACTATTAAAATTATATAAAGTACCAATTCTAAAGTACCAAGAGTTTTATGTAAAATAAAGTACCAATTCTAAAAACTTAATAATTGTTGTGTTTTATTATAGGAATAAAACTCTCGGATGAGAGTTGAAAAAACTCTAGGATGAGAGTTTTTAAAACTCTCATATGAGAGTTTTCAAAACTCTCATACGAGAGTTTTCTAAACTCTCGTCCGAAAGTCTTCCCGAGAGTTTCCGTCAATAAAACTCTCGGACGAGAAAATGCATAACTCTCGTTCGAGATATTTTTAACTCCTGTTAAACCCAATAAAACTCTCGGACGAGAGTTTTTAAAACTCTCGGACGAGAGTTTTAAAACTCTCGGTCGAGAAATAGAGTTGACTATTTTCTCGGACGAGAAATTAAAATTTTTTCCCAAATTCTAGCCGTCCGCCAAAAAGTGTTTCCCAACTTCGCGATTTCACCCCTAATTTTTTCCCTTTAATTGCCTAAATTTTCTCCAGTTCATTATGTCTTTCTGCATATGAGCTAATGGATAAAATTTTTGTTTTATAGAAGTAACGAAATCTGACCATGATATAATAACCTTACCATGTTTCTTAATCTCCTCCTTTGTCTTGGCCTCCCACCAAAAAAGTGTTGCACCTTCCATTCTCAATGAAGCTATTTGCATTTTGGTATCATCATCTTGAAGGTTCTAGATTCTCAAATAGACCTCCAATTTCCTAATCCAATTATCAAGCTTTTCTGCATTGACATGACCATTAAAAATTGGCAATTCAAACTTAACATCAAGTTTTAAAAAAGGAATTTTACCAGTGTTCTTTGACTTGTGTGGCTGATGTATTGAAGAATAAGTAGAGGATGATGATCATGAGGGTGAGGATGATGGCTCTCCATTGCCTCCATTTCCTCCATTTCCCTTCTTGGACTTATCTTCATCATTATGACCTCCTGAAGATCATTTTCCTTCCTTATGAATTTTGGATCCTTCTCCTTCCAGTCTCTCATTCTTTCTTGATAAAGGATTCTAACCATCTCATTCATGTTAAGGAATGCTTTCCTGAACACTCCTTCTTCCTCTTTGGGATCAACATCTTCATGTATTTCTCCTTCATTGTCAGGCATGCTTAATGTAGCTTCTTCTTCTTTAGGAGGTGAAATAGGTGGTGGAGATTGTGGAAATATTTCTCTCCTTTGCTTTGGCTCTACTTGAGACCCTTCTACTCCCACAAATTTTCCTTCTCCTCTTTTGAGCTTGAGCCTTGTAAGCATCTAAAACTTGTAAATAGTTAAACAATTATTTGCACAAAACAACACCAGAGAATAAAATCTAGCTCAAATACCAATCTGGTCTGCAATGATTGTATTATTTTTTTTGTGCTAAGTGTCTTTTCAGTTATAAAACATGTACATAATCAGTCCATTAGTTTTCTTAAGGATTGAGGTGTTTTTCCATTAAATGTAGATGATTTTAGGTGAATTAGAAGCATGAAATAAGCACAAATAACACTAAATAGTAGTGTAAAACAGATAAATAATTCCCCACATGAAATTTACACAGCAGGCATGATGAAGCAGTTCACCCCTCCTGGGCCACATCTGTTGGTCCAACTCCCAATGGCATGTCCATCTTTCATTGTGCTCAAAATTTTGAAAATACATGTACTTACAGTGCTCCAATGGTTTTTTCCTCTGCACCAATGGCTCCATAATGCTCTAATTAGTCAAAAATGACTCTTCATTCACTCAGAATGGGTGAAAAATGAGTCTCCTACTCTTTTTCCCAATTTCACCTAGAAAAACTCCACTAAAAGTGGAGGACTCCACTTATCTGGAGTTAAAATAGAGAATACCGCCAATTTTTAGGCACACTCAAAATAACCTGTCGAAATAACTGCATAATTAAATATCGATGGTTGGGTTGGCCACATGCCAACCCCAAACCCCGCGGCTAACACAATGGTTACCGGAACTCTAGGAATTTAACTATGGATAAGGTTGAACCCCTGTTGAGTTTGTGATAACCATGCGGGAGGTGCTACATATTACGTGGCCATGTGAACAAAATCTCTGTGGATATGCTAGCAGGATGCGATTTGGGGGTTAGCTGATGGCGTGGAGAGTTGACAGTGACCGTTGCCATGTGAACACACCACACAAGGACCGCTGGTGGGTTGGGACCGTGAACCCCCAAAATGAAATCTATACAACATAAATATATACCGCGTACTATAGTTTTTAAGATTCATCTTGCAGCTCGGGCAGTGGAGACCTGTGCGTGCTCTGCCGGAGGTTGCGGGGTCGAGTCGTGCGGACCTCACCCAAAATTTTAACATGTGGTTTCGGGGACACGTGGCGGCCTCAAGGCTAGCCATGTGTCACCTTATGATTGGCCTTCAAAATATAAATGTACAACCAACGAATAATGAAACGACACTTGTCACACAATGATTGGCCTGGTGAAAAGGAATACTCCAAGAATATTCCTTTTTTTCTAACTGTACCTCCACCCTGCTGACTGTGCATCCCAGTCAACCCTGGTCAAACAGTCGCAAAATTTACCTGTTTGGCATTTCGATCAGAACACGATATCTCCCTCATATGACATCGGTTTTCTGAACCATTCACGACACCAAAATCAGGAAAATGAGATCTATGCAACCATCCTAGTTTCAAGAGAATCCTATAACTTTTAATTTTGAGTAAAATTTATGAACTACTAATCAGGAGGCCACATAAAGGTGGACGAGTACTCAGACTTGAACTTGCCAACACTAGGGAACTCTTGGCTTCTCCATTGATAGTGACATGCTTCAAACATGTTTACTGTTATGATTTCTGTGAGAAAATTCAGAGGGTTAAACAACATCCCATGCTAAGAAAAATTTTCATATCAGGACTCCTTGACAACCAAGTTACTTTAGCTGGAGTCACTTTTACTATATCTACTACTATTATTTCACCTGCTACAGGGATCCCAAATGTTGGGGAGAAGTGGTTCAAGAAAGGTAATTTGAAGAAAAAGAATTTTTACTTCTTTTTAAAACCAAGAGACCAAAATCAAACAAAGAGGTTATTTCCTTTTTCTCACCTCCTGGACAGATATGCACCAATGATGAAGATAATAATGAAATATTTTTCATGTGAAAGTGGATTTTCAAGGCTTTATTCCTATCACATCTGTCTTTTAATGAATTTCACTAGGGTAAGGATGCTTAACATACTCTACTATCTTTTATGGAGTATAGAGAAGATGGCATGAATTACCCAGAAAAAGGAGTATGAGCAGCAAATGAAAATCCTATTCCATCATTCCCTCATAAAAATCATAGTCATCCACTCAGCATGCACAAAATTTCCCTTCATCATCCCAACCATCCACTTCCATCCCTCCATCTCAACCCATACCTTATTCATCATCATCAGATCAGTCTCTTTCACCTCCTTCGTCTCCATCTCATCATGACATTGGCTCACCTACTAGGATTGAAGACATTCAGCCTAAGTGGGCTAGTATGGTTGAGGCTGAGCCATTGCCAAAAACCTACCATAGAGGCTACAGGCATGTGTTTGCTCCACATAAAGTGGAAGGGGCCATGCCTTCTACAAAAAAAAATCAGGTGGAAAAAGGTAAGGAAAAGGTGATAGAGGCAGTCATTCATGATGAGGAGGATCTTCATGAAACAGAACGAGAATTTTAGCTTGTTGACCTAGATGAGGATGAAAATGAAAAAATCACCAATGCAGCCATCAAAGGAAAGGATGTCAAGATTAAGGAGCTCCAAACTAATCTTGACAGGTCCATATATGTTATAAACTTCCTTGAGGAGGAGAATGAGTAATTGAAGACTAAATAGGTCATTGATGAGGTCAAGTATTTCACTGCTCAAAGGGAGGCAGCAAAATCCAAAGTTATGCTAGATGAAACACTTGAAAATTATGGCTTACTTGATGAACATGAGGAACAAGTACCAAGATAGAGACATAGAACTAGAGGGCTGAAAAGAGCTCTAGCTCTAGAGAGATAAAGGGAGGTTGAGCTTGCTGATCAGCTAACCCTAAATGAGCAGCTTGCTAAAGTCATCAGTGAAAATGGGGAACCATGGCATGATATAGCTAATATACATTTGGAGAAGCTTCTAGAAAAAGTTAACAAAGACAATGACCTATTGAGGAGGAAATTCAAACACCATTCCCTAAAGGAGAAAATTGCAATGGCCAAGCTCAAAAAAGCCAATGCAAAAATTGATGATTTGACCATGGAAGAGAAGAAGAAATTGGAAATTCTTGTTGAGGCTTCCCTCCAAGCTGAGACACATCATCATTAGCTATTCTATATCTTTTGAGTTATTTTTGAGACTTTTTTGTAGAATCTAAGATTTTCTGAGTATTTTGTAATAGGGATTTAGCATAAATTTGGTAATTTGCGCAGGGCCCTAGGCACTACGCAAATGATTGGGGCACTTTTTGAGGTAAATAAAGCTACCATTGGATTCTTGAAGGCATAAGCATTCTAGAAAACCATGTTTTTAGCCTTGGTTTGTAGTTTTGATAGGTGAAAAGGTCAAAAAACAACCTAAAAATGACCTTTTTGCCCCTATTTTGACATGGGCGTTGTGAAAATACTAGTCTTGGGAGAGTGTCTGTTTGAGGGGGAAAATGACCTTCAATTTAAAAATTGGAGGCATATTCAGAAAGAGAACCGGAAGGGCTTTCTGACAACCCATCTTGGGCCTGGTTTGGATACTTGTAGGTCAGCCAAAATTTACCTTGAACATGGAGTGAGAAAATGACACTGTGAGGGCACAAATGCACAGTGAAGGCGCAAATGTCCATTTTGCTAATATTTTGGGAATTTCTCTAAAATTTTGAATTTTCTTCAAGAAATAATGTTTCTACCTATGTAATTAATAATGTTAAATGTAATTATTCTTGGGATTAGTTACCTAGAGGTATATTCATTGGGTTAAAGTTATCATTGAGTCAAAATGAATCAATTTGAATGTAATTAGGAATGAGTCACTTGGACCATCCTACACTTCATCTTTCAGTTCAGTATTTTGTGGATCTCTTCCTCGCCTCATGGATTAGACCCCTAAGGATGAGTGAATTTTGTTTTTATGTCTATTTATTCCCTTTATTCACTCTTGGCAAGGGTTGGAATCAGTTTGGATGTTATCTTATTGATCAAGGAACTATTGTACTCAGTTTTTAGCCAGTTAATAAAGAAGAGTTGCAACTATTTTTTGGGATACATGTGGTATGATGTTTATCATTGTTTTTCCTTCAGTTTCATATGTTAGAATGTGTTGTATTCATGTTCATTACATCTCTATTGTATTATTTCTTTCAATTTTATAGGCAGAACACATGCTTTCTCATGCTCTGTTTAGGGAAAGATATCATAATTTGTCCATTTTCCTCTGTTTAGGAAGAATACATATCCCATGCTCTTCCTAGATTTTCATTAGTCTCAAAACCATCTCATCATAATAATATTTAAAGTGGTAAGCCTTATTCCTACCTTGCCCCATTGAATCCTTGCAACCCTATCTCATTTGCCCTGACCTAGCTCCCTTGACCTAATATCTTCATTCAGTGAAACCCAACCCAATCAAATCAAAACAACCCCCACACTCATATCTAGCCTAAAAACCCTAATTATTCGAGCCCTCTTGTCTGTGACCCTCTGGAGATATCCTTCTCTAACTTGGTAGGGCTAGCTACCAAGTCAAAATCTTGGTCGGTGGTTACCTCTATTGGGATCTCTTCTTCAGCCTTAGAGATCTAGCAGAGTGCTAAAATTCTGGCACTGTTGTCGAGGAAAAAAAGGTCAGATCTTCCCTAGGAAAGAATGACAAAAATTTAGATCTAATTTTTGTTGGTGAACAATGATCGGGCACAAGAAGGTTGTGCATCATTCACTTGGCGACTCCAATGTCGAAGGATCCCAAGGTTCATAATTCTCACGGCGACTCCACTCTTCAAGAATCATTAGTCTAAATAACTTAGTGGTGACGTCACTATTGCCAAAATTGATTTGAATTCTCGAAGGTATGCTCCTATGAATCGAGTTCATATTCCTAGTTTTCCGAACTGTATTCCTCATATATATTTAAGGGTCAGGACAATGAAGATGTTAGTTTTCATTTGGTCAAGTTTCATTTTCATATTCATAGACTAAAGATTGAGTTTCCTGAACATTTTCTGATGAATATTTTTATGGCTACCTTGGAGGAAAAATCGAGATCATGGTATGAGAGTCTACCATATGCTAGTTTATATTCTCTAAAGGACTTTCATTTAGTTTTCTTTGAACATTATCAAAGCTCTAATTCTTCCTTTTCAATGATTAATAGTTGTTGTGAGATATCTGATAATTTCATTGAGTTTCTTGAAAAGTTGTATGGGGATGAAGAGTGTCTAGATGATAAGATCATATAATCCCTTCATGATTTTTCCTCCCAAAAAGAATCAGCAGTTTCCTCCTTGGATGAAGAGATCCTTGAGCCTTTGCATGAGAACCATTTTCATGATCACCAACAAGAATTAGTAGCTCCCTCCTTAGATGATATAGACTAGGACCAAGAAAGAGAAGTGCCAATTCCCGATCCTGAAAATGAAAATGACCAAATCAATGTAAATTTCTTTAAAACTCAGTTTTCTCCTTTGTCTGAAGATGAAATAGACCAGCTCCTGAAAATTCATGTTACAGCGAATGTAGATTTGCAGCTCTTACAGTGTTCACACAATTAAGAATGTGTCAGTGAAGCATCTTCCATTATTGAAAATGAAAGTCTAGGTTTGAATGATGATATTCATGAGACTGATGAAGCTATACAGGAATTTGTTGTGAGTAAACCAATTTATGATGATGATTTCCTGCAAGGATATCAGCTAACATATATTATTTTCTTTCATGAAGATGACAGAGCTGTCATGTTTCATAATCTTGAAGAATGTTTTGTGTTTAACGATGACTTAGAATATGAATTTGAGGAATATGAGCCTAAGAGAGAAAACGTGCAAGTGATAGAGTCAGAATTTCCCATGCTATAGGAATTTCTAGCCAACACTCAGATAGCAGAAATCCATACTTCCCTATGCTCTCCTATGGATCAACAACCAAGTGTTCTTTCAGATCAAAATGAAGAGTGTGCTTTTGTTTTTGTTGAATCTCAAGACAAGGTAACATTTCATATTTTTGAAGATCCTTTTACTAATTTGCTACAGTTAGCAGGGAAGATGTATTTTCTTGTTTTCATGGACTAGAAGCACATGTTCAGTAGACACTTGGAGTAGCCTAGTTTTTGTTTTTTCTTCCTACTCAAGGAAAATGAGAGAATAATTTCAGTAAGTAGCCATCTGCTGGATTGGTTACACTGGAAGGATCACTTCACATTATTGTACATATGTCTTTAGAAGGTAGGTGGTTGTCATCAGGATTTGAAGCCCTCAATTCTCGGCAATATGTTTCCATAAATAATTTTAGTAAGTTTTTTTATTTTCAGTCAATTTGTGTCATTGAGTTGTCGGTATTTAGTCTTGCATTTCAGTTTGAGTTGTTTTTTACCGTATTGACCCAATGATTAGGCACTTGGTTTATGGTTTTCTTGACACCTCCAAGGAGATGCCATCCCCAATAAGGCTCATGTTTGTGTCAGAATTTGCATTTTGCCATCAGTGATCAAAAGCAATCTTTTCATATTCATTTTAGGGGTCCCACTCAAGAAATCTTTTATCATTCCATTAGGTCATGCAAAAAATTGACTCACTGATGGTAGCCATAGTCATAAAACCTTACTCCCCCTCGCAATTTCAAATTTGAAGACCCACCTTCATGTCTTGTTGAGCATAAAACAATCTTAAAATCTCATTTCACTATGTCATTATGTCAGTAAAGTCAACCATGAAGTCGGGTCATCCAAGGTCCCATTAGGTCAATTAGGTTTCATTTTTCAAGGTTCATGAACACATCATTTCATCCCAATAAGGTCAACAAAGGTGTGAGAGTGACTCAAATAAAATTTTCTCAATCATCTACAGAGGATTTATTAGCATGTAAATATCATTTTTAAAGTTGTAATTTTGGTTTTAGAGTATGATTTTCATACTAAAATGTAATTTTATTCAAAATAGAGACGTAATTTATTTTTAATTTTTCTGTAATTTTAAGCTCATAATATGTAATAAGTTATGTCCCAAGCTCTCAACTCAAACTTCACATGACAAATTGAAAGTCAAAAGTAACAAACTCCAACAACATCATCCTGCAAAGAAGAAAAATCAAAGGAAAAGGGTAATCAGTAAATGTTTTCAAAAAGGTGAAATGAACATTAGAACAGTGGTTTTTTCAAATCCAAATTAAAATTCACTTAAGTATTTATGAATCTTTGACATCTTTTCAAATCCTAAACCCCTAATCCTAAAGCCATATACCTTAACTCATGATTCATGATGCCATAAGGAAGCCTTAATCCTTATAAATGTCTCAATCCTAGAGGAAGTCCTAACATTGTCCAAAACAAAAATATCCCAAAGGTTACCAAGAATAAAATTATGTTGAAATTTCACAAAAATAATTTTATTGGTGGTAAAACGACCTCTTTTAAGGATGAAAATGGAACCAGATTATATAGGACACTTTTCCCTTTCCAAGGAGTTATTACTCACCCTCAAAATCCTTCTATATTGATAGAAATTGATTTTAGAAGTTGAAAAAATATATTTTTAATGCTCGTTGACATGAGCCTACATGTGAAAGTCGGTTGCTTCACCCAACAGACGTGTATTTTTGTTATAAGACAAAACTTGTATAAGCACAAATCTAAAATCATCATTTTAACTCGTCCAATTCAATGAAAATCACATAAATTTAGAGAGAAAATACACAAAACATCAAGGAGGCCGAGATAACATAAAAGAAGATTTTTTGGGCATATTTCCTTATCTTTATAGCTTGGTCTATTACAGCTCAATGGAAGCAACCAATAGAGACATGTTTTAGGGATTTTTGCATCATGCAAAGAATGTAATAACAGCCTAGAAGGAGGTCGAGTAAAATAAAAAATAAGGTTAAAAGGGAAGAAAATGTTGATTGAGTTTTAAGGTTGAGTTGAGGGTTGTTGGAGTGGCACAGGAAGCCCTAACTAGTAAGATGCACAACTCAGAATCTAGGGTAGAAAAAAAAGTTACAACTCGAGTAGAAAAGGAAGATTGATACCCCTAATTTGAAGAAGATTTGTGCTAATATTTTTGAAGAAACGTTTTAACCTCAAATGTGAGGGGAAACACTGAAGAATTCAAATTTTTGGACCTAGGATATTTATTCAGACATATGGCACCTAATTTGGTTGGTTGTTTTTTCATTGTTTGAAAGAATATTTCCAAGCATTATTTGAAGCAAGGTATATCAAGACTTCAGTCTTCAAGCTATCATTAAGAATAGAACTTTGGCTATAATTCAAAGTTCATTTTTGAGTTAATTTTGGAAGAAATCAGTGGAGAATTCCTTGGAAGACTTGCTACATACCTTGAAGACATATTGTGGATTTTGAAGAACCTTTGGAAGAGAAACTTATTTCCATATCTTAATTGAAGACATATTTTGGATTAGGTCTTAAGGACACCTCTTGTATTGGGTTGAGAGTTGTAGCATTGTTGAAATTTTGGAGAGTACTTTGGAGCATAATTTTGAAGACATCCTTGACGCAACTTTTGGAGACTTAAAAAGGATCTTGAAGACTTTTTTTTGAAGAATACCATTTGCATGATTTGTTGAATCACGATTGAATGCTTGAAGGATGTTTTTTTTAGACACTAAGTGAAGACAACTTTTGAAGCAGCCTATTGAAGACTAAGTGAAGACATTATTGGATACCATGATGTGTTGAAGCCATCATGAGGTAACCTTGGAGATTTAGTTTGGGTGGCATGAAGAGCGGTGGTGACACCTTCATGAGAAGACAAAGTTGTCATTGATGAGCTAACTGCCTTGGAGTTCATTTGAGGGTAGTGTTGAAGGTGAAGATACTGTCAAGGCTCGTAGTAGAAGATATTGGGAGCCATGAAGAATCACTAAACTTACCTCAATTAATTGAAGTTGTGGGTTGGAGCCCTACAGGATAGGTGTCATAAAGAAGATAAGGTTCGAGCATGTACCAGTGATAGGACCCTCTCAGTATTTCAAACATCACTTTTAATGACATAAGTAGAATAAAAAGCAAGTATTGAAGCAATTTGATTATGTATAATTTTATGTGATTTGAATCTTCCATAAATGCAACGTATAACTTTACATTTTGACAGCCAAAATTCCATCAAGATATGGAAAATAGGAAATATTGTTTGAAAACAAAACATGTTGAAATTTAACATCATTATATTAGAAAACAATTATATATCAAAGAGATATGGCTGTTTTATTGCACGTCCCCAGATCAAGTAGCAAACATCTTCACCAAGGAACTCAATTGGGATACATTTGAAATTTTTTGACAAATGTTAGAAATTATGGAAATGAAATAAATATTGAGGGGACTCAAGATATTGCAATTTTTATTTCATTAGTAATAGATGTATTATAATAATGATCTAATATCATAAAATAGAAATAATTCATGCAATAAATGAAATCAATGTTAATGTAATTATGAAATTAACATTAATAAGGAAACTTGTTAGACACATATACACAATCATTCCGTGCAATCAAATTCACATTACTATAATGCATCTCTCTTTCAATCTAACGTTAATGTAATTATGGAAGTAATTGAATGGATCCTAACAAACAAAAAAATAACTAACTAGATAGATATCCATCACCACTTTATGTTATCAAATGTACATTGATTAATACATATTTTTTTTGTCTCTCCCTCATCTTTTTCATATTCTACGTAACATAGTTTAAAACCATTCTCTCTCCCTTATTTCTTGATTGTACTCACTTCCCCATTTTTTACTCATTTTATTAAAATGCACCTCCCCTCCATTTTTTATGTCTCTACTCTCTTATATTGTTAGTGTAGTTTTTCCCCGTCTTCCTTTTGTTCTTTCACACTTGTGGCCATATTCATTTAATACCTTTAATTTATCCTCCAATTTCTTTTTTATTTCTACCCTTTTTCCTCCTTTCTTTTCTCACCATTTGTCCTCTTATATTAATTAATTACTCCCCACTTTGTTTTTCTTTCTAAAAATTGTGAATATTATATTCCTATAATTTCCTAATCCTTTTTCAATTAGTCCAATGTTCTTTAATTTTATTTTATATTGCCTAATACATATTGTATTTACAAATTTATGTACAAAAAGAAAAAGTATATATATAGTGGTGATGATAACCATATCCTTATAGCAACAAGCACATAAATAAAGTCAAAAAAATCAACTAGGTCAAAATGGTGAGTATTTTTCATTAAAGAAGCCCATTTGGCCTAAAACTGATGGCATATCTCATTGCACCACATAGAATCAAAAGAAGACAAAAAACTAACCTCATGTGCAAATAAAAAAAAAAAATTATATAATTTTTCAAAAAATAAATAATGCAAATATCATCATATAATGCCAACTATATGTAATTGAAGCAATCCTAAAAGGAACAATCGCCAAATAAAGCATGTAACTGGCGATTTATACCCTAAAAGACCCCGAAACACCAATCCTCAAGAAATATCCAATGATACTTGACAAGCTAACACTCCCAAAAGATTTATTTAACCATCTTTAAATGATAACAAGCATGATAGATGTTGTTAGTGTAATAATTTTAATTATGCCATCAATGATCAAAATCACTCTTTTCATATTCATTTTAGGGGTCCCACTCAAGAAATGTTTTATCATTCCATTAGGACATGCACAAAATTGACTCACTGATGGTAGCCCTAGTCATAAAACCTCACTCTCCCTCACAATTTCACATTTTCTGACCCACCTTAATGTCTTTTTGAGCATAAGACAATCTTAAAAGCTCATTTCACTATGTCATTATGTCAGTCAAATCAACCATGAAGTCATGTCATCCAAGGTCCCATTAGGTCAATTAGGTTTCATTTTTCAATGTTCATGAACACATCATTTCATCCCAATAAGGTCAGAAAAGGTGTGAGAGTGACTGAAATAAAACTTTCTCAATCATCTGGAGAGGATTTATTGGCATGTAAAAATCGTTTTTAAAGTTGTAATTTTGATTTTAGAGTATGATTTTCATACCAAAATGTAATTTTATTCAAAACAGAGATGTAATTTATTTTTAATTTTTATGAAATTTTATGCTCATAATATGTAATAATTTATGTCCCAAGTTGTCAACTCAAACATCACATGCCAAACTGAAAGTGAAAGTGAAAAACTCCAGCAACATCATCCTGCAAAGAAGAAAAAATCAAAGGAAAAGGGTAATTAGTAAATGTTTTCAAAAAGGTGAAATGAACATTAGAAAAGTGGGTTTTTCAAATCCAAATTCAAATTCACTTAAGTATTTATGACTTTTTGACATCTTTTCAAATTCATTTGCCTCCTCCAAACATCAAGAAAACACTCTAAAAAAGAAAAATTTCAATTTTCTGGGTGATATTGGCAAGAAAAACTGAGCAGAGGGAACAAATGCTGAAGGCAGGGCATAAATATCCTATCAAGGGCGCAAATGTTCAGTCGAGGGTGCAAATTTTTAATCAAGGGTGCAAATTTTCATTCAGGGGCACAAACAGTTTGTTGAGGGCACAAATTACCAGCAAGACCTAGAAACGTGTTTAAGTGGAAAAAACATCATCTTCAGAGCTCCATCAAGTCACTCATTGACCTCTAATAAATCAATAAGAGCTCACGCCATTTAAAACCATTTTCACAAAGTTTATTTGTTGAAGTGTTGTCAAAATTAAGGTTATAATTTGGTGTTTTAATTTTCTTAAAACCATAGTATTCCATTGCATGTTTGAAAACTCCCAAATTTCACTCCCCTATACCTTTTCATCCTTCCTACAATTACACAAACCCATTCCCAAACCCCTATTTTGCAAAATCCCCTTTTCCCAAAACTTTCTCACAAAACACTAAGCCCTAGGTGTTACATCTACCTAGGCTCCCAATCCCCAATTCCCCATCCTAAATCTCATCATATTACTATTCCCTATCCCCTCCCCCATTTCATACATCCCTAAGCAGCATCTCCCTCATTTTCCCTTTCCCATTCCCCATTCTCAAAAACATATTTCACCCCACCCACTTCCCTAGGATTTTGAAAAAAACACCATGGTAGAAGAGGGAGAAAACACATCATTCAGTGAAAGAGAGGAAACAGAGGATAGGAGGTGATCTGAAAGGACTGTATAATTTTTGTTGTGCTAAGTGTCTTTTCAGTTATAAAACATGTGCATAATCAGTTCATTAGTTTTCTTAAGGATTGAGGTGTTTGTCCATGAAATGTAGATGATTTTAGGTGAATTAGAAGCATGAAATAAGCACAAATAACACTGACCAGTAGTGTAAAATAGAGAAATAAGTCATCACATGAAATTTACATATCAGGAATGATGAAGCAGTTGACCCCTCCTGGGCTACATCTGTTGGTCTAGCTCCCAATGGCATGTCCATCTTTCATTATGCTCAAAATTTTGCAAATACATGCAGTTTCAATGGTCCAATGGTTTTTTTCTCTGCACCAATGGCTCCAGAATGCTCCAATTAGTAAAAAATGACTCTTCATTCACTCAGAATGGGAGAAAATTGGGTCTCCTACTCTTTTGCCCAGTTTCACCTAGAAAAACTCCACTAAAAGTGGAGGACTCCACTTATCTAGAGTTAAAATAGCAAATACTGCAAATTTTTAGGTGCACTCCAAATAACCCACCGAAATAACTGCAGCATTAAATATCGATGGTTTGGGTGGCCACATTCCAACCCTGAACCCTGCAGCTAACATAACGGTTAACGGAACTCCAGGCATTTAATAGTGGATAAGGTTGAACCCTGGTTGAGTTTGCGATAACTGTGCGGGAGGTGTTACATATTACATGGCCATGTGAAAAAAATCTCCATGGATATGCTGGTGGGATGTGGGTTGGAGGTTAGCTGATGATGCAGAGAGTTGACGGTGATCGTTGGCATGTGAACACACCACGCAGGGACCGCTGGTAGGTTAGGACCGTCGGCGCTCCCCAACCCCCAAACATGAAATAAATAAAACATAAATATATACCGCGTACTATATTTGTTAAGATTCATTATGCAGCTCGGGCGATGGAGAATTGTGCGTGCTCTACCGGAGTTCGCGGGGTCGAGCCCTGTAGACCTCACCCAAAATTTTAACGTGTTGTTTTAGGGACATGTGGCAGCCTCAGGGCTGGCCACATGTCACCCAATGATTGGCCTTCAAAACATAAATGTATAACCAATGAATAATGAATCAACACTTGTCACACCATGATTGGCCTGGTGAAAAGGAATATTCTGAGAATATTCCTTTTTTCTAATTGTACCTCCACCTTGTTGACTGTGCATCCCAGTCAACCCTAGTCAAATTGTCACAAAGTTTACTTTTATGGAATTTCGATCAGAATGTGATATCTCCCTCATACAACATCGATTTTTCGAACTGTTCACGACGTCGGTATCAGTAAGACGAGATCTACGCAACCCTCCTAGTTTCAATCCAATACTGTAACTTTGAATTTGAGTAAAATTTATGAACTCCTGATCACTCCTCCCCATTGGGAAGCTTTTGGACCCCAAAAGAATTGATTACCTATTCAATATATCAGGGTATAGCTCCCTCACCTTTCCAACTTCCATTCATTTCACTTTGCTTGGTTTAGTTCCTTTGAGCCCAACTCGAGGGTAGTCAACACTTCCTCTCTTGGATGCTCTTGTCCTCCTGTAAAGAATTGTATCTTCCTTGAGTTCATCTAGAAATTATGGCGAGAAATCTTCAATAGAAGGTAGTTAAACATCACTTCCTTGGTCATCAATCAAAGGTGGCTCATACAAACGTAAGTTTTCAACATTAACAACTAAATACATTTTCATATAAGAAGGCAAGCCAAGTTGAAATGCATTATTACCAACTTGCTTTATGATCTTGAATGGACCATAGCGAATTGGTTTGAGCTTTTTACCTTCCCCTTCCATCCTTTCTTTGCTAATGTGCAACCATACCTCATCTCCCTCTTGAAACTTGTGATCAACTCAATGTTTATCATGCCTCTCTTTGTATTTTCTTTGAATTTTCTCAAGCTTTTCTTGAACATGTTGATGTATAATCTAAATTTTCTCAATGAACTTTCGAGCCTTATCAATATCACTATGGCCATCAATTGCAACATCCTTCCCCAAATATGAACTCTAATGGAGATTTGGAAAATACCCAAAGCATACTTCAAAAGGTGATGTTTGTGTAGAAGAGTGTTTTTCCTAGTTGTAAGCATGTTGAATCTAATGCAGTTGTTCATCCTGCTGGAAATACTGAGGGGGGGTGAATCAATATTCCTTTCAATTAGAGCATTAGTTAATCTTAAATTATTATCAGTGTTTGTACAATGATAGCAGCAAACAAGAGGAACACAAATTCACATAGTTTTTAAGGTGGAAACCCACTCCGGGACAAAACCCACCTAATGCTTCTCTAATAATTCTTTAATATTCAACTCCAATTGATAATAAAGCTCCAACTTCCTAGAATCTAGAAAATCATTCTTCTCCAGCTCCCACTGGATGGATGCTCCAACGCCCGAGATTCTTTAGTAGTCAACTGAATGGATGCCCCAACACCCAATGAGCTATAACTCACCCTAACACCACCCTACCACCCTATAGAAGAATAAAAGAAGAATGGACTCCCGTACTAGGGAAAATGGTCCACTTTACAATGATATAGAATGATGCAAAAGAAGAAGATATACTAGACCATCACCCCAACTTTGACACAACCACCTAATGATGATCCTAGACCTCCCAACACTGCCTCTTCAACCCTTGGCAGATAGACACTAGTATAATTTGTATAATAATGTATTTACAATGACTAACTACAATGATACCTTTACAATGATTGTATGCAGTGCTGCCCACTTGAAGACTTGATATGATGAACTTCTTGCTACTGTTATGCACCTTGGTTGCTGCTCTTTTCATGCTACCCTCTACTGCACCTTTCTTTGCTTTGCTGCCATAGAAATTCTGGTCCTTTGCAACTCTTGACAACACATGATCTAGCTTTCTCTTGCCTTCTAGGAGCTCAATATTAAATCTGGTGTATCTCTGTTATTTCAGATCCTAAATATCTGATTTTTGGTCTTGCAATAGTCCTCTGAGTTGTCTTTCCAATGCCACAGGTCTGACCCAATTTTGATTCTTCAAGAGAGAGTTATACCCAATATCTCACAATTCCCTAATTATGGATTGTTTCAGTAGAGTGCAATCGTACAGCATGCCACGTGTCAATGTTTCCTAATTTGGCTCTGAAATTGATAGAGAGAAAACTACAAACTTTGCACTATCTACCACTTTCTATGGAATTTCAATCCGATACTCAGAGAGAGAGAGTTATGAAAATTTTACCAAGGTCACTTCTTTGAGATGAATTTCAAGAGCCTGCAAAAACCCTGACTTCCACAGATCATATCTCCAAAAATATTGCGCACCTTGATCTGAAATTTTTACAGCAGCTTCCTCAGGATTTTGAATTTGCCTCATAAAAATTTCAGCTTCTGAACCTTCCTAGAAAAAACATTAGAGCGAAAATTCCACCATGACCTGTTTCAAATGGCGAAATCCCTTGCCTAAGGAGGAGATGAAGATCACAATTTATATAAATGCTTAAGTTGAGAGGGGCTTCAACAAGTGAAAGTGGGAGGGATTTTAGGAGCTTAAAAAATATTAATTATGACTTTTCAATGACCCATGCCCCAACCCCATGGGGTTTTAGCCCACTAACTGGGGGTACAAACTTCAAACATGAATATCTCTCAAACCGTGAAGAATTACATGGTGTGCCATATATCAAATGGAAACATCTCGACAAGTAGAAACCATCAAAAGAATTATTGACCCATAATATATTAATTTGGTAGGTCAAAATTCCCATGCAATATTGGGTTAGCCCTTGGTGCTGTTTGGGTTGACATCAATGACAACCACTGATCAACAATCTCCCCCTTTTGCATTGATGGCAACACAATTACTCCCCCTGCGATCATGACACCTCTTCCTACAACATTCTCTCCCCCTTTGACATCAATGGCAAAGGGTAACTCCCCCTAAAACACAACCATCCTGCGGACCTGTACACACTTCCACTCCCCCTTACACACAACCATCCTGCAGACCTGTAATCTACTTCCACTCCCCCTTTATATTCTGAAAAAGGAAAATCTAATGAGAACTTGGGAGAATCCCAAGCTTCTGGCGAAGATATTCCAATGCTGGTGAATATTTAATATGTGATTCTTTTGGTGCTGCTTGGAATCTTGCTACTTGTCCAACTGCTTGCATAACATCTGGTTGGGAGGTTGTTACATATAGAAGACTACTAATCATAGATTTGTACAACCTTTGATCCACATCCTTAGTTGAGTCATCTATGCTCAATTTGCAACCTGTTACCATTAGAGTAAGGATGGGTTTGCAATCTTCCATTTTAAATTTCTTGAGCATTTCCTTGATGTACTTGGCTTGACATATAAATATTCCTTTCTCTTGCTGAGATATTTGAAGCCCTAAGAGGTATGTCATCTCACCAAGTAAAGACATCTCGAAATCACTTTGCACCTTTGTAGCAAACTTCTTACTTAGTCGATCATCATTGCTACCAATTATTGTATCATCCTCTTTAGCTATTAGACATGCTTTAGTTGCTTCATCCAAAACATATATGTCATTTGGAGCTTGACTTTCTGTAGCCACAATTTCACCATACACACCTTTCCTAATTTCACATTTCGTGGAGTTGAATAGTATTATGTGTCCTTGATCACACATTTGTCCAACACTGAGCAGATTTTGATTCATGTTTTCAACCAATAGAACATTCTTGGCTAGAGCATCTTTGCTTTCGAGAGTGACAGTACCTGATCCTATAACATTTGAAGATCCATCATTTAAAAAGGACACGGTTCCATCCTTCTTCTCTTTCAAAGATAAAAATTTATTTCTATCTCCAGTCATATGCGTTGAGAAACCGCTATCAACATACCACACATCTTTTTTCTTTTGAGCCTTGAAAGTGAGAGCACAATTTGCATTCGTTTTCTTCTTCCATGTTCGTTCGTTCTGTGGCTTTGAAGATTCTTCTGGAGGATTTTCAAGTCTGTGGTCTTTGGCTATGTGTCCAAAGTTTCGACATTTGTAACATTCAATATTATTTATTAAATGTTCAAATCTATTGATGTTTCGCTGAGCCCTGGGAGGTTCATATTTGACAGATCTCCTGGAATTGCATTCATTCCTAGGGTACATGCGACATTCTACAACATTATGACCAAATTTTCCACATGAATAATAGTAGCCATAAAAATATGTTGGTACCTGGATGGAAATATTCATAAAAGAATTGTCTTCCAAGGTTTTTCTTGCGAATATTGTCCAATGAAGTCTACATGCATGTCAGATCTCATAGTTTCATTGTATTTTGTTGTAGAAGGTCCTGCTTCTTCTTCTTTGTAACTGATGCCAGTTTTTTTGTTGTAAGATCGTTGATTATTTATGAGTTCTTCCAATTCCCTTGAGCTGTTGGCATAGTTTTGGATATTTTTTCCTTTCTTCACTTCCTCACACAGCGAGACTACTTTGGCTTCTAATTCTCCCCTTTCTTGGTTTCTTTCTTCCAACTTCTTTTGAAGTGACTCTTCAATGCATTTGTGTTCTTCAACTTCAATTTTGAGACCTTGAACTTGTTCTTCAAGAGTTTTGGAACAAATATTATCTACCTTGAGATCTTTTATAAGCTTGATTGCTTCCTCATAAAATTATTCTATGGTCCATCTTTCTTCTTCGTTGTTTGATACCTCTTGTTTATTGTGCTTGGGTTTATTATGCTTGGCCATAAACAATACTCTCTCATTAGCTTCTTATTAATTTTAATTGTCTTCATCGGATGATGAGCTATCTTCTTTAGAGAGAAATTTCCTTTTGGATCCTTTCTTGTTGAATTTCTTAAAGCCTTTCTTTCCTCTTGAGTTTCCATTACTTCTGTTTGGACATTTTGCTGCAAAATGCCCAACCTCATTACAGCTAAAACATATTAATGGAAGTTTACCTTTGAATTGTCCCTTACCAATTTTTAGATTTCTCGTGAAGTAAGCATATTCTTCATCTGAAAGACCTTCTTCATCATCTCCATTTTCTTCACACTTGCAGGTGCATGTCTTTTAAATTGAAGGTTTTTTATTCTTATTGGTTTTCTTAGATGCAACGAACGTAGTTTCTAGATGCGAAGTACCCTCTTCTTCATCAAGTCTCATTTCATATGCTATGAGAACTCCATGTAATTCCTCTTTGTTGAGTTTTTCCAGATTTGCATTGTATTCTAACACCGATACCTTTGGGTTGAATCTCCCTGGTAACGTTCTAAGAATTTTCCGTATAATAGTCTTCTCATCAATTGGCTCTCCAAATCCTTCTAGAGTATTGGTTATTTCATCAACATATTGGAAGTATGTAGCAATGTTGCAATCTTCTTTCATTCTGAGTTGCTCAAATTTTTCTCTATAGATTTGAAGCTTTGCTTCTTTGACATTTAAGTCACCTGCATATATATTCTCAAGCTTTTCCCATACATTTTTGGCGGTTTTACAACCCAACACCTTATGATAAGTAGATTCAATAATTTGACTGATAATAATATTCTTTTTTTTTGCATCATTTACCAAATTCTTCTTACCTTGTTCATCTGCGGTTGATGTAAATCCATTTTGAACAGTGTCCCATACTTCGTAACCTTGCGCCAAGAGATAGACCTCCATTCTTCAATTCCAGAGTGCATAATTATTTTCATTGAATAGAGGTACACCATTGTTGGTAGGCCACATGACCTCCTTCCAGCTATTAAACTGCTATTGAAGGAACCAAGCTCTAATACCAATTGTTGGAAATACTGAGAGGGGGGGTGAATCAATATTCCTTTCAATTAGAGGATTAGTTAATCTTCAATTATTATCAGTGTTTGTACAATGATAGCAGCAAACAAGAGGAACACTAATGCACATAGTTTTTAAGGTGGAAACCCACTCCGGGACAAAAACCACCTAATGCTTTTCTAATAATTCTTTAATATTCAACTCCAATTGAAAATAAAGCTCCAACTTCCTAGAATCTAGAAAAGCATTCTTCTCCAGCTCCCATTGGATGGATGCTCCAACGCCCAAGATTCTTCAGTAGTCAACTGAACGGATGCCCCAACACCCAATGAGCTACAACTACCCTAGCACCACCCTACCACCCTATAGAAGAATAAAAGAAGAATGGACTCCCTTACCAGGGAAAATGGTCCACTTTACAATGATATAGAATGATGCAGAAAAAGAAGATATACTAGACCATAACCCCAACTTTGATAGAACCACCTAATGATGATGCTAGACCTCCCAACACTGCGTCTTCAACCCTTGGCAGATAGACACTACTACAATTTGTACAATAATGTATTTACAATGACTAAGTACAATGATACCTTTACAATGATTGTATGCAGTGCTGCCCACTTGAAGACTTCATATGGTGAGCTTCTTGCTGTTGTTATGCACCTTGGTTGTTGTTCTTGTCATGCTACCCTCTGTTGCACCTTGCTTTGCTTTGCTGCCGTAGAAAGTCTGGTCCTTTGCAACCTTTGACAACACATGATCTAGCTTTTTCTTTCCTTCTAGGAGCTCGATATTGAATCTGGTGTATCTCTGTTATTTAAGATCCTTAATATCTGATTTTTGGTCTTGTTGTAGTCCTTTGAGTCTTATTTCCAATGCCATAGGTCTGGCCCAATTTGGATTCTTCAAGAGAGATTTATACCCAATCTCTCACAATGCCCTAATTATGGACTGTTTCAGCAAAGCGCACTTGTACGTGTCATTGTTTCTTCATTTGGCACTAAAATTGATAGATAAAAAACTACAGACTGTGAAATATCTGCCCTTTTTTACATAATTTCAATCCAATACTCAAAGAGATATTTATGATGATTTTACCAAGGTCACTTCTTTGAGATGAATTTCAGGAGCCTACAAAAACCCTAACTTCCACAGATCATATCTCCAAAAAATTGCGCATCTTAATCTGAAATTTTTATAGAAGCTTCCTTAGGATTTCAACTTCGCCTCATAAAATTTTTAGCTTCTGAACCTTTGTAGAAAAAAAGTTAGAGCTAACATGCCACGATGACCAGTTTCAGATGACAAAATCCCTTGCCTAAGGAGGAAATGAAGAGAAAAATTTATATAAATGCTTAAGTTGAGAGGGGCTTCAACAAGTGAATGTGGGAGGGATTTTAGGAGCTTAAAAAATTTTAATTATGAATTTTCAATTACCCATGCCCCAACCCCATGGGGTTTTAGCCCACTAACTAGGGGTACAAACTTCAAACATGAATATCTCTCAAACCGTGAAGAACTACATGGCGTGCCATATATCAATGGAAACATATCGACAAGTAGAAACCATCAAAATCATTATTGACCTAGAATATATTAATTTGGTAGGTCAAAATTCCCATGCAATATTGGGTTAGCCCCTGGTGTTTCTTGGGTTGACATCAATGACAACCACTGATCAACACATCCCACAACTTAGGATGTTTGCAGCAACATCCTCTCAATAGATTCACAACGATTCTGTTCACCACCTCGGTTTGGACATATGTTTGTGTATGAAAAGTTGTACTCCTTTTCAACTTTGTGTCCATCATCTTCCATAGATTTTACCAAAAATTCCCAATGAACCTAGAATCCCTGTCACTAAAAATATAAGTTGGCAATCCAAAATGAACCCAAACATGTTGAAAATAAAGTTCAGCAATTTGTTCAGTAGTAATGGTTTTCTTACATGGCATAAGTATACACATTTTACTGAATCTATCCACAACTACATAAAAATAATCATGTTGTTTTCTTGACATAGGTATACCTCCAAAAAATTTCATGGATACACTCTCCCATGGCCTTGATGGTACCGGTAGTGGTGTGTACAACCCAAGCTTCCTATTACTAGGCTTACTTGTTGCACACATAGAACAACCTCTTATAAAACGCGACACACTATCTACCATGTGAGGCCAATAGCAATACCTCTGTAAATACACCACTATTTTTCTTACCCCAATGTGCCCAACAATAAGAGGTGAATGAGCTTCTCTCATGACACTTGGCCTCCCTCCTTGTGGTATACACAGCTTTCCCAAATGAAACATCAATTTGTTATGCATGTATTTTTCTTCAACTTGATTTCCTTCACTCAAACTAGCATACACAGCTTGAAAATCAATGTCATGGAGATATTGTTCTATGTAACTCTCATGTACAACATAATCATTTTTTAGTAAAGTATAAGCACTAATGATTGGTCTTGAAAGAATATCAGCAAATTTATTGAAAATACATTTCTTGTACCTTATAACCAAGTGAAATTGTTGAAGAAATCCCATCCATCTGAAATGTCGTGATTGTTGCAATTTTGTTTTTGATTTCAAGTACTGTAATGCTTGGTGATCGGTATACAGAATAGTCTCTTTACCCATCAAGTAGTGTTTCCACTTCTTGACACTTTTTACCAACGCATATAGTTCTTTGTCATATGTAGGATAATTTTTCAGAGCACCATTAAATGTTTCAAAATGAAAAGTGATAGGCTTACCATGTTGCAAAAGTACTGCACCCATGGCATAATCACTAGCATCAGTTTGAATCTCAAATGGTTGTCTCAAATTTGGTAATGCAAGTACTAGAGCTGAACTGATCTTGTCTTTCAAAGCTTCGAAATATTGTTGTTGTTTGCCTCCCCATTGGAAGCCTTTATTCACACTTGTCACTGCATGCATAGGAGCTGCGATGGAAGAAAATTTAGAAATAAACTTTCTCCAATATTGAGCTGTAGCTAAGAAAATTCTTACCTTGGTTATTGTTTTGGGCATGGGCAAATTCACAATGGATTCCACTTCTAGATGTGTGGCCTGAACACATAATTCATCTAGGCTAGTGGGGTTAAACATGAGAATAGTATGTTTTAGGTAGCTATGTAAGCCTCCTATGTACTTGAGCAAAGTATCTTGGCTCTGCAAATCTACCCCTAATAAGAGATCTCTTCTCCTAAATTATTGGGTGTATTCTTGCACATTTTGTCCCTTTAATTGCCTAAAGTTTTTCCAATTCATTATGTCTTTCTGCATATGAGCTAATGGATAAAACTGTTGTTTTATAGCAGTAATGAAACCTAACCATGATATAATAATCTTACCATGTTTCTTGATCTCCTCCTTTGTCTTGGCTTCCCAGCAAAAAAGTGTTGCACCTTCCATTCTCAATGAAGCTAGTTGGATTTTGGTATCATTATCTTGAAGGTTCTGAATTCTCAAATAGACCTCCAATTGCCTAATCCAATTATCAAGTTTTTCTACATCGACTTCACCATTAAACATTGGCAATTCAAACTTAACATCAAGTTTTAAAAAAGGACTTTTACCAGTGTTCTTTGACTTGTGTGGCTGATGTATTGAAGAAGAAGTAGAGGATGATGATGACGAGGGTGAGTATTATGGCTCTCCATTGCCTCCATTTCCTCCATTTCCCTTATTTGACTTATCTTCATCCTTGTGACCTCCTGAAGATTTTTTTCCTTCCTTGTGAAGTTTGGATCCTTCTCCTTCCAGTCTCTCATTCTTTCTTGATAAAGGATTCTAACCATCTCAGTCATGTTAAGGAATTATTTCCTGAACACTATTTCTTCCTCTTTCGGATCAACTTCTTCATGTATTTCTCCTTCCTTGTGAGGCATGATTAATGTATCTTCTGCTTCTTTAGGAGGTGAAATAGGTGGTGGAGATTCTGGAAATATTGCTCTCCTCTGCTTTGGATCTACTTGAGACCCTTATGCTCCCACCAATTTTCCTTCTCCTCTTTTGAGCTTGAGCCTTGTAAGCATCTAAAACTTGTAAATAGTTAAACAATTCTTTGCACAAAACAACACTAGAGAATAAACTCTAGCTCAAATACCAATCTAATCTGAAATGATTGTATTAGTTTTTTTTTCTAAGTGTCTTTCCGGTTATAAAACATATGCATAATCAGTTCATTAGTTTTCTTAAGGATTGAAGTGTTTGTCCATTAAATGTAGGTGATTTTAGGTGAATTAGAAGCATGAAATAAGCACAAATAACATTGAACAGTAGTGTAAAACAGATAAATAATTCACCACATGAAATTTACACAATAGGCATGATGAAGCAGTTCACCCCTCCTGGGCCACATCTGTTGGTCCAGCTCTCAATGGCATGTCCATCTTTCATTATGCTCAAAATTTTGTAAATACATGTAGTTACAGTGCTCCAATGGTTTTTTTTCTCTGCACCAATGGCTCCATAATGCTCTAATTAGTGAAAAATCACTCTTCATTCACTCAGAATGGGTGAAAAATGAGTCTCCTACTCTTTTTCCCAGTTTCACCTAGAAAAACTCCACTAAAAGTGGAGGACTCCACTTATCTGGAGTTAAAATAGAAAATACTGCCAATTTTTAGGCACGCTCCAAATAACCCGCTGAAATAACCGCATAACTGAATATCGGTGTTTGGGTTGGCCACATGCCAACCCCAAACCCCGCGGCTAACACAACAGTTAGCGTAACTCTGGGCATTTAACTGTGGATAAGGTTGAACCCCTGTTGAGTTTGTGATAATCATGTGGCAAGTGCTACATATTACGTGGTTGTGTCAACAAAATCTCTGTGGATATGCTAGCAGGATGCGGGTTGGGGGTTAGCTGACGGCGTGGAGAGTTGACGGTGACCGTTGGCATGTGAACACACCACGCGAGGACTGCTAGTGGGTTGGGACTGCCAACCCCAAAACATGAAATCTATACAACATAAATATATACCGCGTAATATAGTTGTTAAGATTCATCATGCAGCTCGAGCGGTGGAGACCTGTGCATACTATGCTAAAGGTCACGGTGTCAAGCCATGTAGACCTCACCCAAAATTTTAACATGTGGTTTCGGGGACATGTGGCAGCCTCAAGGCCGGCCACGTGTCACCCTATGATTGGCCTTCAAAACATAAACGTACAACCAACGAATAATGAATCGACACTTGTCACATAATGATTGCCCCAGTGAAAAGGAATATTCTGAGAATATTCCCTTTTTTCTAACTGTACCTCCACCCTGCTGACTATGCATCCCAGTCAACCTTGGTCAAACTGTCACAAAATTTACCTGTTTGGAATTTTGATCAGAACACGATATATCCCTCATATGACATCGGTTTTCTGAACCGTTCATGACACCAGAATTAGGAAGACGAGATCTACGCAACCATCCTAGTTTCAAGAGAATCCTATAACTTTTAATTTTGAGTAAAATTTATGAACTCCTAATCAAGAGGCCACATAAAGGTGGAAGAGTACTTAGACTTGAACCTACCAACACTAGGGAACTCTTGGGTTCTCCATTGATAGTGACATGCTTTAAACATGTTAACTGTTAAGATTTCTGTGAGAAAATTCAGAGGGTTAAACAACATCCCATGCTAACCATACTTTTCATATCAGGACTCCATGACAACCAAGTTACTTTAGCAGGAGTCACTTTTTCTATATCTACTGCTATTATTTCACCTGCTACAGGGATCCCAAATGTTGGTGAGAAGTGGTTCAAGAAAGGTAATTTGAAGAAATAGAACTTTTACTTCTTTTTAAAACCAAGAGACCAAAATTCGACAAAGAGGTTATTTCCTTTTTCTCACCTCCTGGATAGATATGCACCAATGATGAAGATAATCATGAAATATTTTTCATGTGAAGGTGGAATTTCAAGGCTTTATTCCTATCACATCCAGCTTTTAATGCATTTCACTAGGGTAAGGATGCTTAACATACCCTACTATATTTTCTGGAGTATAGGGAAGATGGCATACATTTCCTAGAAAAAGGAGTATGAACAACAAATGAAAATCCTATTCCATCATTCCCTCATAAAAATCATAGTCATCCACTCAGCATGCACAAAATGTCCCTTCATCATCCCAACCATCCACTTCCATCCCTCCATCTCAACCCATACCTCATTCATCATCGTCAGATCAGTCTCTTTCACCTACTTCATCTCCATCTCATCATGACATTGGCTCACCTAGCAGGATTGAAGACATTCAGCCTAAGTGGGCTAGTATGGTTGAGGTTGAGCCATTGCCAAAAACATGCCATAGAGGCTACATGCATGTGTTTGCTCCACGTAGAGTGGAAGGGGCCGTGCCTTATACAACAAAAATGTAGGTGGAAAAAGGTAAGGAAAAGGTGATAGAAGTAGTCATTCATGATGAGGAGGATCTTCATGAAACAGAACAAGAATTTCAGCTTGTTGACCTAGATGAGGATGAAAATGACAATATCACCAATGCAGCTATCAAAGGAAAGGATGTCAAGATTAAGGAGCTCCAAACTAATCTTGACAGGTCCATATATGTTATAAACTTCCTTGAGGAGGAGAATGAGTAATTGAAGACTAACCAGGTCATTGATGAGATCAATTATTTCACTGCTGAAAGGGAGGCAGAAAAAGCCAAAGTCATGCTAGATGAAACACTTGAAAATTATGGCTTACTTGATGAACACTAGGAGCAAGTACCAAGACAAAGACCTAGAACTAGAGGGCTGAAAAGAGCTCTAGCTCTAGAGACATAAAGGGAAGCTGAGCTTGATGATCAGCTAACCCTAAATGAGTAGCTTTCTATAGTGATCAGTGAAAACAGGGAACCATGGCGTGATAGAGCCAATCAGCATTTGGAGAAGCTTCTATAAAAAATTAACAAAGACAATGACCTATTGAGGAGGAAAGTTAAACACCATGCCCTAAGGGAGAAAATTACAATGGCCAAGCTCAAAATAGCCAATGCAAAAATTGATGATTTGACCATGGACGAGAAGAAGAAATTGGAAATTCTTGTTGAGGCTTCCCTCCAAGCTTAGAAACATCATCATCAGCTATTCTACAGCTTTTGAGTTATTTTTGAAAAAAATTTGTAGAATCTAGGATTTTTTGAGTTTTTTGTAATAGGGATTTAGCATAAATTTGGTCATTTGTGCAGGGCCCTAGGCGCTATGCAAATGATTGGGGCACTTTTTGAGGGAAAGAAAGCTACCATTGGATTCCTGAAGGCATAAGAATTTTGGAAAACCATTTTTCCAGCCTTGGTTTGTAGTTTTGGTAGGTCAAAAGGTCAAAAAACAACCTAAAAATGACCTTTCTGCCCCTATTTTGACATAGGCATTTTGAAAATACCAGTCTTGGGAGAGGGATTGTTTAAGGAGGTAAATGACATTCATTTTAAAAATTTGAGGCATATTCAGAAAGAGGACTGGAAGGGCTTTCCAACAAGCCATCTTGGGCCTAATTTGGAGACTTGTAGGTCAGCCAAAAGTGGCCTTGAACATGGAGCGAGAAAATGACACTACGAGGGTGCAAATGCACAATTGAAGGCACAAATTTCCATTTTGCTAATATTTTGGGAATTTCTCTAAAATTTTGAATTTTATTTAGAATACCATGTTTCTACCTATGTAATTAATGATGGTAAATGTAATTATTCTTAGGATTAGTTACCTAGAGATATATCCATTAGGTTAAAGTTATCATTGAGTCAAAATGAATCAATTTGAATGTAATTAGGAATGAGTCACTTGGACCATCCTACACTTCAGCTTTCAGTTAATTATTTTGTGGATCTCTTCCTCACCTCATGGATTAGACCCTGGAGGATGAGTGAATGTTGTTTTGATGTCTATTTATTCCCTTTCTTCACTCTTGGCAAAGGTTTGAATCATTTTGGATGTTATATTATTGATCAAGGAACTATTTTACTCAGTTTTTGGCCAATTAATAAATAAGAGTTGCAACTAATTTTTGGGTTACATGTGGTATGATGTTTATCATTGTTTTTCCTTCAGTTTCATATGTTAGAATGTGTTGTATTCATGTTCATTACATATCTATTATATTATTTCTTTCAAGTTTATAAGCAGAACACATGCTTGCTCATGCTCTGTTTAGGGAAATATATCATAATTTGTCCATTTTCCTTTGTTTAGGAAGAATACATCTCCCATTCTATTCCTAGATTCTCATCAGTCTCAAAACCATCTCATCATCATAATATTTAAAGTGGTAAGCCTTATTCCTACCTTGCCCCATTTAATCCCTACAACCCTATCTCATTTTCCCTGACCTAGCTCCCTTAACCTAATATCTTCATTCACTGAAACCCAACCCAATAAAATAAAAACAACCCTTGCACTCATATCTAGCCTAAAAACCCTAATTCTTCAAGCCCTCTTGTCTGTCACCCTATGGAGAGATCCCTCTCTGACTTGGTAGGGCTAGCTACCAAGTCAAAATCTTGGTCTGTGGTTACCTCTGTTGGGATCTCTTCTTTAGCCTTAGAGATCTGGAAGAGTGCTAACATTCTGGCACCATTGTCGGGGAACGAAAGATCAGATCTTCCCTGGGAAAGAATGACAAAAAATTAGATCTAATTCTTTATGGTGAACAATAATCAGGCACAAGAAGGTTGTGCATCATTCACCTGGCGACTCCAATGTGGAAGAATCCCAAGGTTCATAATTCCCATGGCGAATCCACTCTTCCAGAACAAGTAGTCTAAAGGACCTAGTGATGACTTAATTGTCATCAAAATGGATTTGATTTCTCGAAGATATGCTCCTATGAATCGAGCTCATATTCCTGGTTTTCCAAACCGTATTCCTCGTATATATTGGCAATCAAGATTGTCAAAGTTTAAGGGTCAAGATGGTGAAGATGCTATTTTTCATTCGGTCAAATTTCATTTGCATATTCACAGACTAAAGATTGAGTTTCCTGAAGATTGTTTGATGAAGATGTTTCTGGCTACCTTGGAGGAAAAATCAATATCATGGTATGAGAGTCTACCATCTGCTAGTTTATATTCTCTAAAGGACTTTCATTTAGTTTTATTTCAACATTATCAAAGCTCTAATTCTTCCTTTTCAATGATTGGTAGTTGTTGTGAGATATCTGATAATTGCATTGAGTTTCTTGAAAATTTGTATGGGGATGAAGAGTGTCTAGTTGATGAGATCATAGAATCCCTTCATGATTTTTCCTCCTAAAAAGAATCAGCAGTTTCCTCCTTGGATGAAGAGATCCTTGAGCCTTTTCATGAGAACCATTTTCATCACCAACAAGAATTAGTAGCTCCCTCCTTAGATGATATATACTGGGACCAAGAAAGAGAAGTGCCAATTCCTGATCCTAAAAATTAAAATCACCAAATCAATGTAAATTTATTTAAAACTCAGTTTTCTCCTTTGTCTGAAGATAAAATAGATCAACTCCTGAAAAATCATGTTACAGCCCAAGCGAATGTAGATTTGTAGCTCTTACAGTGTTCACACAATTAAGAATGTGTGAGTGAAGCATCTTCCATTATTGAAAATGAAAGTATAGGTTTGAATGATGATAGTCATGAGAATGATGAAGCCATACAGGAAGTTTTTGTGAGTAAACCAATTTGTGATGATGATTTCCTACAATGATATCAACTAACAGATATTATTTTCTTTCATGAAGATGATAGGGTTGTCATGTTTCATAATCTTGAAGAATGTTTTATGTTTAATGATGACTTAGAATATGAATTTGAGGAGTATGAGCCTAAGAGAGACAACATGCAAGTGATAGAGTCAGAATTTCTCGTGCTTCAGGAATTTGTAGCTAACTCTTAGATAGAAGAAATTCATACTTCCATATGCTCTCCTATGGATCGACAGCCAAGTGTTCTTTCAGATCAAAATGAAGAGTGTGCTTGTGTTTTTGTTGAATCTCAAGACAAGGTAACATTTCATATTTTTGAAGATCCTTTTACTGATTTGCTACAGTTAGCAGGGAAGATGTATTTTCTTGTTTTCATGGACTAGAAGCACATGTTCAGTAGACTCTTGGAGTGGCCTAGTTTTTGTTTTTTTTGCCTGTTCAAGGAAAATGAGAGCAAAATTTCAGTAAGTAGCCATCTGCTGGATTGGTTACACTGGAAGGATCACTTCACATTATTGTACATATGTCTTCAGAAGGCAGGTGGCTTTCATCAGGATTTGAAGCCCTCAATCCTCAATGATATGCTGCCATCAATAAGTTTATTAAGTTTTTTTATTTTCAGTTAGTTTGTGTCATTGAGTTGTCAGTATTTAGTCCTGCATTTCAGTTTGAGTTGTTTTTTACTGTATTGGCCCAATTATTAGGCACTTGTTCTATGGTGTTCTTGACACCTCCAAGGAGATGTCATCCCCAATAGGGCTCATGTTAGTGTCAGAATTTGCATTTTGCCATCAGTGATCAAAATCACTCTTTTCATATTTATTTTAGGGGTCCCACTAAAGAAATATTTTATAATTCCATTAGGTCATGCAAAAACTTGACTCACTAATGGTAGCCCTAGTCATAAAACCTCACTCTCCCTCACAATTTCACATTTGATGACCTAGCTTCATGTCTTGTTGAGCATAAAACAATCTTAAAATCTCATTTCACTATGTCATTATGTCAATAAAGTCAACCATGAAGTCAGGTCATCCAAGGTCCCATTAGGTCAATTAGGTTTCATTTTTCAAGGTTCATGAACACATTATTTCATCCCAATAAGGTCGGCAAAGGTGTGAGAGTGACTCAAATAAAAATTTCTCAATCATCTATAGAGGATTTATTAGCATGTAAATATCATTTTTAAAATTATAATTTTGGTTCTAGAGTATGATTTTATACTAAAATGTAATTTTATTCAAAATAGAGATGTAATTTATTTTTAATTTCTATGTAATTTTAAGCTCATAATATGTAATAAGTTATGTCCCAATCTGTCAACTCAAACTTCAAATGACAAACTGAAAGTGAAAAGTGACAAACTCCAGCAACATCATCCTGCAAAGAAGAAAAATCAAAGGAAAAGGGTAATCAGTAAATGTTTTCAAAAAGGTGAAATGAACATTAGAAAAGTGGGTTTTTCAAATCCAAATTAAAATTCACTTAAGTATTTATGACTCTTTGACATCTTTCCAAATTAATTTTCCTCCTCCAAACATCAAGCAAACACTCTAACATAGCAAAATTTTGAGTTTCTAGGCGAAATTGGAAAGAAAAACTAAGAAGAGGGTGCAAAGGTTGAAATCAGGGTGCAAATGTTGAAGGTGGAGTGTGAATATCCTATCAAGGGCACAAATTTTCAGTCGAGGGTGCAAATGTTTAGTCGAGGGCGCAAACACTCTGTCGAGGGCACAAATGCTCTATGGATGGCGCAAATGACTAACAAGCCCTAGAAACGTGTTTAAGTGGAAAAAACATCATCTTCAAAGCTCCATCAAGTCACTCATTAACCTCCAATAAATCAGTAAGAGCTCACGCCATTTAAAACCATTTTCACAAAGTTTATGTGTTGAAGTGTTATCAAAATTAAGGTTATAATTTGGTGTTTGAATTTTCTTAAAACCCTATTATTCCATTGCATGCTTGAAAAATCCCAAATTTCACTCCCCTATACCTTTGCATCCTTCCTACAATTACACAAACCCATTCTCAAACCCTTGTTTTTCAAAATCCCCTTTTCCCAAAAATTTCTCACAAAACCCTAAGCCCTAGGTGTTACATCTACCTAGGTTTCCAATCCCAAATTCTCCATCCTAAATATCATCATATTACTACTCCTTGTCCCCTCCCCCATTTCATACATCCCTAAGAAACATCTCCCTCATTTTCTCTTTCACAGTCCCCATTATCAAAAACATATTTCACACCACCCACTTCCCTAGGGTTTTGACAAAAAAACCATGGCAGAAGAGGAAGAAAACACATCATTCAGTGAAAGAGAGGAAACAAAGGAGAGGAGGCCACATAAAGGTGGAAGAGCACTCAAACTTGAACCTGCCAGTACTAGGGAGCTCTTGGTTTCTCCATTGACAGTGACATGCTTCAAACATGTTGGTTGTTATGATTTATGTGAGAAAATTCAGAGGGTTAAACACCATCCCATGCAAACCATACTTTTCATATCAGGAATCCATGAAAACCAAGTTAATTTAGCTGGAGTCGCTTCTACTATATCTGTTACTATTATTTCAGCTGCTACATGGATCCCAAATGTTGGGGAGAAGTGGTTCAAGAAAGGTAATTTGAAGAAACAGGACTTTGAATTCTTTTTAAAACCAAGACACCAAAATCAGACAAAGAGGTTTTTTCCTTTTTCTCACCTCCTGGACATATATGAACCAATGATGAAGAAAATCATGAAATATTTTTCATGTGAAGGTAGATTTTCAAGGCTTTATTCCTATCACATTTGGCTTTTAATGCATTTCAGTAGGGTGAGGATGTTTAACATACCCTACTATCTTTTCCAGAGTATAGAGAAGATGACATAAATTTCCTAGAAAATGGAGTATGAACAGAAAATGAAAAGCCTATGCCATCATTCCCTCATAAAAATCATAGTCCTCCACCATCTCAATCAACTAAACATTCCATGGAGCATCTTCATAGCTAATGATATTTTCAATTATCCATCCACTCAGCATGCACAAAATGTCCCTTCATCATCATAGCCATCCACTTCCATCCCTCCATCTCAGTCGATAGCTCATTCATCATCATCAAATCAATATTTTTCACCTCCTTCATCTCCATCTCATCATGACATTGCGGCTCACCTAGCAGGATTGAAGACATTGAGCCTAAGTGGGCTAGTATGGTTGAGGTTGAGCCATTGCCAAAAACCTACCAAAGAGGCTATAGGCATGTGTTTGCTCCACACAGAGTGGAAGGGGCCATGCCTTCTACAACAACAAAGCAGGTGGACAAAGGTAAAGAAAAGGTGATAAAGGCAGTCATTCATGATGAGGAGGATCTTCATGAAACAGAACAAGAATTTCAGCTTGTTAACCTATATGAGGATGAAAATGAAAAAATCACCAATGCAACCATCAAAGGAAAGGATTTCAAGATTAAGGAGCTCCAAACTAATCTTGACAGGGCCATATATGTTATAAACTTCCTTGAGCGGGAGAATGAGCAATTGAAAACTAAACAGGTCATTGATGAGGTCAAGTATTTCATTGCTCAAAGGGAGGCAAAAAAATCCAAAGTCATGCTAGATGAAGCACTTGAAAACTATGGCTTACTTGATGAACATGAGGAACAAGTACCAAGACAGAGACCAAACTAGAGGACTTAAAAGAGCTCTAGCTCTAGAGAGACAAAGGGAGGTTGAGCTTGCTAATCAGTTAACCCTAAATGAGCAGCTTGCTATAGTGATCAGTGAAAATAGGGAACCATGGCTTGATAGATCCAATCAGCACTTGGAGAAGCTTCTAGCAAAAGCTAACAAAGACAATGACCTATTGAGGAGGAAATTCAAACACCATGCCCTAAAGGAGAAAATTGCAATGGCCAAGCTCAAAAGAGCCAATGCAAAAATTGATGATTTGAACATGGAAGAGAAGAAGAAATTGGACATTCTTGTTGAGGCTTCCCTCCAATCTTAGACACATCATCACCAGCTATTCTACAAATTTTGAGGCAGTTTGAAACTTTTTTGCAAAATCTAGGATTTTATGAGTTTTTTGTAACAAGAATTTAGCAAAAAAAATTTCATTTGCATAGCGCCCTAGGCACTATGCAAATGATTGGGGAAATTTTTGAGGAAAATAAAGCTACCATTGGATTCCTAAAGACATGAGCATTCCTAAAACCATGTTTCGAGCCTTGGTTTGCAGTTTTGATAGGTGAAAAGGTCAAAAAATCACTTAAAAATGACCTTTCTGCCGCTGTTATGACCTAGGCACTGCACAAATACCATTCTTGGAAGAATGAGTTTTTGATGGGGGAAATTACCTTCATTGTCAAAACTGGAGGCATATTCAGAAAGATGACTGGAAGGGTTTTCCAACAAGCCATCTTGGGCCTGATTTGGACACCTGTAGATCAGCCAAAAGTGGCCCTGAACATGGACGGCGCAAATGCTCAGTTGAGGGCGCAAATGTCTATTTTGCTGATATTTTTGGAATTTCTCTCAAATTTTGACTTTTCTTCAGAAAATCATGTTTATAGTTATGTAATTAATGATGGTAAATGTAATTATGTTTGGGATTAGTTACCTAGAGGTAGATTCATTGGGTTAAATTTATCATTGATTCAAACTGAATCGGTTTGAATGTAATTAGGAATGTGTCACTTGGACCATCCTACACTTCAACTTTCAATTCAGTATTTTTTGGATCTCTTCCTCACCTCATTGATTCGACCCCTAAGGATGAGTGAATGTTTTTTTGATGTCTATTTAGCCCATTTCTTCACTCTTGACAAGGGTTGGAATCAATTTGGATGTTAGCTTATTGATCAAGGAACTATTGTACTCAGTTTTTGGCTAGTTAATAAAGAAGAGTTGCAGCTATTTTTTGGGATACATGTGGTATGATGTTTTTCATTGTTTTTCCTTTAGTTTCATATGTTAGAATGCGTTTTATTCATGTTTATTAAATCTCTATTTTCTGATTTATTTCAAGTTGATAGGAAAAACACATGCTTGCTCATGCTCTGTTTAGGGAAAGATATCATAATTTGTCCATTTTCCTCTATTTAGGAAGAATACATCTCCCATTCTCTTCTTAGCTTCTCGTCCATATCAAAACCAACTCATCACAATCATCTTTAAAGTGATAAGACTTATGCCCACCTTGCCCCATTGAATCCCTGCAACCCTATCTCATTTTCCCTGACCTAGCTCACTTGACCTAATATCTTCATTCATTGAAACCCAACCCAATCAAATCAAAACAACCCCTGCACTCATATCTAGCCTAAAAACCTTAATTCATCTAGCCCTCATGGTTGTGACCCTATGGAGAGAGCTCTCTCCAACTTGGTAGGGCTAGATACCAAGTCAAAAGGTTGGTTTGTGGTTACCTCTATTGGGATCTCTTCTTCAGCTTTAGAAATCTAGCGGAGTGATAACAGAGGCCATCAAAAAAATTGATCCTTAGCCAGCATGGTATTGGATGAAACCCCATAATGTATAACTAGCCATGAAAAAAATCTTAACTTATATGAACATTATAACCAAACATGGCGCAGTGATGAATCCATCTATGCTTTCAATCCATTAAAATTCATTGAGTATTCAAGATTAGGGGCAACAGATGTCTTTGATAAAGCACAAGTTACAAAAGACAAGAAATGCACTACAAAAGCAAGATACCAAAGCACCAACTCCAAAACCTCCAAAATGGCCTAAGCATTTCAATTTTCATTTTAAAAATTCAATTTTTGAGATAAGCCTTCATAATTCCATAAAATAGAGACAATCAAAGGCAGGGAGGTCATAGTCATTAGTAAGATCATGCCACTCCTAAGAATGAATACAGTTGAATTCCACACTTCACCTTTGAGAAAATGCTCATCCTACTTAATCTATGAGACTAGATGTGAAGAAACTCCAACACACATGAAACTTGAACCCTCCAAATCCAAATAAGATGGCAAGTTAAGTCTCGGGATTTCTTTATTTGATTGAAAGTGTCTTCTTTTCTTCTTTAATTTTAATCATCTCTCATCCTCTTTTTATATACTTATTTCTCTTTACTTTAATATTTACATCACTTTTTCAACCGACTCTCTTCTCCATTCATTTTTCATTTATCCTTGAATAGTTATTTCTCTTTCCTTTAATATTTGTATTAATTTTTCAACCTACCCTTCTTTCTATTCATTTTTCTTTTATCATTGTTTTTAATTTATTTTAAATTTCTACTAATTTTCATTTCATCATTTCTTCTTCTTTTTTCCATTTTTTTTCTTATTATTTTTTATTTTCACGATATAAATGCATCTCACCCTTTATGTTTGCAACATGGAATCCATTCTATTTTGGCCCTCATGTTGAGTATTTTCTCACTTGAAACATTTCAATTGTAAAAAAAAAATTCATAGTTTTAAACCAAACTAATCAATGGTATTTTATTTTTCTGAATTTCAACTTGTTTGCAATGTAGACCTTGTGTCTATGGCTTGTGCCTCTTATTAGTGATAGACATCTCATATTTCCAAGATACAAATAGACATATATAGTTCAAAATTATTTTTCTGGATCATAAAATGTACCTTGCAAACTGATGAGATCTTATATTTGTGTGGAGTCAATAGTAGTTATACCCTGATAGATGTAACTCAATCAATGTTTGAATTTTTTTTCTCATATTAACACAAATTGTTGCTTTTTACTTATAAAAAAATGATTTATGTAATTCCAAAGGATTTGAATACAAATTTTTTTATCACAAGTCAACAGTAAAAAGTATTTACATATGCTTATCCTCACTCTATCATTGTATTTTTCAAGAAACCTCTTAAAACATGAAAATTTCTGTAAACAAAAAAATACTATAAATCCTCATAGAAAAATTCCCTATATTCTCTTATATAAGTTGACCATTTTCTTGGGAAATGAGATGCTCAAAAAATATACACAAGGCACCTATGTTATTTTCTAAAATTATAGCACGCCTTATTTGTTGTCCAATATTAAATACAAATTTAGGAAATGTCAATCCAAATAAAAATTGTATGAAATTGAAAATATATTAATTTCCACTAGGTACCAAATTAGATAGCGGGATTGGAAAGTACTGCAAACCAAAATTCCAATAATGGAATGAAAAAATCCATCTCCTAAGAGCAGAAAAATATGCTATAGTAAGAATAATAATTAGTCACTATTGTTCTGAAAGCCAAGAGTAACAATATTCACACCAAGAACATATTCAATGTTGTCCTATAGTGAATGATCTACATTGAAAGCATATTTGGGATTGATTCATATTGGCCTTTCACATATTCTCTCTAGGCATGAGATTAAAAATTAGGGATAAGATGGAAACCAAGGCAAAAAAATCTCCTAGCATCCACGGAGGAAGGGAGAAAAATCCAATTACCTCATGAATTATAGCATTGTGTTGGTGCCACTATTGCGGAACTCTACTCCTTGCAATGTTAAGCTCACCCTAACTTGAAGGCTCATGGGATCGTATTAAGGGAGGAATTCTATTTGACATGTGATTACACCTCTATGTAGTAATTGTCATCCATCTAACCCACTTAGAAGATGTAATGATCTAGGAGGAGGTAGTTTTGACTATTGCGTAGAGACATTGAAACACGTGTCTAAAGGTAACTACCTCCATACAAATAGAGCCAAGCACCTATGATTGGGTTCTCTAAAGATATATATTGAACCCTTATAATCCCTAAAGAACAATGGTATATACCTTAAATCCCATGATAAACAAGGCAATATAAGAAATTTTCCTCCAACTCTACTTTATTAAGAAGCATAACTTGCAAATATGTTCCTCCCTAGAAAGATGTACTCTATGTCCACCTCAACTTGTGCAAACATGTTAAAATTTTCCCAAGAGGAATATGGAGCCCATGCAAAATGAGTGCCAAAGGTAACCTAGTTAGATAACAAAGCCCTGAAATATTTCAAGGAAGTGCTCACAGTATCGAGACAAATTGCAACTAAGGATTCTATACAATCATTAGGGGAATTTTGAGGTCTAAAATGGGCCTCCTAAGGAAATTATAAAATATTAGTGGAAATAATAAAATAATATTTGATAACATAATCAAATTTTAGAGGGAAAAAAGGAAAAACTACCTTTTCAACTCGTATTTTCAACTTATCTTCCAAATTTTTTACTCAAATTTCGAGAGGGGGTACTCTTTGGATGTAAAATTTTATTCCTTGTCCAAGGAGTACCCATGTTGCATACTTTCGATGGACCCCGCTGCAAGAAAAATGAGAAATACATGGAAAAATGTGATTGCAATCACGTTTTTTCATGAATTTCTCATTTTTAACATAGCAGGGTCCATCGAAAGTATGTAACATGGGTACTCCTTGGATGAGGAATTAAATTTTTCATCCAACGAGTACTCCCGCTCGAAATTTGAGTTAAAAATTTGGGAGATAAGTTGAAAATACGAGTTGAAAAGGTAGTTTTATTATTTTATTATTTTTTAATATTTTTACCCTTTTTCTTAAAAAATGGTGAATCATCCCCCATGGTTGACATTATCATCTTGAATCCTATTGGTTCTTATAAAGTTTATTTTGGTTGTACATTTACTTAGGAGGCCCATTTTAGACCTCAAAATTCCCCTAATGGCAATAAAAAATATCCAAGTATGGCTTGTGTGGATGTCCTTCTAATGGCTATGTTAATCTTCTATTTTAGAGCTACTTTGTGGGGGTTGGAGGGGAAATTTTGACATTTCTATCGAACAGTTTTATCCATGCAAGATATCTCTCTAAAAGAATGGGCCTTTGAAAACCAATAAGGTCGTCTACTTGAACAGTCTAAGAATACCAATCTCTCTAACGAGCTAAGGAATAGAGGACTAAGAAAGGGTATATCTCACAACTTGAGGTAATATCTTCCATCTATCGCAAGGCTATGGAGGTAAGTAACATGCTTAGACCTATTGTCAAGCCAAGTTAACTTAGGCCCCAGTTTGACATTTTGGAGTCGATTAAACTCGTCAACAAGAAACCTGATATGTCCAACTCATAGGTGGATGGGAAAGCTTGTTGGGATTAAATATAAATGCCACAAAGGAAATGGAAACCCTTGTTTTGAAAATATTCCTGTTGCCGAGCTTTTGCAGAGTCTAAGTCAAACCCTTACACTCCAGCTTTAGTGAGTAGTTTTCCAAATCAAGTCTTTCAACAATTAATAACCAACAGCCCAATACCCCATTCAGAATCTATGATAGTACCTTGGGTGAAATTACAAGGGCATCCTAAAAACCAAGTGAAAGACATGCATTTTATGTATATAAAAATTTAAAAAAAAAAAAAAAAAGAAAAAAAAAAAAGCAGCGAAATAATAATAATGGTTAAAATAAAGACCAACCAAAAGTAATAATGAAACTGCAAACACTCCATATAAAAGTAGGCATTACATCCATTGGGCATGGATGTAATCTCTATAGAGTCTAAACATACCTTCAAATATGTTTACACCGTATTCATACCACGTTTCAATAAGGGCACGTGATACATTTGTTGAAAGATGCTTAAAAAAAACGCTCGAGTGATAGACTACAAATGAAAGAACAAGATCTCCAACAATAAATGAACAGCAAAACCTTATAATACACAAGGCTTTGGGAACATAAGCATTTTTCTTTGGCCACCCCTAATTCAGAGGCTCTTATAGTCCCTTGAGGGGAATTACAAGGGCATCCTAGCAACCAAGTGAAAGACATGTATTTCATGTCAGAGAGAGCGGGAAGCAGGATAATAATTTAATTGTTAAGCCCAGCAAACAGTAATAATGGAACTGCAAACACTCCATATAAAAGAAGATATTACATCCATTGGACATGGATGTAAGCTCTACAGGCATACTTTCAAATAAGTTTACACCCGTAATCACAGCAAATTTCAATAAGGTTACATGATACATTTGTGCAACTCCCAAGTGTCCGATAGATTTCCAATGAAAAAGCAAGAGATCCAACAATAAATGAACAGCGTAACCATATAATACAAAAGGCTTTGGGAACATAAGCCACTTTTCTTTGTCTACCCTTGAACTGAGACTACAATGCATTATCTGTTATGTTCAGATAGGAGAAGGAAAAGCTCATCATCTGTGATAGCACCTATCTCCATTGCTCTCTGTAATGGTGTTTTACCTCTCCCATCAACAATCATCCTGAAAAAACACAGAAAAGGTTCACTGGGTTTGCACCCCTCAAAAAACACTCACTTAAAATTATGGGTTGATTTAAAGCACAGATGTACAAGATTTCTCCATTGACAAATAAAATCTAATCATGCATTTTTTCGCTAATAAATACTAAAAACTAATATACCTTCTTATCAGCAGCTTTGCAAACTGATCCTTCCCTTTGAAAATGCAATGATGAATAGGCACTCTTCCATAACAATCTTGAGCATTAACCTCTGCACCATACTGCAATAATAACTCTAACATACCCAGATCACCAGTATGGAATGCAAGATGCAGCAATGAGCATCCTTGCAAGCCACCCTCGATTTCACTTAAATCGTCAGAGTAAGCTGCTGAACTTGGGCTCGATGTTCCTGAATCTGGGAGCTGCAAGTTTCCCCTATAACTGTTTTGTGATATATCATAATCAATTGGACTCCCCTTTGACAAATTGGAAAGGCTACTTGACTTAGACTGCTCGTAAGTAGTTTTAACATTTGCATCATACATGACAAGAAGACGGTAGACCATTTGCTTGTTATATTTTTGAACTGCATCACACATACGATACTCCAATGGGGGTAACTCCGCATCAAAATTTTCCTTTGATGCTAACCGCTTTTTAGCATACTACACAGTTTTTATATTTTTGAACAACCGCATGTCAGTGATAGCTCTATTGCAAAATCTAAAATTAAATAAATCAAGCGAAAGAAAACAAATCTGCGAAGAGAAAACATAATAGTCGAGGTCCTGTTGATATTCTAAAAGTATAACTGCAGATTTGTGGGATTTTCTCAAAGCCGTACCTCATAAATATCAGTAGAAATATAATTTTCTTAGATGTTTGAATTGCTCAGGAGGACTGTAACATTCAACTACCCCATCAATTTACACAGTAAATAAAAAAAATAAAAAATTACACTTTATCTATAATACAAAAACATTATCTCATTTGTTGTATTTTTTACATTTGAGTTTATATAGGCATAATCATAAGTTCATTATGCCTACTCTAATCAAAGATAATCATTTAAACAAGTGCTACATAGTAGCTATTACGTGCTACATTATCTCCTTTGCTATGTTATTTACATTTGAGTCTATACAGGGATAATCATAAGTTCATTATGCCTACTCTACATAAAGATAATCATTTAAACAAGTGCTACATGGTAGCTATTACCTGGGACTTAGTTAGTTGAGTTGGTCATAATTAAATAATGGATTAGAACTGAATTATAATATTATATTAAAAATCATATAATATACCAGATATAATAATTATATGTGAGTACTTATAAAATAAATAGATATATTATCCTTAATATTCTCCATTATAATTTATGTATTAAAAATAATTTATTGATAAATACTTGTATTGGTAAGAATTAATGTTTATTGAGGTTGATTTAAAGCTTGAAGTTTATGCATCTTATACTCATTTCTCCTTCCCTCCGTTTTAAGCTATCAAAATACAAGGAAAAAGATTCTTAACTCCAGAAACAGAGAAACAACATGTATGTCTGCTAAATTATTAAATGCAAATCAAATGGAGAGTCACATATACAGTCCAGGGTGATCTGTAGAGCGACGTCAATAGCACAGAACTCAATAACTGTTTGTTTCGTATCATTATAGAACATGCAAAATCGTGATAGCTTGCCAACAAAGACAATATGTCCAACACAATTTACACATTGCAGACAAATGTTACAAGATAGAATGATCAGTCAAAACACTGTATGAATGAGGCATAAATGAAGCACATGAAAGCAAGATGTGAGTAGCAATTACCCGCCAGTTAATAGCTATTATTTAATATACTAAGTGATTAAATTAAAGTAATACCTTATTGTTGCCTATTTAATTATAGTGCTACCATGTAGCACGAATATAGGCAAACGCCATTGTAGATTGAGACCGTGTGCATTGGAGAGGCACCGAGCAGTCAATCGTAAGTTGCGTCTTTTTCATTGATGCAAATAATATTACATTTTATCACAATAATCCTCGATAAAAAAGACCGTGAAAATTAAGAGATCAATTCATTTTATCCTATTTTATCGTAGGTTGATGTTGATTATTACAGCGATTGATTCTACAAACTGGACAAAAATAGATAATTTGAATCACATCAGGGCTATGTATGCCTGAGATCTACTGCAGGCACGATTTTTTTGGTTGAAAAAAAAAAATTAAGAACCAATCTTTATAGGTCGTAGATATTACTAGGCATATGCTCGTCAAATTCTTAACATAAGGTAGCAACCACAGACAGCAGGAGAAATTCAAACAAGCTTGATCTCGAGAACTGTTGCCTGGACATTCTAAGGTTGAAATATTTTTATGGTAAGAAAGCTTTGGAACATTGCAGACAGAAAGGAGTTGAACTTGAAAATATGAAGTTAGAAACATTTTTATGGTGAAAAAGATCTAGATAGAAAGGAGTTAAGCCGGAGCAAACCCAGTGCGTCGGCGATCAGTTCTGGCTTATGAATATGGGAACAGAGAGCGAGATCAGGACACAAAGAAAATGAATATATAGATCGAAAAAATAGAAGGGTTTTAATCCAAATTAATTCTATGCTCCGAAATAGAGAACCCTCTTATCAATCCCAGAACTGAAACTTCATCAAAGGTATGAAATGATAAATAATGTTGGAAGAGTAATCTCATTAAATACTCTGTTTAATCTGTTAAATGTTTAAACTCATCTGACTTGTTAAACTAACCTTTGAGAGATGCAAGTTGATTTAGGTTTCAATTAATTTATAAATTGCAAATCTCAATCTTGAGTAACACCGTGACCCACCGCCAAAATCCTTTGGATTGCGAGCGGAGACATCTTGCTCTTTTCTTGATTATATTAATTTCATATGCCTGCCACGTTTCTTTGTGCATGTCCTACCGGTGTCGTTCTATTCAGATGTCGGCCCACCGCATCTCATTAAATACTCTGTTTCCCTCCTTCGTCACCTTGCATTGCGACTCTGGAGATATTCAGTTTTTCTTTACAATCTGTGAACATCAAGTTAAACTGTGTGACAAAGGCCGCCTATGTATGTATTTATTTCATTGACAGTGAGTTATGCCTATTTTACTTATGTTCCAAGGATTTAGAGTGCTAAATTTCGGTAATTCAGTTTTTGAGTTTCTGGTCTTATTCTTACCAGGTTTCAGGTTAGGACCAGCGGGATTCATAAATTAGATTTTGCTTACTATTCATATTTATTTCAACTATCCACCTAAATTTAAGATGCTTTAGAGACGGAGTTGTCTACCCAAGTAATGGAATAGCCCGGACGGTAGTTTTTTTGCCAGAATCTGGTCAACTAAAATTCAAAAAATCAGGTAGTTGGAGTGTTTGGAATCCATTTTTGATAGTGGAAATAGATTCAGCACTATCAAATACTTTTAGGGCACTCAAAATACTAAAGTTTAACAACTGTAAACAAGATTCGAATAAAATCTTTGCCGGAATTTTCCAAAATCTTTGCCGGATTCTGAGCCATTCCATTGCCTGAGTAGACTACATGCTTTAGAGACTGCTTATTGTATATACTATTAACAGGTGTGTCGGTACATGTGCTTCCAGTGGACAGATGGGAAATTTAGCTATGGACAATTTTTAACACACCGGTTGTTTTGCTAGAACTACCATATTCTGTGCATTAGGTTTGCAGAATACCACCTTTAATTGTTACGCCGATAGGCGTAACCCCCCTATTGGAATTGCATGATTTAATCATTTTTTAATTAATCATTTTGATCGGATGGTGTAGATTTAGAGATGCTAGTATATTCTGGTCGTCTCCAGTAAATCAATGAATCAAATCTACACCACTAACTTGCTTGCATATCTAAATCATGTGATTAAACCATACTTAAATTAAAAATTTACAAATCTTCATTAAAAATTTACTATACCATTTATTAATTGCCCCTACCAAGATTAACAAGTGCGTGCTTGATGGTGCAAATTCTCCAACGCATGCGTGATGGTTCATTGCAAATTCTCCAACGCATGCGTGATGGTTCAAATTCTCCAATGCATGCGTGATGGTTCAAGGGTAAGTGGGTTTTAGGTGTTATCCAGCGGCTGGGTGGTGGCGGCGGCGGCAGGAATATGTTTCGTCTTAGATCTTATCTACGGCTGGGGTTGTGTAAGTGGCCAGGCGTGGTGGCTGGTGCACTGCAAAGTCTTTCAAGTGTCAGGGCAGTCACTCTTGCTGTTGAATTTGAATCAACAGGCCTCTCCCCTACACAATCACCACGTTACGAAATGCTGTTAGATCATGGTATTTCTTCCGCCATGGAGAACAAATCACTATCTATGAGACATCAGGATTGTTGCGAAACACCCCACAGTGAGGAGAACATGATACCCAAATGGCTCGAATTTCCGCCTGCGCCGAGAAAACCAAAGATGAAGCGGAACCAATAACTCTTACAAAAGTTTTCTTCAATGCTGAGGATTTGGATTATGCATTCCTTCGATACAAAATCAACCCTCCAAGGAAAATAATGTGTTCCTCTAAGAGGATATTGGGGCAGAATGACGAACACCAAATCTAGGGCTCCTTATGGCGCCTTATTAATGCAGGATGCTAATATATTATTGGCAAAGTACTCATAATTTCAGAGTTTCGTATTAAAGAAATCTTTGAGCGATTTTATAAAATGTTCTGATGAAGTCAAGCCGATGCCATGAGTTATTTTTAAGTTTGTCTATTGGTTTGGTTTGTATGAAAAAATTGCCAATAATGTGATATAAATACTATGGCCTACTTACACAGTAATCTCATCAACGATCTGTGAAAATAATTATCATGTAATGTTATAGATATAAGCAGGCCACTACTTACCCTGTTAAATATTATTTGGTTTTAATATTACTGATGCCTGATAATGGCTCTTTACGTTCGATAGTGTTTGCATGTTTGCATATTGAACTTTAGGGGTTTGTTTCTTTCTTACTCGCACTATGTCTCATTCTGTCTTTAAAGGGATCACCATCGGTGTGGCAGGCAAGTATTCTCTCCTCTCCCTAGCTTTTATTGTACTATTCGCACTGCAAATTATGGCCCCCATTACATATCTGAATGGAAATTTAGCTTAAACTTGGTGGTCTGGCACAACGACGGAGCATGACGCCTCGAGAGCTCTATGGACAGTGTGCTTTACACAATATATTCTCTACAATTGTAATGGGTATAGCCCTCTTGCATTTTATTCCCAAAATGCCCTTCCTCTCCTCTGCAACGTATGCCTTCGCTTTTTCCATTTCAAGCCCCATTGGAATTGCCACTAGAATACCACTTGTTGCACTTGCAAAACATAGTCAAGAAGGGTGGCACTTAACATAGTCCGCCACCTTTCATCCCAAGTTAGCAGTCTCATCAATTTTCAGTTCATTTTTTCTATATTAATATGACATGTAAACAATTCTTTATATGATCTTTGTTAATATGTACAGGGTTTTTTTGGCTTCCGACACCTTTGCCTCGATATTATCTTGCGAATGGATGTAGAATTTTAATAAATTTGTTACCGCAGCACATGCTTTTTGTCCCAGTCTAACAAGGAGAATCCCAAAGCAAGACTGTAGAAAATTAAATTTAATAACTAAATGAAATTATTGGATGTAGGCTACTTACTTAATGTGACATCGATCCTTAAGCCTACGCATGTCTAGGGCTGGGAAATATAGTTTCATTTTCCTCATGTGATTTACAAAAATGTTGAAATATTAAATTTACCTGCTAGCCTTTGAGCAGGAAGAAAAAGAGTACAGAGGCAGTGCAGCAGATTTTGCGTGTACAGCAATACGCATTCAAGAAGAATGGGAGAACAGTAAGGACGAATTAAAATGTTGATGGGCCGCAGCCACAAATTGCAGAGGAGAATTGATATTGGTGATGGGCGTAGCCATTTTCTATAGGAGGAATGAAAACTTTCGTAGTTCTGGTCTACAGAAGAGCAGATTTTTATTAAAACCAGTCATTTCGGGCTTTTAAGCCCTCAACAACCAAAATGAAAAAAAATTGATTAAAACAGCCAAAGTCCTTCAATTTTTGAAAAGGCGGGACAAGTGGTCCCCACCACTTAAGCGGCAATCGGAATCGCAATTTCTTTTGCAGTGTCTTGTTGATGTGAAGATTTGCGATGCGATGCGATCACAATCGCAATCGCGAATCACAGCAGCAGTATTAATAAGTGTCTTGTTGATATGGAAGATTGCGATGCGATTCAAATCGCAATCGCAACATCGCACATCGCTCAATCGCAAAGTTTTTGTTAAGCCGATCCGCCGATCGCCGATTTTCGACTGCGATGTGGTCCCCACTCGTACGTCGCGCATTTGATATTTTTAAGTTCCGAAAAGGTTTTTCTTTGTAATTTGTTTTATTACTTTGTTTTAAGTTTTATATAGTTTTTATGTAATGTTTTAATATGCGCGGAATATAAAAACAAAAGGGCCCGAGAGCCTATGTTGTATGTATTGTATTGTTATGTTATTTAGCTTGTTTTGCACAGCAGTGCGGGAAAAACGAAATACACAGCAGTGTTGGTTTACAGAGACAGAGTATTGTTTTGAAAGAACAGAGAGTAGTTTTTTGCACTGCGTCTGCAACAGTCACTATTTTGAATCCCTCCATCAGAGGAAGAATTTGTAACAGTTTTGAAAGAAATAGAAGTTTTTTTTGGTCTGGAAACTCTGTCTCCGGTCAAGAATTTTTATATTTCTCTGTGTTTAAGAGGGGAGTTTACTCTCTCCATTTGTTGTTCTGGAATTTTCAATATTCCAACATGGTATCAGAGCTAGTTTAGGCTCTTTGAAGGTTTCAAAGAAGCTGAAGAAGAAGAAGACTTGTTGCAGTGTTTTCTCCAGCAGTGTGAAAGCTCAACAGAAGTCAAAGTTCAGTTATTTCTCAAAAAAACAGAGTTGTTGTTTTTTGGTTAAAAGAGTTTGTTCTTTCAGAAAAGGAAAGACAGTTTGTTTAAGTTCAGAGTTCAGTTTAAAAGGCAATGGCTGGACCAAGCACTGGTATGAGTATTGGAAATGTTCAGCTTCCACAATTTAATGGAAAGAATTATGATTATTGGGCCATTACCATGAGAGCCCTGTTTGTCTCACAAGACTTATGGGAATTTGTAGAAGATGGTTTTGATGAACCAGCTCATGTGCAAGCTTTTAATGCCTTAACTCAAGTAGAGAAGGATATATTGAAGAGCAATAGAAAGAAGGACTCTAAAGACCTCTACTATTTGTATCAAGCAGTAAATGAGAGTGTGTTTCCAAGGATAGCAGCAGCTAAGAAATCCAAGGATGCATGGGAAACTTTGAAATTAGCCTATCAAGGTATGGAGAAATTTAAGACAGCAAAACTTCAGTTGCTGAGGAGAGATTTTGAAACTCTCTTCATGAAAGAGTCAGATAATGTAGACACATTTTTTACACATGTGATTGGGATTGTAAATCAGATAAGGTCCCATGGAGAAACTCTTGAAGAAATAAGAATTGTGGAGAAAATTTTGAGGAGCTTACCCTCAAATTTTGATGTTATTGTTACCACCATAGAAGAGACCAAAGATCTCTCAAAGTTCACGGTAGATGAACTTCATGCCTCACTAATAACTCATGAATAGAGATTGAGCAGAGATGAAAACTCATCTCTAGAGCACGCCTTCAAGACCCAGATTCCTTCAGGAAGAGGAAGAGGTCAAGGCAAAGGAAGAGGAAGAGGCAGAAGTTAGAACAGAGGTGGAAGGAACAGCCCTTCACATTCACATGGAAGGAGCAACAGTCAAAATCAGAGCCATGGCCAATGCAACAGCCAACAAGGTGGACACCAACACCAACATGCTCATGGAAAAAGGTATGACAAATCTAATGTCCAATGTCATTATTGCAAAAAATATGGGCACTATGCCAATGAATGTAGAAAGAAGAAAAATGACATGAAAAATAAGCAGAATGCTAATGTTGCAAAAGAAGAAAAGAACCCAAGTAATGTATTGTTAGCATGTAATGTAGCACAAGATAGAGAAGATGATGTTTGGTTCTTAGATTTAGGATGTAGTAATCACATGACTGGAAATAGAGCAATGTTTGCCAATCTAGATGAAAAAGTTAAATCAGAAGTGACCACAGGGACTAATACTAAGATTTTTGTCAAAAGGAAAGGCAGAGTGAGTATTCGAGCAAGAAATGGTGAGAAAAAAAAATTTCCTGATGTGTATTATGTTCCAGGTTTGAAGTGTAATCTTTTGAGCTTTGGGCAGCTCATAAACAAAGGTTACAATGTAATTTTCAAGGATGATGTGTGCACAATAAAAGATATACCTCCAAGCGAGAAAATCATTGCTAAAATACAAATGACCAGCAATAGAATGTTTCCGTTCAAGCTCAACACTGACTTGAAAGGAAAAGGAAAGAGCATAGCAGTTGTAACACAAGAAGCCTTTCAGAAGGAAGCAAAAGATGAAAATTGGTTATGGCACCTGAGATTTGGACACCTCAATTTCGGAGGATTAAATTTGTTGCACAGAAAAGGAATGGTAAGAGGTTTTCCATTGATTGAGAAGCCTGACAGCCTATGTGAAGGTTGCATCTTGGGAAAGAAACACAGAGAAAATTTTCCATCGGGGAAAAGCATAAGGGCGAAAGCACCCTTAGAGATCATTCACTCAGATTTATGTGGGCCGATGTAGACAGCATCAGTTTTAGGCAGCAATTACATGCTGACCTTCATAGATGATTTCACAAGGAAAGTGTGGGTTTATTTTCTGAAATATAAGAGTGAAGTTTTTCAGAAATTTTGCTATTTTAAAGCTCTTGTAGAAAAATAGAGCGGGCTGCACATTAAAGTTCTCAGAACTGATAGAGGAAGAGAATATATATCAAAGGAATTTCTGCGTTTTTGCAGAGAGAATGGCATACACAAACAATTTACCACAAGGTACACACCGCAACAGAATGGATTTGCTGAAAGGAAGAATCGAACCATAATGGAAATGGTGAGGAGTATGCTAAAGGTGAAACACTTGCCGAATGAGTATTGGGCAGAAGCAGCAAATTGTGTTGTGTATATTTTAAATAGATGCCCTACAAAAGCTGTGATGAACAAAGTTCCAGAAGAAGCGTGGAGTGGCAGAAAACAGGGAGTCACCCACATGAGAGTTTTTGGATGTGTGGCATATGCACACATTCCTGATAAGTTGAGGAAGAAGTTGGATAGTAAGGGGTATAAGTGCATTTTCCTTGGATATTGTGAAGATTCCAAAGGCTACAGATTGTATAACCCATCCACAAAGTTTGTAATAAGCAGAGATGTGCAATTCATTGAAGAGGAAGCATGGGATGGAAGCATTGAGAAAACAGTCAATGTTAAAAGTTGTTTATCTCATGATGAAGATGAAGAAGATGTGATTGAAATTAACAACTCATCGACAGCACAACCTCCACCAACACAAGGACAGCAAGGGACACCTCAAGCAGCAGCGAGAACACTCTTGAGAAGAAGCGGGAATGCATCTCCAAGAACACCACGTGGAGCAGATTCAAGTGCTTCATCAAGCACGACTACACCAGATGAAAGAGGAACAAAGTTCAGAAGTATTAGTGAAATTTATGCGCAGGGAGCAGCAAATGAAGGTATGAATTCCCTATTTTCTTTGTATTGTCAAGTTGATGATCCTATACATTTTGAAGATGCAATTAAAGATAGAAAATGGATAGAAGCTATGGATGATGAAATTAATGCCATAGAGAAGAACAAAACATGGGAGTTGGTTGATCTCCCAGAAGGTAAAGAAGTCATTGGATTTAAATGGGTCTACAAGACCAAGAGTAATGCTGAAGGAAAAATAGAAAGAGACAAGGCCAAACTTGTTGTCAAAGGATATAAGCAGAAGCATGGGATAGATTATGAAGAAACTTTTGCACCAGTTGCAAGAATGGAGACAGTAAGAGCAGTGCTGTCAATAGCAGCACAAAAAAAATGGAAAGTATACCAGATGGATGTAAAATCTGCATTTTTAAATGGTGTGTTAATGGAAGCGGTTTACATTGAACAACCTCTCGGCTATGAAAAGAAAGGCCAAGAGCATAAAGTCTACAGATTGAAGAAAGCTCTTTATGGGCTGAAGCAAGCACCAAGAGCATGGTACAGTAGGATAGATTCCTATCTACTGGAAAATGGATTTGAAAAGTGTGAGGGAGAACCCACCCTCTACATCAAAGAAAAAGATGGTAAAATGCTTATTGTTGTTTTATATGTTGATGATCTAATATTTACATGTAATGATGATTACCTTGTTGAAAATTTTAAAATAGTCATGAAAGAAGAATTTGAAATGACTGACATGGGTTTGTTGAGATACTTCTTAGGAATAGAAGTAGAGAAAAGTGAAAAAGGAATTTTTATCTCTCAAGCAAAGTATGTGAATCAAGTTTTAGAAAGATTTAATATGCAGGAGTGCAAAGCTGCAATTACTCCCACAGTAATGGGATTGAAGTTGAGTAAAGATGACAGCAGTAAGGATTTTGATCCAAGTTTGTATATAAGCATAGTTGGCAGCCTCATGTATTTGACTGCAACTAGGCCGGATATTATGCATGTTGTTAGCTTAATTTCCAGATTTATGGAGAAGCCAAAAGAAGCACATTGGAAAGCAGCAAAGAGAATTCTGAGGTATGTTAAAGGAACTAAAAGATTTGGTATTTTATATACTGCTTCATAAAATTCAGAGTTAGTTGGATACACTAACAGTGATTGGGCTGGAAGTGTAGATGATCGGAAGAGCACTTCCGGTTATGTTTTTCATATGGGCTCAGGAGCCATTTCATGGGCTTCTAAGAAACAACCAATTGTAGCATTATCTACAGCAGAGGCAGAATATGTGGCAGCTACAGCAGCAGCGTGTAGAGCAATTTGGATGAGAAGGATGTTGAGAATTTTATGCCAAGAACAGGTAAAAGGGACAGTGATTTATTGTGACAATAGCTCAACTATTGCATTTTCAAAGAATTCAGTGTTTCATAAGAGAACAAAACACATAGATACAAAGTTTCATTATATCAGAGAATTGGTGAACAATGGAGAAATTGTTTTACAGCATTGTAAAACAGAGGAGCAATATGCAGATATTTTAACAAAGCCATTGGGGCAGAAGACATTTGAATTCTTAAGAAAATGCTTGGGTATGAAAGATAACCCAGCAGCTGACTTTAAGGGGGAGTGTTGAAATATTAAAGTCACCTGCTAGCCTTTGAGCAGGAAGAAAAAGAGTACAGAGGCAGTGCAACAGAGTTTGCGTGTATAGCAATACGCATTCAAGAAGAATGGGAGAACAGTAAGGACAGATTAAAATTTTGATGGGCCACAGCCACAAATTGCAGAGGAGAATTGATATTGGTGATGGGCGTAGCCATTTTCTACATGAGGAACGAAGACTTTCATAGTTCTGGTCTACAGAAGAGCAGAGTTTTATTAAAACCAGTCATTTCGGGCTTTTAAGCCCTCAACAACCAAAATGAAAAAAAAATTGATTAAAACAACTGAAGTCCTTCAAGTTTTGAAAAGGTGGGACAATTGGTCCCCACCACTTAAGCGGCAATCGAAATCGCAAGTTTCTTTTGCAGTGTCTTGTTGATGTGAAGATTTGCGATGCGATGCGATCACAATCACAATCGTAAATCGCAGCAGCAATATTAATAAGTGTCTTTTTGATATGGAAGATTGCGATGTGATTCAAATGGAAATTGCAACATCACACATCACTCAATCACAAAGTTTTTGTTAATTCGATCCGCCGATTGCCAATTGCCGACTGCGATGTGGTCCCCGCTCGTACGTCGCACATTTGATATTTTTAAGTTCCGAAAAGGTTTTTCTTTGTAATTTGGTTTATTAATTTGTTTTAAGTTTTATATAGTTTTTATGTAATGTTTTAATATGCGCGGCATATAAAAACAAAAGGGCCCGAGAGCCTATGTTGTATGTATTGTATTGTTATGTTATTTGGCTTGTTTTGCACAGCAGTGCGGGAAAAACGAAATACACAGCAGTGTTGGTTTACAGAGACAGAGTATTGTTTTGAAAGAACAGAGAGTAGTTTTGTGCACTGCGTCTGCAACAGTCACTATTTTGAATCCCTCCATCAAAGGAAGAATTTGTAACAGTTTTGAAATAAATAGAAGTTTTTTTTGGTCTAGAAACTCTGTCTCCTATCAAGAATTTTTATATTTCTATGTGTTTAAGAGGGGATCTTACTCTCTCCATTTGTTGTTCTGGAATTTTCAATATTCCAACAAAAAATTCTATAGTTTAATATCGTAAGACAGTAAAATATCCCTTCACTCGGAGTAAAGAACGAGCAAGAGAGGAGAGATGAATGATTGCTCGTAAACCTATTGAAAATTGATTATCTTCCACATTGTTTGCATGAGATGATACATGTCGTGACTGGAGTGTCCAAGTGTAAATCATATGGATCCAAAAAGAATTTGGGGACAGATATGTCATTCAAGACAACGAATCCCTGCAATCTATTCCAACTTATGGATCCAAAAAGAATTTGGGGACGGATACGTCATTCATGACAGAGAATCCCTGCAATCTATTCCAACTTGTGTTTTCTTTGTTGACATGCTATGAACAACAGAGGAGATTCAAGCTACTCAGCAAGAATGTCCCATCGGATGCAATCAAGATTAAAATTAATACTTATATTCATAGAATGTTGAGTTTATAATAAAGTTTATATCATATTTAAAAATAATATTAAAATTTATATTATTATTATTATTATTAATAAAATAAGAATTGGATTAATATTAAAAGCAATATTACCAATAATACCATTAAATACAATATTAATAATGTTTAAAAAATAATATTTGTAATATTAACAATTGTTACACTAAAAATTGTCACCTTGAAATTTCGTTGTCTGTATGAGCTCATTATCACTCATACTTCTCCCTTTGCAAGTCTAACATATCAGTTCCTCATGTAAAGCCTTGAAAGCAGAGAAAAGTTCCTAAAAATCTCCTAAACTTTGGTGTCGCACTTTCTCTCTATCTTGCCTGTGGTCCCGCACCTAATGTTCAGCTCTCCTGCGTACTTGAATGCACTTTATCTGTGTTAAAGGTGTGTACCCCTGTAAGATCAAAAAGGCGCAAGTAAATTCCAAAAAGCTCAATTAAAGTAAATTCTGGAAGCTTCTAGAATGGATCTTGCGGTGGCAGAACCGCTCTTGTGAGGTGCATGAATCTCTTACCTTATGGAGCTAACCCCTTGATGTGAGGATCTTATCCCTTTGAAGGAGGATTCTATCCCTTCATACTTGGAACAGAAAACCTCCTCTTTTCCACTATAAAAAGAGGCATTGGGTAGCCTCAAAAGGAGGTCAAGCTTAAGAAGATTTGAGGTTAAGTGCTGTTGAGATTTAGACTCAGTTAACTAAGAATTTTGTGAGGAGAGATTACATACCTCTATTTGTCTTGGTTGGAGGAGTGCAGAGCTTATCAAAGTAAAGGAGACTCCTGCTTCGGACCCCAGGAAGGCCTTTCGAACATCAAGGCTCAGGTTGTAAGGTTTTCCTTCTTTTGAAATTAATACAAATATACTCATTTTTCTCAATAAGCTTTCAATCAATGGTTTATTTCATAGATTCCTTGATCACTATGATAAGCATGGTTTATGATGATGTCTATACAGGCGCTATGTAATATTTTGCTTGTTTGTGACTTTAGTTTTACGAGGAAAACTCCTTCAAGTGCACGAGGGACAACAACGACTTCAAACAAGTGTTGGACATACGGTAAGTCTTTTACACCTCTATAGAGCTTTTGTAAACCTTACATGCTTAGAGAAAGATTAGTCTATTTGGTTGTTTGTTGCTAGATACTTTTAGTACTAGGGAGATCGGTCTTGTCCGCAAGAACGATTTATCCATCCAACAACAATCTTAATAAAGTTTTTAAATTTTTGATATTTAGTATTATTAAGATAACAATATCTACATTATAATATTAATATTATTAAGAATATTAATATTGTTAAAAATATATATATATTAACATTAATATTGATAAATAAGAATAATAATATTTATTTTGTAATAATTAACAATATAATTATTAATAAAAATAAATTTAAATTTTTATTCACTCTAACAATATGATTAAAAGTATTAATGATATTATCATTAATGATGTTAATATAAATACTATTAAGATTACTTTTAATAATTAATAATATATACATACTAATCATTTTAATTAAATATGGTTAAACATTTCCAACACACTCAATCAATGTCACTCATTCTCACCACTGCTCAATGATACACAATTTTGCTTAGCCATAGTCATCCATGGGTAACCCTCTTAAACCACAATAATCCATGGTGAGCCTTAATTATAATTAATAATTATAATAATTAATTATAGTTATAATTGTTTAAACAGTTAAACTAATTATAATTAAAATAATATCTAAAATAATATATAAACAAATATTAAATGTAGTCCAGGTAGTAAGGTGTGGGCTTGAGAAGAGCGATGGAGGTTTTGCGAGGGTTTGCAGGTGTGCCCGGCCTCAGGCCATGTCGCTCGCATGGCCGCCTGATGTGACAGGCGTGCCTTTTCGTCAGAACTCTGCCAAGACCTGTCTCGCCCGGCTTGGGCCATGGGGAGGCCGTCACGGGGCCGTAAGGCTGTTTTGGTTTTCACCCGGTGAAAGGATGAAGGATAGGGTTTTATTGTTTGTCTCTCCCTTCCAACGGATTTTGAGTTTTTCTAAATAGTTGAGGTTTTCTAGCTGTTGCGGTGTCGGTTTTAGGGTTTCCTTAAAGTCACTTCTATGGGGGTTGAGAAGTATTACGTGGACCTAGATCCGGCACCAGAAGACCTACTTACGGTCTAGGGGCATGAAGTCTCCTCTCAGAATCTCAACCGCTTCTTTCCAAAACCGGTTGTGAAATTTTCCCTTGTCAGTAAGGAAGACGGAATAGGTCTCCTCCCTAGCAGGAGGTCTCTATGTGAAGAGAAGTTTCAAGATCAGCAGGGCTGGGCTGAGAAGGGTGCTTGCATTGTAGGATCAATCTGTGGAAGCATCCCTAGTGGTGGAGAGGGAGGTGGTGCTCGGTGCCATGATACCAGAGCAAACTTTTCGGGGCCAGGTACTTTTTTGTTTCCTGCTCTAACTAGTGGTTTAGAAGATGTTGTTGCTAGCTCTGGTTTTTTCGGTCAAAAAGGGTTTAAAGGTTCTAGGTTAGCAAGCCTTGGTCGTCAAGATGTCTGTGGGGTGTTTGCCAGGAGTGGGGACTTGGAAAAGGGAAGTTTTGCTGAGATTCAGGGCTTGACTCAAAACCCTGACCTCCCTGCTAAAAATATTCCAGTGGCGGGTTTATTTTTTACTTAGAGGGGTGTCACGGTTGGTCAGAATCGAGCTTCTTTGTTAGGAACTGGGATAAAGATTCCTCAAAGCAATGTGTTTTCTGCTGAAGGAGAGGATCGGCCAGAGGGGGTCGATCTAGAACCTGAATTAGTTCCAGCTTCTGGGTCAGTTGATAGAGGAGCGTCGGGAAGGGAATCAAATTACAGGGCCTCTAAAGAACTGGAAGAAAGGCGACAGGAGTCGCCTGAGGTCGGAGAAGCAGATGCCCCGTCAGCTGAGGAGTTGGATGGGGGAGAAGGCCAGAAGGAGGCAGTGGGGGAAAAAAGAAAGAAGCAGAAACCCATCAAGAAGAAAGATGTTTGCCCTAGTTGTGTTCTCGGTGTGGAAATAGGTGTTTACGAAGTAATGGAAGCCTCTGAGACTATTCTGGTTGGTAGATTCTGTGGAAGAAATTACTCAGCTGCCTATATACTGGATTGGGTTCAAACTGAATGGGCAAACGCTCCTGGGAAATCCGTGAAGATCAAAGTCCTAGACAGAGGTTGGTTCAGCATGAGGTTCGAGCAGAATGATCATGCAAACTGGGTTATTCAAAGGAACTGGTGTTTTGGTAAGCGCCCCATTTTCTTCTGAAGATGGACTCCCCTTTTTTATTCCCAAACCGAGAAGATGGCGAAATCTCCAGTCTGGGTAAAATTTCCAGGGCTCCCAATGCAGTTCTGGACAGACTCTGTCTTCATTTCTATTGGGAATACCCTAGGAAAATTTTTGGAAGCCGACAAGTCTTTCCTTCAAACTGATGATCTTATTGTGGCTAGGATTCTTGTCAATCTAAATCCCAGAGAAGGGTTGGCGGATGCGATGACTCTTAAATACAAGGATCTAGAATTTCTCCAAACATTGGACTATGAAAATTTGTCGTTCCGCTGTCACAGATGCCATAAGTATGGCCATTTAGCAAAGGAATGTTCACTGGGGTATCAACGCAGAAGAAGCCAGTACAAGGTTGCTAGGAAACCGGTGGTCACTTCGTCCTCAGCTTCTGAAAAAGGGGTTTATCAGACACCGATGGAGAAGTTTTCAAGGGCAGCACAGGAGTTTGTGGAGCCGCTTGATCAAGCTCAGGTGGCGGTCTCGGTCCCTCTCTCTGAGAAGTTACCTACTCTGTCGCCCTCTCTGGCTCCCACTACTGTAGAGACAACTGGGGCTCCACAGGCAGGTATGCTTTTCTCTTCCCCCCCCCCCGTCTCCTTGTTTTTCTGTTTCTGTTTCTGATTTGGTCTCTTCCATGCCTGGTCCTTCCAAGCAGGTTCAAATGGAGTTTTAAAATTTAAACTTAAACCTTTCTCCTATTGATAGTTTGGTCATTTTTGTTCCCCTTGCCTCTTCTTCCCCTTCCCCTGACCCTGTTGATCCTTTGGTCCCTAGTCCCCCCAAGGCGCCCCCTCTCCCCCCTGAGGCACCTCCCTATAACCTGAGACCTTTGGCAAACCGTTCTGGGAAAGGAAATGTTTTTGGTGGTTTGGAGCCGGATTCAGTTCCTATAGGACCTAGGAAGATGAGGGGTAGGAAATCTGATCTCTCTAAGGCTCAACTTAAGGCAAAGATTGATATATTAGATGGCAAGCATAAGCTTTTTTATGGGGTGCTTAAAGCAACAAAGCCACCCTCCGATGTTTTGAAATGATTCTCCTTTCCTACAACTGTAGGGGGTTAGCTAGTCAACCCAAAAAACTAGCCTTGAAGGATCTGGTTAGAGCATACAACCCGGATATCTTATTGCTTCAGGAGACCCTCGGTAATAGAGAGGAGGTGACAGGGCTCCTGTCCAAACTGTTTCCTAGCTGACTCTTCCAAGCCCTTGATGCCAATGGATGTTCTGGGGATGTGGTTACGGGGTTTAAATCTAGAAATCTAATATTAATCTTGTCTTGGGGGTTTGAAAATTCTTTGGTGATGGAATTATATTCAAAGGAGTTATGTTATCCTTTCCTTATCCTGAATGTCTATGGGCCTTGTCAAGAGCGGGAGATTTTCTGGACCCCTTTTTTTTGGAAATCTTGTCTTACTTACCCCAATATTATCATAGGAGGTGATCTAAATTTCTCTCTAGGGGTCTCGGAATCTTGGGGAGCTTCTGCTCGAGCTGATCCTTTGACTGATTTCTTTCTTTCCAGGATTGCCTCCTCCCACTTGGTAGACGCCGCACTTCTTAAGCCCCGGCCTACTTGGAGGAACAGAAGAGTGGGGGAGGATTGGGTGGGCAAGAAACTGGACCGTTTTCTCCTATGTGAGGACTTGGTAGATAATTTTTCTATTTTTAGGCACTAGGTGGGGGAAGGGGGTTTGTCTGACCACCTTCCTGTCCTATTGGAGGAAAAAGGTGCCCTGAAAAAACCTGGGTCTCCTTTTAAGTTCAACTCCTCTTGGTTAAATGATGATTCCTTCAGCGACTTATTTCATGCTACTTGGAGAAGGGATGGACTTGAAAATGGAGGAAGGCTGAGAAAGATTCAGATGTTCGTGAACAATCTTAAAAAGTTGAAGGCTACAACTAAGGAGTGGCAAGCCCAAAAATCCTTGAAGGAAGAGGAATAGATGAGGACAATAAATGCTGAACTTGCCCTCCTAGAAGGTTTGGAAGGAGTTGGCTATGCCACTCTAGAATCTCGAAATATAATTTGAGAACTGGAAGCTGCAAGAAAGAAACTTCTATAGGTAAAAGAGGAAATTTGGCACTTAAAAAGTAGAGCTATTTGGCTCCAAGTAGGGGACGAAAACACAAGATTCTTCCAAAATTATGCTAAGGGAAGGAAAAACCTTAATACTATTTGGGAGATGCCAAAAGACAATGGGGAAATGGCACAATCCTTTGATGAGCTAGCCTCCCTTGGAGTGGCCCATTTCAAAGCCCTTTTCAGAGCTCTGGAAGAAGCTTCTATTGCAGAAGTCATTCAGGCAGCTCAATTCTTCCCCTACTTCATCGATGAGGAAGGAAATGACAGCCTCATGGCTCTGGTCTCCAAAGAGGAAGTGGAAGCCATTCTAAATTTGATGTAGAAAGAGAAAAGCCCTGGATCGGATGGTTGGACGGTTGAATTCTTTCTTCATTTTTTTGAATCGCTTGGTGATGATTTGGTTGCAGTTGTTGAAGAGTCTAGGGTTTCTGGATCTGTCTATAAACCCTTCAATGCTAATTTCCTTGCCCTTATCCCTAAGTCGAACCACCCTTCTTCTTTTAATGATTTCCGTCCTATTTCATTGTGCACATGTCTATATAAGATTATTGCCAAAATCATTGCCTCCAGGCTGAAACCCTTTCTCTCAAAAAACATCTCTGTTGAATAGTTTGGTTTTTTGGATGGTAGGCAAATCCATGAGTAGTAGGGGTCGCCCAGGAAGCTCCTCACAGCCTCAAAAAAAGCAGGAAAAAGGGATTTGTTGTCAAAATTGATCTCTAAAATGCTTACGACAGGATCAGTTGGTTGTACCTTAGGCTCCTTTTGACTCACCTTGGCTTCAGCTTTGAATTTGTCAGATGGGTTATGGGGTGTGTCACTTCTACTTCGATTGCAGTCCTCATCAACGAGGCATCATCTGATTTTTTCAATCTGCAAAGAGGCTTGCGTCAAGGGTGTCCCCTCTCTCCCATTTTGTTTTTACTAGCAGTGGAGGGCCTCAGTTTAATGATTCAAGAAGCTAAGAGACAAGGGGAGCTCAAGGGGATCGAAGTTGCGCTCAACTGGTGGGTAACCCATCTTCTCTTTGTTGACGACATTCTTCTTTTCAGTAATGGGAGATTGGAATATTGTCGGTGCTTAAAAAGGACCTTAGACCTTTTTCTGAAAGCCACTGGGTTGAGCATTAATGAACAAAAATCCTCCATAACCACAGCGGGGCTCTCTAGGGGGGAAGTGAACAGAGTTAAATAAGTTCTTCATTTCGAAGCCAAATCTCTGCAGGACTTGTTTAAGTACCTTGGCTTATTTCTAAAACCAGATAATTATTGTATTTAGGATTGGTCTTGGCTCCTTGCAAAAATTGAAAATAGGATGAAACACTAGAGTTTCAAATGGCTGTCGAGGGCAGGCAGGCTTGTTTTAATTAAAGATGTAGTAATGGCAATCCCGGTTTATTGGGCCAGCCTCATTTGGGTACCAAAAAGTATACTGAGGAAGATTGACCAAATCTGTAGCAGATTTTTATGGACGGGCTCAAAGTCTGAACATGTAATTCCCTGGGTTGCAGGGGGGAAAATAGTCAGACCAAAATGCTGGGGTGGTTGGGGTATAAAGGACTTGGTCCCTTTTTCTAGATCTCTTGTTGCTACACTAGCATGGAGACTTATTACGTCGGAGAATCTCTGGACTTCGGTTACTAGAAGGAAATATATAAACCCAATGCCAACTTTGGTTTGGCTTAGGTTGCCCCAAAAATCGTCAAAGAATTCCTTGGTGGTGTGGAAGGCATTAATAGCTGCTGTCAAAATCATTGAACAAGGTTTGGCCTGGAACGTTGGAGACGGGAGGTTGGTTAGACTTGGCAGGGATCCTTGGGTGGGTTGTTCGGGTTCTTTTGAGTTGTCGAGATATTTTATTGAGAACCTCAACAATAGGGGGCTTTTTTTTCTTAACCATGTTGCGGACGCTGAAAGATCCACGATCTGGAGACAATAATGGGTCTTTGGGAATGCTCTCAACCTAGAAGGAAGATGGCATGAGGAATGGGAAATCTTCCGAGCCAGCTTATAGAATTCCCACATTCAAATTACTAACCAGACAGATGAGCTGAGGTGGGTGCATTCTCATACTGGTCTCTACACTCCAAAATTGGGTTACGAATGGATGATGACACAGAATGGGTGGGAGGAACCTTGTTGGTGGTCCAAATTGTTGTGGAAGCTTAAAGGACCAGCTAAGACTAGGTTGTTATTTTGGTGCATCCTTAAGAAAAAATTCCCCACGTGGGATTTTCTTCAAAAAAGAGGAAAAATTGGGCCTGGGTGGTGCATTTTGTGTAAAAGCAATGAGGAATCGGTACAGCATGTTTTTCTCTTCTACCCATTCACTATCAGCCTGTGGAATGAAATGCTAAGGCTGACCAAAATACCTCTGAGGTGGGAAGATCAGGAGATCTCTTAAGCCTGGCATCACTGGTGGCAAGACGCTCCAAATGATAAAGTCCGAAATATGCCACTCCTTGTAGCTTGGGGAACTTGTATCGCTAGGAATCACTTGATTATTAAATATTCTCCTTTTCCTATTGGTAAACTTGTAGCAGAAGGGCTTTCCATCTACGAAAATATCCTTGTTCCTTCTAATTCTCAACAAACCAGACCTATTCAGAGGGAGGTGATCAGGGGCTCAATTCCTTGGGCTTACTTTGATGGGGCCTCTGATCTAAAAAGGAGTTGTGGAGCTGGTCTGGTGATTTTTTACCCCTCTGGGAAACTTTTTAGAGCCTCCATTGGCCTAGGTCCTGGAACAAACAACTTTGATGAGCTTAAGGCCCTTCATCTTCTTCTTTTTTGGCTGTCCCTCTGGAATGTGCGAGAGGCTCATTTTTTTGGTGATTCTTTGAATACAGTTAAATGGGTCAATGGAACGCAACATTGCAGAAATTATATTTTAATTCTGTTGCTTAATGAGATTTCTCATCTTAAAAGGTTTTTCACTGAGCTGTCTATTTGCCATATTTACAGGGAGCGGAACTCGGAGGCAGATCGCCTCTCTAAAGTTGGCTCTGAACAGGCTCTGGGCGCATGGATAGTAGAAGAGGTCACGGATGGGGTGGCAAGGCCAATTGCTCCCCCAGTTTTTGATTAAAGGCCGTGAAATCCTATCTCTCTTAATTTTCTTTCGGTTTCATGTATATAGTTGCTTATGTTTTCTCTTATAGACTCTATCTAAAACTTATTGACAGGACTCGGTGTTGTTTTCCTCTCTGAGGAGGCCTGGGCCTTTGTCCATTTTTTACTTTCACATGTCTTTTATATATGTCAAGGGAGTTCTTACTTCCTAGCATTGCATTAAATGGAAATGTATGATGACACTGTCCTTCCTACTCATTCTCTATTTCGGTTGTTTCCCTTACATGGGAGTCAGGAGAATGGCAAAGGACAGGATTTCCTTTTTGTAGAGGCTATTTTGTTGGGACTATTTCGGTAAATGCCTGGGAGTATTTACGAAACAGTTGAATTTTGTTTCTCTGCCCACAAAGCGAGAAATGGAAATGCTATGCATATGCTCTGTAATTTTTTCATGATAATAAAAGGTTCGATTTTTTTTGCGGAATATATATATATATATATATATATATATATATATATATATATATATAAGCATAATAATGGTTTAAGTAATTATAATTCTCTTTTATTTATAAAAAAAAAAAAAAAAAAAAAATTGAGACAAAAATAAATGAATAAATATTCATTGTAACCATATCATTAATAGTATTAATGATATTAAAATTAATATTGTTAATAGAAATATTATTAATATTGATATGAATAAGTAATACTAATAATATTTACATTCTAATCATTTTAATCAATTATGGACAAACATTGCCAACATAGTCTCATTCTCACCTATGTTAAATGATAGAGAAGTTTACTTAGCCATAGTCAACCATGGTTAACCTTACTCAACCATGGTCATCCTTGGTTAACCATTTTCATCCCTCTCACCCTAAAAACCCCTTGTTAATTAGTGTTAGCCATAGTCGATCAATCTCATCCATGATCAAATGTCACATTCTGACAAATATTGTCTCAATATGAAATTCACCCATGGCCAACCATGGTCATAGTTGGTCCAACGTCGCATTGTGACAACAATTGTCTCAATGTTTAAATCAAGCATGGTAAACCATGTTTATTCCCCTCGGTTTATAATATTAATAATCATGTGACTTTATAAATGATTTTTATTTAAAAAAATAATTCCTAAGATTTATTAATCTCTTTATTAATCATTTGAGTTTCTCATTCATTTGCATTTAAAATATTTATTCCTAGCCTTTACTAATCTTTTTTTGTTTTTTATATGTATCCCTTGGCCTAGTTGATCTCTTATGTTTTTAATATTTTTCCCTTCCTTTGGTTTATAATATTAAAACCTTGGGTTTATTAGTTCTTTTGGTTTATAATATCAATAATTCCTTCTGTTTATTAATTAGTTGATTTTAAAATATTGATTCTTATGGTTTATTAATTTCTTAGGTTTTTGGATTTAAAATATTTATTCTTAGGGTTTGTTACTCTCTTGTGTTTTTAATATTGATCCCTTGGCCTTATTGATTCCTTAATTTTTCGGATTCTTTCGATTCGTAATATTATTCCCTTCAGTTTATTAAATCCAAAAATTGGGGTTTAAATATTAGTCCTAGAATTTAATACTAATGTATTGTCCAATTTCACATTATGAAAAACACTCACTCAATATGAAAATCAACCATGGGAAACCATTGTTAGTTAGCATTGGCCATAGTCAATCAATGTCATCCATGATCAAATGTCACATTTTGACAAATATTGTCTCAATATGAAAATCACCCATGGCCAACCATGGTCATAGTTGGTCCAACATCGCATTGTGACAACAATTGTCTCAATGTTTAAATCAAGCATGGTAAACCATGTTTATTCTCCTCGGTTTATAATATTAATAATCATGTGACTTTACCAATGATTTTTATTTAAAATATTGAATCCTAAGATTTATTAATCATGTGAGTTTCTCATTCATTTGTATTTAAAATATTTATTCCTAGCCTTCACTATTTTTTTTTGTTTTTTATAGGTATCCCTTGGCCTTGTTGATCTCTTATGTTCTTAATATTTTTCCCTTAGTTTCCCCAAATATTGGGGTTTAAATATTAGTCCTAGAGTTTAATACTAATGCATGGTCCAATTTCACATTATGAAAAACACTGACTCAATATGAAAATCAACCATGGGAAACCATTGTTAATTAGCATTACCCATAGTCGATCAATGCCATCCATGATCAAATGTCACATTCTGACAAAAATTGTCTCAATATGAAAATCGCCCATGGCCAACCATGGTCATAGTTGGTCCAACGTCGCACTGTGACAACAATTGTCTCAATGTTTAAATCAAGCATGGTAAACCATGTTTATTCCCCTCGGTTTATAATATTAATAATCATGTGACTTTATCAAAGATTTTTATTTATAAAATTGGTTCCTAAGATTTATTAATCTCTTTATTAATCATGTGAGTTTCTCATTCATTTGTATTTAAAATATTTATTCCTAGCCTTTACTAATCTTTTTTGTTTTTTATATGTATCCCTTGGCCTTGTTGATCTCTTATGTTTTTAATATTTTCCCCTTGGTTTCCCCAATTCCTTTGGTTTATAATTTATTAAACCCTTGGGTTTATTAGTTCTTATGGTTTATAATATTAATAATCCTTTGTGTTTATTAATTACTTGATTTTAAAATATTGATTCTTATGGTTTATTAATTTCTTAGGTTTTTGAATTTAAAATATTTATTCTTAGGGTTTGTTACTCTCTTGTGTTTTTAATATTGATCCGTTGGCCTTATTGATCCCTTGTGTTTTTAATAATTTTCCCTTAGGTTCACCAATTTCTTTAGTTTATAATATTAAACCCTTGATTTGTTATTTCTTTTGGTTTATATTATTAATAATCTCTCGAGTTTACTAATCTCTTGAGTTTAAAATATTAAATAATATGGTTTTTGGGTTTAAACTATTTATTATTAGGGTATATTACTCTCTTGAGTTTAAAATATTACTTCTTAGGGTTTATGAATTTCTTCATTTATAATACTAATATTTATCCCTTAGGTTTATAACGCTTGTCCGTTGGGTTTACTAATTTCATGGGTTTATAATATTAAATGCTTGTGTTTATTTGTTCCTTACCTTTATAATTTTAATAATTCCTTTGGTTTATAATATTACTTATTTTGGTTTACAACATTAATAATCCGTTGAATTTATTAATATCTTGAGTTTAAAATATTATTTCTTAGGGTTTATTAATTTCTTAGGTTTTTTAGTTTCAAATATTAAATATTAGGGTTTATTAATCTCTTGTGTTTTTAATATTGATGAGTTGGCCTTATTCATCCCTTAGGTTTAAACTATTTATCCTTGGGCTCCCCAATTCCTTTGGTTTATAATATTAAACCCTTGGGTTTACTAGTTCTTTGGTTTTATAATATTAATAACCCCTTGGGTTTATTAATCTATTGAGTTTAAAATATTATTTCATAGGGTTTTTTAATTTATTAGGTTTTCTATTTTAAAATATTAATTATTAGGTTTTATTAATCTCTATTGTTTTTAATATTGTCCTTAGCTTTATTGATCTCTTAGGTTTTTAATATTTATCCCTTGGGTTCACCAATTCCTTTGGTTTATAATATTAAACCCTTGGGTTTATTAGTTCTTTTGGTTTATAATGTTAATCACACATTGGGTTTATTACTGTCTTGAGTTTAAAATATTAATTCTTAGGCTTTATTAATTTCTTAGATTTTTTAGTTTAAAATATTAATTCTTAGGGTTTATTAATCTCTATTGTTTTTAATATTCATCCATTAGGTTTATAATATTTATCCCTTCGGTTCGCTTTTTCCTTTCGTTTATAATATTAAACCCTTGAGTTTATTAGTTTTTTTGGTTTATAATGTTAATAATCCCGTTGGTTTATTAATATCTTATGTTTAAAATACTGATTCTTATGGTTTATTAATTTATTAAGTTTTTTAGTTTAAAATATCAATTCTTAGGGTTTATTAATCTCTTGTGTTTTTAATATTGATCCCTTATGTTTATAATATTTATCCCTTGGGTTCACCAATTCTTTTGGTTTATAATATTTAAACCTTTGGTTTATGAGTTCTTTTGGTTTGTATTATCAATAATCTCTTGGGTTTATTAATACCTTGTGTTTAAAATATTAATTGTTAGGGTTTATTAATTTCTTAGGTTTTTTGTTTTTAAATATTATTTCATATGTTCTATTAATCTCTCGAGTTTAATATATTAATTCTTAGACTTTATTACTTTCTTATGTTTTTTGGTTTAAAATATTATTTCTCAGGGTTTTTTAATCTCTTGAGATTAAATTATTTATTCGTAGGGTTTTTTTATATCTTGGTTTATAATATTAATATTTATCCTTTCCTTCACTAATTACTTTAGTTTATAATATTAAACCCTTGGGTTTATTAGTTTTTACTTTATTTGTTTTTAAATATTATTTCATATGCTTTATTAATCTCTTCAGTTTAATATATTAATTCTTAGAGTTTATTACTTTCTTATGTTTTTGGGTTTAAAGTATTATTTCTGAGGGTTTTTTAATCTCTTGAGATTAAATTATTTATTCTTAGGGTTTTTTTATTTCTTAGTTTATAATATTAATATTTATCCTTTGCTTCATCAATTACTTCTGTTTATAATATTAAACCCTTGGGTTTATTTTTTCTTAGGTTTTTTGTTTTTAAATATTATTTCATATGCTTTATTAATATATTTAGTTTAATATATTAATTCTTAGAGTTTATTAATTTCTTATGTTTTTGGGTTTAAAGTATTATTATTTCTGAGGGTTTTTAATTTCTTGAGATTAATTTATTTATTCTTAGGGTTTTTTATTTCTTGGTTTATAATATTAATATTTATCCTTTGCTTCACCAATTACTTCGGGTTATAATATTAAACCCTTGGATTTATTAGTTCTTTTGGTGTAAAATATTAATAATCCCTTAAGATATTGGTAAGAGATATAAACTTATTATAATATTAATAAAATATTATTATTATGTTATAATAGAATTATATTATAGTTTGAGTTAAAACTATTAATGTATTGAAATAATTTAATAATATATTTTTATTATATATTTTAATATTGAATAATATAATATTATATATTATAATATTTTATATTCTTTTAACTATATATATATATATATATATAGTTAATATTATTAATATATTATAAGTAAATATTATATATAAAATATTTTGGTGATTTTAATCATAAATATATAATATTTATTTTGGTGAAATATATGTGGTGGGTAGTGGATATAGGCCTATCGGCGTATATCAACCACATTGGTGAATATGGTTGTAAATCTATTTCATATAAGCCTATCGGCATATATCAATCACATTGGTAAATGTGATTGTGCTAGTTTATGCACCTAAAGAGTATTCAATTTCTTCTTTTTCTCAGTTACAATTTTTTTCCATTGGAAAAGTTAGTACTTTCCTCTATTATCATTAACACGATCCCGAACCATTATTTATTGGTCAAGCTATATCACAAATGCATCTAGGTCAAGGCCATTACATAAATATGGCGGAAATGCCAAACACCCAGGCATATGGAGCACGCCTGTCAACATTTGAAACTAGAATGCCAAGCACCCACGCATATGGAACACGCCCGCTAGGATTTGAAACTGGGCCATTGCAATGGAAACAGCTCAAGTTGCTTCTCGATCACAGCCCCCTTTCATTCCATTTACACCGTCACCAGAATATAGTTTATTCCAATTCATTATATTTACATGTTTTATTTGTAACCAATTGACACATACCTTGATCCAAGCCATGTAGAGAACATCAGTGCCCAATAAACTTATACATGACTATGTTTGAACCCTTGGCATTCAAAAAATCAAAATAAAAAATAATGCACAGTAGCTTTTTAATAACATAGAAATTAAAAGTGCAATTTGATTCAAATGTTACACTTTCCTAGTTTGGAGTAGGATTCAATTTTACTCTTCCCTAGTTTGGAGTAGAGATTATGCCTTTTAGGTGCCTAGAGTAGTTCCCTTTAAACTTTTCCGACTTAAGATTTGAGACTTAAAGAACTGTGTTGACATAAACGATGTTTCATTGATCTAGTGAACTTGGTTTTGGTGTTTTATGGATTATTCATTTTGCTTGGTTGTTTCTACAGATGGTTGATATGGATTATGTAGAAAATGAATGTGAGGCTGAAAGGATTGTGCGTACTATCACTAACAAAGCTCATAAATTAAAGAGTATTGTTGATGCATCACTGGATGATGTGCACCACTGCTCAATTTTTGGCGGGCTAAGATGTAGTGTATGGAGGAGCATAGTTGTGGTCTTATTCCATTTCATTCAGGTGTCAAAAGGATCTAATACATTTTATGCAGTAAAAACCAAAAATCAATGACGGGATGCTTCTCTTCTCATTTATATCTTGTGACTATGATTTTAGTTTCTATGTTAATGCCTGTTACTACTGTTTACTAAGTTTGGGTGTTTCTGTTCAGCCTGTTAGGCATAACTCCTTTGGCCGAATGACTTGGTTTTCTAACAGAGTAAGAGCTGGTGACCATATCGTTTTAGTATGAGCATTAGATTCTGTTAATTGAGGTTCTGAATTCTTTATGATTTTTACAACATACCAAGATTGGTGATGGCACCGCCTTATATACTTTCTAATGTTTCTGTCATACAGGCAGCTATCATTTTACACTGGCCTTACAGGTGTGTTTCTCTTTGGTTTCTTGTTCCTTTGTTTGATATATGGCAAGTAAATTATGGGCGGTTTGAAGTCTCTGTTCAGGATTATGTTTGATGTTATATCTAGCTGGCTCTAAATGATTGAAATTAATATCAGTTCCTATTTCCCATCCATTGTAACTGAATTAAAACACAGACACAACATATGGTGCACATCCTTAAACAATTTTGTGTATAGGCCTTTTCATAAATGTAGTGCCTATTTCCTTGCAGAATGCATGGCACATTAGCTTGTATCATGGTTCTACATATCTTCTTAAACTACTGTTATTCTCCCTCATCTGATCCACATTGTTCTTTGATACTTCTATTTTGAAGGGTTTTTTTCCCATCATGTTTGTTGAAGATTTTTTATAATTTTTCTCTTTGCAGTTGGAGGTATTTTAAATGCTACTTTTAAATGCCACTAAGATGATCATTTCAATTTATGCCCTAAGGAATGGGCTGATTCGTGTTGTACAACAATCATTGCTAGGTTCCATACTGTCAAATATGTTGCTTGTGCTTGGAACTGCCTTTTTAACTGGTGGTATCGTACACAATAATAAAGATCAAAATTTTAACAAGGTGCACTGAAGTCTTGGGTCTTCATCATTGCTAGACTTACATGAATGCAGGCTTTCTGAAGATTTTTCAATTCATATGACATGCACTTAAATAATACTAGCATGGTTGATATGTTTTATACAGGCTCAACGTAAAGAGATGATAAGGATGGTGAATCACTAACTGAGTATCGTATGAACCTTTCCTTCCATGATCCACAGTGTTTGTAAAAGCCGAAGAGAAATGTAACTAAAATGTTAATCTCTAGTCAGGAATTTGAAGGGTATAACCTTCGTTACAGAAATTAAATTGAATATGCACTCATCTTTCAGAAAAATTACCCACACAATTGCAGAAAATGGCAAACTCTGTGCATGGATGGATGGAGGAGAACTTCGGCCAAAAGCCCAAATTCCCAAAGAGTGAAAAATGTGAAATGCAGAGTAGTCTCAACCCTTAAGGTTTGATTGAAAAATCTCCACCGTCAAAACTCCAATGCATTAATGACTTAATACGAAGTGACCATTTTTTATAAAGAACAGGTAAGGCAATTCATTAATGGTCACTTCCAAAAGTGATCATTTCAGTGCTCGATAAAGAACAGGTAAGGAAATTCATTAATGGTGCCTGCCAAATGACATGATGCATTTTTCAATAGTGAAAAGAATCGGAGATTGACAAAATCGAACTGCATTAATGACTTAATATGAAGCAACCATTTCAGTGCTAGATAAAAAACAGGTAAGGAAATTCATTAATCATGCCTGCCAAATGACATGACGCATTTAATACGCAATTAGTTCATTCAACGAATACCACTGCTGAATCTCAAAGAAAACAATAAATACTTTCGTATGTACCACCAGCGTGTATAGTTTCGTCAACGTGAATCCCAAAGCAGTTTGCAATAAGAAGTTCAAAATATGAGCCAATCGCATCTCATAAAAAACAGATTTAAATAATTAAAATAAATAAACAATAAAAACTACCAAAGTTTAACTATGAAAAAACTATAAGTTTTCCATTCATAGAAAAATTAATGTTTAATCACAAGAAAACCTGATGCATAATACCTGCTGGCGGCAGGTATAATAATGATTTAAACCTGACTTTTTTATATCTTATATCAACCTTATAAAACCTATGGGAATTTATTTACTTGCGCAACTCATAATTCGAGTTATCTTATCTTACATCCATAATCGTAAATATGATTTTATAAGTTGATATCACTATATAGTATTAGCACTGGGTTGTCGAATGTCTTAATTACTGGTTTAGTGTCTGAGACCCTCCACCATTAAAATCTTCGCCTTACGTTCTTGTTTGGGATTTGTGTGCAGCCACCCGCCCTCACGGACTTCGTCTGATCTTAACAGATCAACGGTGAAGTTCTCTTGGCGGGATTTGGGTAGATTATCGGGATTCTTGCTATCACATTTACCATTTGTGCTTTACTGTGAATGCAGAGTTACTCCGCTTCAGCTTCTCTACCAGACTTTCCTCCATGGTGTCTTCTTGCTCAGAGCAGCTAAGTCTACCTTACTCACAGGCAGAGTTGATGCTTGCCTCTTCTGGAAGCTAACCATTCCATGGTATATAGCATGAATACTCACTTCGTAGTCCTCCCTTATCACGTTAAGAGATTCTCTGTGTTTATTTTTTTTATAGTTGTTTCAAATACCGCTACCTCTTATTTTAATAACCCTTCCTTACTCTGTAGCCCGGATTTTGGCATTCGGATGAGAAGATATTATATCTCAGGTAAGACAATTAGTCTATTCCACATTCAAATAACTATTTAAAGTTATACAACAAAATCTCGTTAGTTTATGCTAGCTATCTAACGAATTCCCTCTACTTATTTTTATCGCTTAACCCTTATATATATATATATATATATATATATATATATTTTTTATTTTTATTTTTTATTTACCGCAGGTATGCTTCTAGTTATCAAAGAAAACCTTGTTTTCTTTCCAAGACTTTTGGGTTACAGCTGACTTCTCCACAAATCGCTCTTTCCAGGTATTTTATGAACAATTCCTTGGGTCTGCGCTCTAGAATACGCAGTTTTTGACACTGATTGTGCAATCCTGGGTTAAAGTTAGCCTTGACATCTGTTCAGTTTATAATTAGTTCTAATTTAGCTCCAATAGTTGTATTGGTGTCTGTTCAAATTTGTTAAGTAGAGAAAAAAGTTGTATTTAAGTTATGAATTCTTAAGCTCACTTTTGTAACCAGATGGTTTCTCTGAATTGATATTTGATTGGGTCTCCATTGAATTGTTAATTTTTAGGAAACTGGAATTTTATTTGGTCGGGATACTTGATCTTTCTTTGAGTTAAATATTTACTGTATGGATCATATACGGAAATATATTTGTTAAGAAGGATTTAAGGAGTTTCCTCCACCGTGTTTATTTGTATTACTTATGCTTCTGCTTAATACTACTACACAGGTTCTTTTGAAAGAACAGTTAACTTTCTTTTCTTTCTATCTTGTGGTTTTTTGTTATCAGTTCTATTTCGAAAATATTATCTAAGAGATTCAATGTTCTTCATTTATTTACATATGTTCTACATGTAATTTCTATAAGAATATTTTATTTATATAGCTTGTGATGGTGTTCAGACCACCAAATTCTTGTCCGTGTATAGATATTTACACAGACAAAAGTACTGGGCTAGGGTTTCTCTCCGTGCCCAGAGCTTTAGGCCCTTATTTTTTTCTGCATATATGATAGTCATATTTTCGTTTCTGAAAAAATTCTACTCAAATTCTTTTAGATAAATTATACGAAATAATTTAACCATATCTATACTGGAATTATCCATAAAGCTATAAAGGAATTATTGTAAAGTACATGCATGCAGAATGTTTTACATGATTATAGAAAATGTTATTTCCAGAGCTGATAGGTCTTTTTTGCAGTATTTTGTATTTATAGTATTTTCATTTCTTTACATAAATGTTTAAAGGATATTTTTCTACATAAACTTTCTATACAGATTTTCTTCTTCTCTTAAAGAAAATAGATCACGTTAATCTCAGATATTTCCTGCAATATGATTTAAGCAGATTTACTTCTAAATCTTACAGAATTTTAATTACATTGTTCATGGATATTTTCCTTCAGCACAAAATGTACAGCTCTACTTCTATTTTCTCACAGAAAGTAACTTGCAGAGTACATAGGTTTACTAAAGAAACATTTGGAAGATACTAGCTTAACGCTATACTTTGTTAAGAAATATTCACCATAATCAGTCTCTTTTTAGGAACTCTTACAGAAAGAGATTGAACCTATCCAACCTAAATTAAACAGTAAATCACTTATCTGTAAAAATTGTGTCAAGTTTTGGTGTCCACCCAACCTTCAAGAGAGGCAATTACGTCCTCCTCTTTCCCCCGAGCTTTCCCTGAAGAGGTACGAGTTGATAGTATTTTTCTATTGTGACCTCAAGACTTCCAAGTCCAGTCAGTGCCAGAAAACTTTAGGAAAATTCTGAGTTTTTTTCCATTGGTCTCTACCATCTCAGGATTTTCCCACTCTTTTCCTTAGCCCATGAACAAAACCCCCATTCCTCACTGGGATGAGTCTCTTATCCCCAGAGGAATAGGTAAATGTTCAAATTGTCCAACCACCTTTCAGTTCTTGGAAAACACTTACCATCAGCCTTTTACTTTTACTTTTGAAACTAATTTTATTATTCATAATTTAAAAGAAGGAAAACTAACTTTTTCCATAAAAATTACTAATTGTCTCAATATTTTTCTTGAAGCAATAATTAAAAATTTATTTTTAACTAGTTATCATTAATACAGTTGTCACAACTTCCCCCCCGAAAGTAAAATCGTCCTCATTGTTTCACTCGAGCTCTGAAAAGAGCTCTGGGTAAGCCTCACACACAATCTTTTCGTTCTCCCAAGTAGCCTCATCTGGGTCGAAGTGCTTCCACTGCACTTTGACTTAGGTGATGACTCGATTCTGGAGCATAATTTCCCTCCGGTCAAGTATGTGTTGCGGCTCGACCAGGAACTCGTCGTCTGGCTCTACCTACAACCAGCAACATTCCTTATCAAATTCTTATAAATAAATCATACTTTGCAAGTTAGGATTTTTAATTCTATCCTACCTGTACATTCTGCCAATGAATTACATGCTTTGAATCATGCACATAACTTTTCAACAAGGACACATGGAACACATTGTGTACTCAAATGTGACTGGGTAGAGCCATTCGATAGGCCACAAGTCCTACCCTTTCCAAAATTTGGAAGGGTCTATAGAATCTAGGAGCCAACTTGGCACAAGAGGTCCAACGCAAGGTACTCTTCTTGGGTTTGATCCTTACATACATATGGTCCCCCACATCGAACACCCGATAAGACCTCTTTTTATTTGCATAGATCTTCTGTCGATATTGTGCAACTTTCAGATTTTGTCTTATTTTCTTTACTTCTAATTCCATTTCAGCAAGAATCTCGGGTCCCAACATTAATTTTGTCTAGGGGCTACTCCAATTTATGGTTGTGCGACACTGCCTCCCATAAAAGGCCTCAAAATGACTCATCTGCAGGGACTCTTGATAACCATTGTTGTAAGAAAATTCAACAAGATGTAGATAGTCTTCCCATTTAGTTGGCTGCTACATCACATGCATGCACAACATGTCTTCCAACACTTGGTTTACTCGCTCCATTTTTCCGTCAATATAGGGATGATAAGTTGTGCTAAAGCTTATCTGAGTCCCCAGTCCTGTAAAAAATGTCTTCTAGAATGCAGAAGTAAACTTAACATCCCGATCAGAGATAATTATTTTTGGAATTCCATGCAGCCTGAAAATTCACTTCATGAATATGTTGGCTATCTATACAATCTTGTAAGTAGACTGCACAGGTATAAAATGTGCAAATTTTCTTAATACGTCCACTACCACCGTGGAGCCATTTTTCCTTCTAGTTCGTGGTAAGCCTATAATGAAGTCCAGGGATATGACCTCCCACTTCTATTCAGTTATTGGTATGGGCTACAACAATCCTGCGGGATGTTGATGCTCCACCTTTACCTGTTGACACTCCAAACATTTACATAAATACTCAGCAATGTTTTTATGCATACTAGGCCAGAAGTATACCCTTCTAATTGCAGTCAACATTTTCTGGTATCCTAGGTGACCTACGTAATTACTGCGATGGTACTCATTCATTATCAACTCTTTTAGATCCATACGATTAGGTACATACACTTTACCTCTAAATGTTAGCATTTGATCTTCATTTATTGCATACTCAGTGTACTTCCTTTCTTTCTATTTTTCTCCACTTGTTGCCACAAAAATTGATATTCTAGATCTTTTTGCGCTTTTTCCCTCACTTGTTCCAAAAATTTACTTTCCAGCTAATTATAATACAGCTCAAATATACCATGTATTTTTATTCTTAAAGCATCAGCTACCCAGTTTTCTTTCCCCTTCACGTGTTGAATATCCATATCAAACTCACTTAGGAAGGCATTCCATCTTGCCTGTCTTGACACTAATAAAAAATGATGAAATTGATGACTAGGTGACTAAAAATGTTAGTCACCGCAATTATTTCAAGTGAATTAATACTAAATTTGAGTAATTTTATGTGACCGAACTAAAAATGACTAACTTAAATGACTAATTTAGTCTTGGAATAAAATATACGACTAGATAATAAGTGACGAAACTAAAAGTGACTAACTTAAATGACTAATTTAGTCCAGGGATAAAATATATGACTATATAATAAGTGACTAAAGTAAAAGAGACTAACTTAAATGAATAATTTAGTCTAGGATTAAAATATATGACTAGGTAATAAGTGACAAAATTAATAACGATTAATGTAAATGACTATTATAGTCCAAGAATAAAAAATATGGCCAAATAAAAAGTACAAAAATTATATGAATTAATCATTTACGTCAGTAATTTTTAATTGTGCCATTCCATATATAACATAAAAAAATGGTTGCAGAGGATTTGATGAAAGACTCAAAAAAAATCCTATGGTGATGAGACATCCTTTTCAGTATTTTGGGAAATAATAAGTTTAATAAGCTCGAAACAACTCTTGGATACATGTTCAATGAGTGACCATAAACTTAGGGGTGTTAGAGTGGCTAATAATCATAGTTTATGGTAGATGATAGTCACCATAAATAACATTTGTCGTTTAGGTCATTTGTTTGGTGGGCAATGTTGGTGAATCACTATATTATATTATGGTACCATATATTATTTTTTTAAAGGAAAAAATCTATTGAACATGAATTAAGTTGCATTTCATGTAAATGTTTAATGTCGTGATGTTGTGAATGGTTTGCACATTATCTGTATCATATATTTGTAATCACTTCTTTCAAGTTTACTTTAAGAAATAAAGGAAGAGGTGCAGGACCTTTCCATAAGAAGGAATTGCACTAACTCATGATCTCCTCATATCATGCTTTTAAACATTATTCCATAAATCAAACACATCCCCTAATTTCTCTAGTCTGGAAGCCCTTGGATGAATATGATAATGAAATCCTCCCACCCGCTAGTTCAAAGCCAACTATTGAATGTCTTTGTAAATGCCTCTAATTGATCCATGGATATGTATGAAACCTAATTTTTCATTGAAATGATACAAACACCCAATTTAACATGAGGTATAGAAATTTCAACCTTACAACTCTCTCATTCAATATTAAATACTTCACTAATTATTCAAGGGGTAATCTACTTAACTGTATATTAAATATTAAAAACACTCATATTAACACAAGAAAATAATAATATATTTAATATAAAGATATAATATAGTTAGATGTTAAATTAACATGTGAGACCCCCTTGTTCATGGGAAAATGGTTGCCCTTCATGCAATCATTTAACTATTTAATTCATGGAGGTATAAATACCTTAATTTCCCTTGGATTCAAACCTGTGACATTTAAAGGAGAAAGACTTTATAACACAATTCTAACAAGTAAATACAAACTTAATTTGTATATGTATCAAAGTTAGTCTAAGAGTTGCATGACATGCTTAATTTTGCACGAAAGCAAGGGAACTCCTGAAGGGTTGATCGCAATAGGCATGTATGGTTGATTATGATTATCAAAGGTATGTTAGTTTGGTTTTCCCAATCCACAACTTGCACACATTGTTATTATTGTTAAAGATATGTTAGGTTGGTTTACTTGTTCAACATCATGCACATTTGGTTGTGTTCATTAAAGGCATGTTAGTTCAATGACAAAACCAATAGTTTGTCAAGTTAGTAAACTTAGCGAGTTGTGTGTCATGTCAATCATCTTAATGAGAAACATGTCATGTCGATTAGTTTATTTATTGACATGCACATTCCATTTTCATTGTTAGTGATGTGTTAACATCTATTTTTTATTAACACTATCTTGGAGATTAACCCTATCAACATGCATGTTTAACTACAATTGCGAGAGGTATGTTAGGTTGGTCAACCCCATCAGCAACATTTATGTTCAATTACGAATGTTGAGGCATACCACATTGGTCACCTGATTACCAACATGTACCTTTTGGTTATCACTAGTAGAAGCATGTTAGTTTGGTCAACTTGATAATCTACATGTATGGTTGGTTACACACATTAAAGCTTCATTTGATTGTTCGATGCAATATATAGTGTGTAAGTCTTGTTACCATTATTGAAGGCATGTTTTGTTGGTTAACTTAGTTAACATCACATACATTCAACACGAGTGTTAGAGGCATCAAAGGATACTCAACCCATTTAAATTAATGCATAACATTGATGTGGGCTTGCTTATTTCTTGGTGGGTGAAAATAGTCTGTTATTATTCCCCCACATTGCCATGTGACATGTTCACCCCTCATGGGCCAAATTTCCTTCTTAAGGGGGTTGTTTATTTAAGATAGTGTTAGGTAAAATTGTAGAGTGAATTTAGTAGAATAAATACCACTTAGTTGTAACTATCGAGTTAAAGTGGTGCTTTCATAAATTTGAAGATGCTTCTACCACATTGCAATGTCTAAAATCAATTAATTTCCACTTGCTTGTGTTCATCAAAAAAATTTCAATAAAAAAAACAAATGTATGTCAAAGCAAGTTAAATAGCCCAATGCTCATTGACCCACACCACCAACATTCCTAGATTGATCTCCTTGCTTGCATTTGTTGGGGTTCAACCTCATCCCTCCTAACATAAGTCATTTACTCCACCATAACGTACACATGCATACTTCTAAAAAACATGGAAAACTTGACCATTTTCATGCCTTACAAAAGAATTTCAAAAACATTGTTACATTTGCACCACAACATATACATATGTGCAATTTGTATCAATATTTCCTAAATTTTTATCTAGTTCTCTTAATACAACATTCTAGCACCTTGACACCCCTTAACCCTATGAAGATCCTTGTATTGATTTCATGACCCTCTCCATTTTACAGTTTCCTCAAATTGATCTTGTAACACCCTCTATTAAAGTCATTAACTACACTTACATATATTCAACTTGACAAAAATTAAAACAAAAACAATACTATAATTGTAATATTGTATAGATGAAATATCTCAACATCTAAAAATAATTATATATCTTTAAACCTACTTAACAATATCAACAATATATATACATATCTAAACTAATAATACATAAAAATTATATCTACACATAAACTAATTATATATATTTAAACCTACAGTGCTACAAATACACCCATGGTCATTGCTTCATTGAGAACCTTCTCCCTACGAGAGTGGACCGACAAGGATTTCTCTAGTGACCCTCATTATTTTAAATTATTGTTTTATGAAATTTAAAAGATGAAAAAGGGAAAACATAAAAAATAAATTACACATCAACTCAAAACTGAGTATAAAAGTCAAATAGTAACATAAACATAATGCTGTGAAGATGGAAAATCTACTAAAAATCCCACTTTCAGAATCACTATACTAGAAAAGTGTAATGAATATAATAAAAATATGATATCTACAACATGATTCACTATAATAGAAAGTGTAATGAATATAATAAAATATGATATCTACAACATGATTCCACCCACCATTGCCACTAAATGTACTCTTGATTCCCTCACTTGAACTCCTCGTAAAGTCAATGTAAATCCCTCAAACTCAACTTATCAATATAAGATTATAATGTAATGTGTTCGAAATACTCATTGAAATCCATCATTAATCATGAACAAGTGATTTCCTCGTTAATCATTAGGAAGGTCAGTTAGTTTGATTGTGTTATTATTAAAATATCTAGATATGGATATGGATATGGATATACTATACCTTAGTGCGTGTACTGCTATGCTATATTTGTGAATGAATCGTCGTATTATGAATTATTTTAAATTATATTTAGGAAATCCAATCAACAAATGGCGAGAACTTCCAAACCTAGGCGGGAACCCTTCCCTCTCTCAAATTTCATGAGAAGGTGAAAACAAATGCGTTCGAAAGGATCGTTTTATTTATTAATCAAATTTTAAAACCCTCACTAGTTCAAGGGTTTCGAATTTGAGCTCGGGCTTTCCATACAGATTCCAATATCTATCCTGGGAAGCTGAGCCGAACCTAGCCATGGGCAAGCGTGGTAGGAGTTATATCCCCATCAGCTGAGTCGAGCCGAGCCATGGGCAAGTGTGGTTAGAGTTCATCAGACAACCTGGCTTCCTCCAAGGAAGAACGGCCACAAAAGCGTGTTAAGAGTTCATCAGAAGACCTGGCTTCCTCCTTCACTTATAAGCAGCACAAACAAATTTATTCATTCACATATTGGGTGGGATTGGAAGGGGTTCTCCCCCATTCACTTCTTGAACCTGCTGAACGCCTTTGGGGCATGATCTTTGTGCATTGTGTCATACATCTCAGCATGATCTTGGTGCATTGTGTCATACATTTCAGCGTTGTGCGTACTAGAGTGCTTGTTTACAGAGTTTATACTCTGAATAGAGAACAATATTGTGTCATACATTTCGGCATTGTGTTTTACAAAGTAATTGAGATAGTTGTTTATAGCACACGAGCTTTTGAAATTCCAAATCCACTCTTTCTTGATTGCATTTTTCTGAACTTGACAGGATTACAGTGAAATTTCATTAGCCTATCGTCCATCTCATGCGGATGCCACATATGACTTCAAATATGGTGTTCGTTCAGTTCAGGTATGCTTAAGCATGCCTATTTGCTGAGTAGTATGCCTCTCTTTAAATGCTTCTTTCTTTTGAAGATACAACTTATTGATTTATGTGTTATAACTGCATTTCTATAAAATGCAAGGAGGTGGCAGATCTTCAGCATGGGAAACAATTGGAAGAGTAGCATTTGGGGTTGTGGCAAAGAAGATGCTTAAGCTAAAAGCTGGGACTGAGGTATGGTCATACTAATTTCAGTATTGCAATTTGCATAAATGTGTTGAAGCTTCTCGTATACTTTTTTTCCTTTCTAGATGAACTAGACATTTTTATTTCTAGGAACATTATTTCTCTACTACCTTAAATATATATTGTTGATCTTTAATTTTTTAGAAAATAATATAGTGTGGAATACCTCATTTAGTTGCAGAACTTTCCAATTATTGAAAGCAGTGTCGTGAATGTTATGTCAAACTATTTTCTTTGTTGGTATCTATGTGAAAATGACTACAGAGAATCATTAAAGGACTCATGATAGGCACGTGGTAAACAATATCATGTATGCATATTGATATTACTAGGATGTAGGAATTTCCATTTTTTAGTTATTCATAGGATCCAAGAAGAATAATTGTTTCAAGAATTGAAACTATGCCAAAGGATCTGAACTCATGAATTTACCATGCCCAATTTTAGCCATGTGGCTTGGGAAATACTAAATATTAATTTGGCTTTCGTTGACACTTAAATTACATAATTTAAAAATTTAGACATGTAAGTGCTCTAAATCCATCAACTTCTAGCCAATCATTATAGTACTTAAATGATCACTTATAGTACTATATAACCTGGAAGTGACTTTTGCATAACAACAACTTTCTTCATGAACAAAGTTGTATAACAATAGATGAATTTTAAACATGATTATGACCTCCAGGAATAATATGTGGTCCTGGTAAGTCTAACCATATGTAATTATAGTAATAGTATGTGATAATTAATTGGATAAATCATAAAATTTCTCGGGGACAGTTCACTCTATGATGATTACGTCTACTAAAATCATGAGTGCTTGGTTACAGATTTTATACTAGATGAATAGAGAATAGGATTGTGTCATACATTTCGACATTGTGTTTTACAAAGTAATTGAGATAGTTTTTTATAGCACATGAGCTTTTGAAATTCCAAATCCACTCTTTCTTGATTGCATTTTACTGAACTTGACAGGATTACAGTGAAATTTCATTAGCCTATCGGCCATCTCATGCAGATGCCACATATGACTTCAAATATGATGTTCGTTCAGTTCAGGTATGCTTAAGCATGACTATTTTCTGAGTAGTATGCCTCTCTTTAAATGCTTCTTGCTTTTGAAGATACAACTTAGTGATTTATGTGTTATAATTGCATTTCTATAAAATGCAAGGAGGTGGCAGATCTTCAACACGGGAAAAAATTGGAAGAGTAGTAGTTGGGGTTGTGGAAAAGAAGATACTTGAGCTAAAATCTGGGACTGAGGTACGGTCATACTACTTTCATTATTGCAATTTGCAGAAATGTGTTGAGGCTTCTCTTATACTTTTTTCCTCTCTAGATGAACTAGACATTTTTAATTTCTAGAAACATTATTTCTCTACTACCTTAAATATATATTGTTGATCTTTAAATTTCCATAAAATAATATAGTGTGGAATACCTCATTTAATTGCAGAAATTTCCAATTATTGAAAGTAGTGTCGTGAATGCTATGTCAAATTGTTTTCTCTGTTGGTATCTATGTGAAAAGAGCTACAGATAATCATTAAAGGACTCATGATAGGCACGTGGTAAACAATATCATGTATGCATACTGCTATTTCTAGGATGTAGGAATTTCCATTTTGTAGTTATTCATAGGATTTGAGTAGAATAATTGTTTCAAGAATTGAAATTATGCCATAGGATTTGAACTCATGAATTTTACCATGCCCAATTTTAGGCATGTGGCTTGGGCAATACTAAATATTAAGTTGGATTTTGTTAACACTTAAATTACATAATTTAAAATTTTAGACATGTAAGTGCTCTAAAGCCATCGACTTCTATCCATCCTCTAGTTAACCAACAAAATGAGCAATGGAATATTATTGGAAGTCATGAAAACTAATGAAAATGCATGTTATCAAAATGTCCAATATGATAGTATGTGTTAAAATTTCTTTGAAACCACCATCCTGGAAATTTACCACCTATCATATTACAAATCTACTGAATAGAGATACAACTAGGATGTTAAGTTATCCTAAAACCAACTATCTAAGAAAACAGATCAGATATAGTTACTTGCTGGAATTATTAACTCAAAAAACTTTGGGATGTAAAGGGGTAGTCAATCAACTAGTAAAAGAGAAAACCAAACCTGGAGTAATTATGCAAAAATTTTGGATGTACAGGAGTATTCAATCAGCTAGTAAAATACCATAGTTGCTGACAACCTCCTTCGACAAACTGTATGAGGCATCTTCAAATAACAGACTACACTAGCTCATAAATTTTCCTTATTAAGTAGCACTATCTACTCAATTCATATACCACACACTTAACAGTTTGTGCTGGAATTCTGCAAAGCTTTTGTTTTTGAAAAAACAATAACCACTCTAAATATGAATCTCCCTTTCCTTCAAAAGGCTCCCATCTACAATGTGAATGAAAGGAATTCCACCAAGTAACAAGGATAACAACTTTAGAGTACAAAACTTCTTGACAAGTACTAAGGCTGTGATTGCAACCATTGATTGATCAGTTGCAGCGAATAAGGGGACATCTAATGCATGCTAGCCCCTACCAAACAATACATCAAACAAATTTAAACCGTATTGTCCAGGAAACTTTATCTTTTAACCTATTGAATGTTTTGGAAAATGATATTCAATGTTTGTATCTCCTTCTTGCATTTTTGAATGGCTAGTGCTATTCCCAACCCTTGAAATTTTGTGGCCATCACTTCTTTTTATCAACCATAGTGTCATTTGTTGTAACTAAAGCACTATAAGCATGATCATAGCTATTACTGCAACCTTTTCCTGGTTTCAATATTTTGTGCAAGGAATACAATAAAATATTACCATTCAAACCTCCTCAATAACTCTATACTAAAGATAGCAATTGGATGTTGAGATCCCCTTTCTAATCCAAGAAAAATCATGAAAATATTTTGGAAAAGGACTACAATAACGCTCTCAATCAACCAGCTCCATGATACAAGTCAACGATAACATGATAATGGAGTTAGTTTTGCAACAATCCTCCAAAAATGGCACCCGAAAGTACGGTTCCTCCTCCAAGTGGTTGACCATGTATCTACCTTCACGAGCAATGAACGAATCCTCCTTAAAAGCATGTGTGGCCTCCTCCAAAGTGGATTCCTTCTTCAAAACTTGAATGAATGCACAAAGACCATGAAAAACTCCAATAAAGTGGCACTTGTGGCATCATGAGTAGAACTTTCCATCAATATTCAATGAAAAAGGCTCCATTTGGAAAATTCCATGGTAGAAGTACAATCTACAAAGGAGAAGACGAAGTAATCATCAATGAGTGGACATCCTCATCATAATAGCTTGGAAATGTGTGCAAGGTGACTTCCTCTCATATAAGGTGTCCTCCCCATTGACTAACAAATTCCTCAAAGGGGTAATGACCCTTAAAATATTTGTTGAAATTGTGAGTGCCTTATAATCATATGTCTGACCAACATATAAATTGTTTTCCTTGATGAACAGATTTGAAAAAGGTGTTTGAATTATCGCTGGAGATGCAAGTGAGACTTGAACACACTGAAATAGATCTGAGAGAAAGTTGTATATTCTTCACATAGGTATAAAAATAGATCACGCAACACTCTGAATTCATGTGCAACTGCTACTATATTTCATGTTACCTTATTTTTTCTAAATTCTTAGTATATTTTGTTGGCAATTATCAGCTATTCACTAGTGGCTTGGCCTCTTCAAGTGTGTAAAAAAAAATCAAACTGTTCTTAAATATTTGCTACAGGTTGTATAAATTTGTTGATTTGTAAGAAATGATGTGTTTAGCTAGAAACAACCCTCATACACTATTTTAATTTCCACATATGATGAATTCAAAGTAGTATGGGGCTTCTTCATGTTGTTTTGGATTTCTTAGCCTACATGAACTTTGTCTTGATTTTATTTTTTTTACTTTGAATTTTTTCATGAAATTTTCTTTAGTTCTTTTTGTCAGAACTCATTAGGTTCTAGAATATGTGCATCAATATTCTCCTGCCATGCTTGAGAGTTATTTTTTTCTATAGAAAATTTCCAAAATTTGTCCAAAACTCTCTTTTCACAGTGCACAAAAACTTATTTATCTAGTCCATTTAGGCCAATGACTTACTTATCTAGTGGACCATTCTACGTTTTGGGTGAAGGAGTCACACTTTTCAATTTTGAGAGAGATTCATTTTACACCTGGGCAACCAGACATGCTTCCTTAGCAACCAGGTTGGTCACGAATTCATATTCGAGAAAATGGACTTTATGTAATTTCCCTGTGGCATGCCTATTATCTGTTGCATCATTTTATGAAACTGAATTGAGATTCACAGTTTCTATTGCCTTTTCTATAACATGCTTTGACATGTCCTTTACTGAATTTTATATCTACAACTCTCCAACACCTTTTTGTGAGCTTCCTACTTTCTCCAAGTCACCAGACAGTGTGGGTATTCTAATTGATGTTACAAGAGAGGTACACTAGCAACCATTTTCCTCTTGGATGTTGAAATTGTTGAATAGATGGCTTGTCTAAACAAGGCTTCAAGTAGAAGGCCTTATTAGCTCATCGTTCATGTTTTCATCTTGTATTGTACTTTCTTAAGGAGATGGTACATTAAAAAGGCCTTGTTTCGACTTTATACATTTAGCATCATCATCACTAGACGCAGAAATAATTCCTATCAAAACTCTTGTGCATTCAATGGACCACTATTTATGATTTGACCATGGGTGCTTTCCTTCATAATTTAGATTCCATATGCCCTAGATGCATTCTTGAATGTACAACTAAATATTTTCTTAATGCTAAGTTTGTTTTCTCAGACATTTCAAAATACAAGCAACAGAGAAAGATTTGTTAACAGAAAAACACTTTTGTCAATTTTAAAACTTCCATGGTTGTTTTCTAATATTGACATCGAATCTGATATCATAAAGAAGACAAAGTGAATAATTATGAGTATGTTGCCTAAGGTAGGGATCAAAGCAATGAGTGAAAACATTTTTGAGGTTTTGGACTTAGCATTGCAAGATCAGATTGTTGATGTCCAAGCTGAAGATGTTGCATCTATGCCAATTCTTGCATTCAATTCTAGCTATGATGTTATTACAACCATGTGTATAATATTGGAGGTATTTATTGAAGACAAATTTGAGAAAGTTTGTGAAATTTTAGCTCATGATATTGGATACATTGCATGTTTATCTACTACTCCTTTAGCAATCGATTATGCAACCAAATTTCTGTGTCAAATCCACAAAAATGTTGGTTTGAAAGTGAATTTGGGAAACATAGATGTTCTTATATCAGGATTCTTTTGTGCTCAGTGTGATAAACAAATTTCAGCTAACTCAGGGAAAAGTGACCTTGATGTAACTTTATATCATATATAAAGGAAATACATTCTTAATAATACAACTGTTAGATTTTGCTTTTAGTATTTGTCAGTCTCTCTTTTATCGACTTCTTTTTAGTGAATCATTAGAGCAAGTTCGTGTTGCTATTGTGGGAATAATTTCTCGCCTTCTATGCCATGCAATCAAAAGTGGCCTTCTGGGAACAAAACCTTTGTGGATAAAATACCTGGATATACCTCCACTTTATGAGAAGAAGGTTGTGAGGAGATAATTTTTTTTGAAAATACGTTACTTCATTGAGAATAATGTAATTGATATTTTGTTTGAAAATGATGACGCGTGCAACAAAACAAAAGAAGAAAATATGCTTGGAATATTGAAACATGCTTTGGAAGCCACTGAGGATCCGGATGTATTTGAGACTTTGTTGGAAACAGTAGCAGAAATTATGAAAATGGTTGATGTCCATGGATATTTGTTTTTTTTTCTCATTTTCTTTATTAATTGATTAGCTTAACAATTCAAATATTTGGGTAAGAGCAACAACTGCTATGTTAAAACATAAATCTGCTAGTTTTAAATACAAGGGAGGAATTAGATCAATATTTTTCAAGTTTGGTGGAATTAGAGATGAGTTGTTTGAATACTTGAAAGAAAGGTTTGTCACACGCCTAGTTATGAGAATTGAATTTGCAGAGGTCATTTTGGGTATACCCAGTGTAGATCTTGTTCAGGAGAGGGTCCTTGTGGTTCTTCCAAAGCTTGTAGTTTTACAACAGTAGAATTTCCATGCATTAGCTATTTTGCATGAATTGGAAACATAGTTGAATACATTTTTTCTAGTTTTGTTGCTGGAATGGTGTCACGAGGCTCTATCGTTTGTGTTTCTTCACTCAGATAGAAAGGAACTGGTTACTGTAATGCAATTATATGAAGCCCAGACATGATCTAATACTAGAGATATTTTTACAAGAGTGTTGCCAGTTCTGCTTGAGGAGTTTGTACATTTCTTTAGGGATGCACACAGTGACAATACCGATGAAAGGCTATCAAAGGTTCTAGTTATGATTTAAGAGGTGGCTAGTCTTGTCACTGGATCAAATGATATTCTAGGATTTTTAAGGAATTTCCATTTTGCTAATTTAAGGAGCAATTCCTTGTAAGCAAGGAGGAAGAGGTGAGAGTAATACTAGGTGACAAGTGCCAAGTGGGAATGTATCACAGTGTATTTGTAAAATTCTAATTGTAACTCACATGTTTAGGATACAACAACCACTAAGGACCCCATTGATTTCTCCATCAATTACTCCATTAATTAACTTCAATATATTTTGGATTTTATGTACTACAATATATCTGCATTTGTGGAATTCCTCTCTTGTAGGCTTCCTTTTATTTTTTAAATTCGACTTATATTACTTTAAGGAAAAGGAGCAATTAGGAAAAGGAGAAATAAGTTACACTTGTGATATGTGTATGCACATATTTTCTCAAGCTCAACACAAAAGAAGGTTTGAGAACTACAGAAAAATATTTATGATGTTACTTGTTTACAAATTTGAGAAATCCTCAAGGGTTACAATCAAAATCTATAAATTTTGCTTCCTGGTGGAATGTGAGACATTCTTGGATTTGTATAACGCTTCAATGCTTGTTTAGGATCTAGATAAGTTTGAATGAACAAAATATTTCTGTCATTGTTCTATATTGGATTCTCATTCTCTCTAAGTTATCAAAGGCAAGTTAAAACTTGATTAGACTAAGGGACAACATATTCCATTGCCAAAATTTAACCTTACAAGGAAGTGCCCAACACTTGTTTAATACTTCCACACATTTTGAGGGCATGCCAATAGAAATGTCAATGTTGTTGGATACATTGGCATTGGTTAGTTTTAGAAAAGTTCTATTTGTCAAATATTTGGTTTCATGAAGTAATATTTCCAACCAAGAGGATAAAGACTTGGTATGTCTAGGACATAGTGATGTTATTTCTTGCCTGTATTTGTGATTTATTAGTGTTCCACCACTAATAACTTCATTACGTAGTTGTTTGTTTAGTAATATATTACAATAGTGACTTGTTAAAGGAATACGATTCTAGTTTGTTTGAACGTCATAAACTTGAAGGAAATCTAGATTTGAATTAGAAAAATGGAATATATTCTGAAAAATTATGTTTTTTGATCAAATATCAGCCTGTTGCCTGATCATTTAAAAAAAAAACATTCACGACAATAAACAATGATTTTGGACACAATGAATTACAAAACTCTCTAGCTCAAAATCAAGTTAGCATATTCAGTTTTGTGTGCATCAGATAAAAATGAATGAGTAACATTAAGTTTTCTTTGAATATTTATATAACCATTTTAAAGATTCTAATTGGAAATTGTGTGTGCTAATCTTGCTCAATTAATTACAGGGAAAACAAGGGGCATACATAATTTGTTGGCTTATGGAAATTGGATTCCTTTTCCCTTGGAATAGTACGTTGATAATTGAATATTACTATATTAAAGCTATATTCCTGGTTATTATCACAATTTACAAAGTCTTGTTTTATTCCTTTTTAGTTTCTTGTTGTAATATTATGTCAGCAATACTTTGCTCCATCCATTAGATTTCTACTAACCAGTTTTATTGTTGAAGTGTAACTTCTTCTTAGAGATAACTAGAGGAAACGATACAAATACAAAAGTGGAGCATGAGAAATTCTTAGTAGAAATTGCTAGCTCTGTTGTGTTTATTTGTGACATTTTATTTGCTTTGTTTATACATGTCACCTAGCCACATAGTGGCCACTATTTTCCATCTAAAGAAAAATTGTTCGAGTTTCTTGCTTTCATGGGGAAAAATGACTAACAATATTGTTGATTTTGAGGTATATATCATATAAATCCTTTGTAGTCTACTTTAGTTTATATTCCAGTGTTCATCGACTTTCATGTCTTATACTCTGCATTGTAACTTTATTTTTTATTTTTTTGCAGAAAATGGACTCAGTATTGATGGTAAGAAGCAAGGATTGAAGAAAGAGGGGAACAATAACACTAGAGTGAAAAAGAGAGAGAAGTGTATTGGTCCAGTGGTACTCGTAGAGCTAATATCCCGCATAAGACACAGATAAATACTCATGGTCAAGTTTTCAAAGTTGGTGAATTCACTTGCAATTCCTTAACAAGATAATGATAATGTTTTGAAGTGATGAACAATATTTTATCTGTAAATTGTACTCCAACCAATATTAAGTTGGAAACTCATATTGTAATACTTGAAATTTTATATAATATAATTTGTAGTTGGAATTATTTATAGTTTCACTTGATATTACTTGGTATTGTAATTAACATATGTAACTTTGCGTTTTCATATTAGATGAACATGTAAATTGTATGACATTTTTTTAAAATTTAGTTGCAAAATCATACTAATTAATTTATGTTGATTAATAATGAACACATAAAATCAATCTAAAACTATTAAAATAGTAGTTTATATTGATTAATGATGAACACAAAGAAAATGAATATACAACTAAATTAGTCATTTATAATTATTATTAATGAAAGTAAATGAAATGAATATAAACTACTAAATTAGTCGTTTATATAATGAATAAATGATTACTGCAAATGATAAATTTGTGACTACAAATGACGACTAAATTTTGCATATATACGACTATTAGTAGCTAATTTACAGTATCTTATAACACGACCAACATTTTGGTCATATTTCTTTGGTCATTAATGGGTTTTCTTGGGTAATGATAAAGTCATATATTTTGTTGTATATTTGGTCATTAATTGTGACAATTAATGATCAAATCAAAAATTAAATCAATGATTAAATCAATAACCAAATCAATGACCAAATTAATCACCAAATCAATGGCTAAATTAATGATCAAATCAATGAATAAATTAATGACCAAATATACAACTAGAAAACAAAATTGAGATAACCAATTAATGAATAAGCTAAAAATGACCAAAAGTTGGTCGCATTATAAGATACTGTAAATTAGCTACTATTAGTCACTGACCAAAAAATAGTCGTTTATATGCAAATTTTAGTTGTTTTTTAGTAACTAATTAGCCTTTTTCTACTAGTGTGAGTTTAAATCTGCTTGCTTGAAGTAACTAGTCAAGCTGCTATGATCTGTCTTTAACACAAAATTTTTGCCCAGCAAGTAGTGTTTCCATACCCAGAGCACATGTACTACTACAGTTAATTCTAGATCATATGTTGAATACCTTTGTTCATGATCCTTCAACTTTCTTGATTCATACGCCACCACTTTGCCTTCCTGAGATAGAACTACCCCAACACCTTCTTTACTTGCGTCTGTACACACTTCAAATTATTTGTTGGGATCAGCTACCCTTAACACAGGTGCAGTGGTTAAAATCTGTTTTAGCTTTTCAAAACTGTTCTGACATTCAATAGTCCACTTGAAAACTTTTCCTTTCCTATGCGGAGAAGTAATAGGAAAGACAATTCTAGAAAAGCCTTCAATAAATCTTCGGTAGTACCCAGCTAATCCCCAGCTAATTCCATGATTGTTTTGATCTTCTCCGGATCAACAACAATTCCTTCTACTGAAATAACATGGCCTAGATATTGGATTTCTGTTTTAAAGAAATCACATTTGCTAAACTTAGCGTACAACTGATGTTTCCTTAGCATTTCCAGCACAATCCTCAAATGCTCTTTATGTTCTTCCTGGTTTTTAGAATAGATTAAAATGTCATCTATAAATATGAGGACAAAATTATCCAGGAAAGAATGAAAAATTCCATGCATCAACTACATAAAGGTTGTTGGTGCATTTGTTAACCCGAAGGGTAATACCACAAATTCATAATGCCCGTACTTGGTACGGAATGTTGTCTTGCAAGTGTCTCCATCCTTGATTCAAATCTAGTGATATCCAAATCTTAAATCTATCTTAGAAAACATTGTGCCCCCCTTCACTTGATCAAACAGATCATCAATCCTTGGTAAAGGGTATTTGTTATTGACTATTAACTTGTTAAGCTGCCTATAATCCATGCACATTTGCATGGTCTCGTCCTTCTTCTTCATGAACAGCACTAGTGATCCCCAAGGGGACACACTTGGATGAATGTATTTCTTATCTAGTAGTTCCTGTAACTGCATTTTCAGCTCAATTAGTTCTGGCACACTCATTCTATAAGGAGCCCTTGACATGGGAGAAGCTCCTGGAATTAACTCTTTGGTGAAGTCAACGTCTCTCCTTGGTGGTAATCCAGGAATATTTTATGGAAAAACATCCATGAAATCTTGCACCATAGGTATATTTTCCATCATAGGTGACTTTTCCTTGGAAACCACATATCCCACTTGAATAGCGTATATCTGGCATCCCTTCCTTATACATTTATTCATTTGGGATGTAGTAATTGGACGGAGCTGTAATGGCTTCTTGACTCCATGAATCTCCTTGCCGGTTCCATCCTTCATTCGGTAATAAATAATCTTTTCCTTGCAGTCCACTAAGGTCCAATGTTTTTCTAGCCAGTCCATGCCCAAAAAAACATCGTAGGACCCTAATGTAAATATGTTCAGGTCCACTTGTAACTACTGTTCTGAAATTTCCAAAGTACAATTTGGAATCTTGGTAGTTACCTTCCTTTTTGCTCCTGTGGCTAGTTGTACCAGCCAGGAACTTTTGAATTTATGTTCTTTTAATTTACACAGTTCCACTATTTTGGGACTAACATAACTTAGACTTGCACCTGGGTCTACCAAAATTGAAACATATTGAGACATTAATCTACCTTCCAACTCAATCATTGTTGGTTGATAATCTGCTTGTTGATCCTCCAATGCCGCATTGATACGAGGGATGTTTCGCACCACATCACCTATTGTAGAAGCCTCCTGCAATTCTGCAACTGTGTCATTTCTTGCTCGTTGTGGACATTTTTTGTAATAGTGTGCCTCACCACACCCCCAACACTATAGAGGTGGCTTGGTCACCTCTCCTTGCTCAGGCTTGTTGGATGCTTCTGTAGGCTTTTCTTCTGTTGGCCATCTAGTTCTTTGGTGATTTCTGCCAAACTGTTTGCTAACAGAATTACGTGCAGAATTCTTAAAGTTACTGCTTTTAGCGCCTTTGAAATTTGAGTTACTTTTCTTTCCTTTCTTCAGCTGCCAACTTTTTCCAACCTCCCATTTAGCCTTGGACTGTTGATATCACATTCATGTGTTATGAATGGCTTCGTCCATGGTTTGGGGGTTTACAAATTCTATCCACTCCTTCATATGTGTTGGCAGGATGCTCAGGTATCTTTGCACCTTAGCTTTTTCCTCTCGAAGATATGGAACATATCGTAACAAAGAGGTGAACTTAGTGATATACTCATCCATGGTCATTTGTCCCCAATCTTAAATCGTGAAATTCTTTAGCTTTTTAATCATAGAATCATTCTATCAAATACTTATCTTTAAAGTATTGTTGGAACGATTCCCATGTGACATCTTGTTCCTCAATGTTGCATACATTATTCACTTCTTCCCACCACAAAGTGGCTTTCTCTCTTAACTGATATATGGTCAATCTGGCCTTCAAGTTTCTATTGTACTCGTACACCTGAAAATACTTGTTCATGTTTATTAACCATGCTTCAGCCACTTCCTCAGCTTCACCATCAAATGTTGGTGGTTTTATTTTTCGAAATCCCCCCTGAAGCTCTACTTTCTGCTTCTTAACCTCTTGCTGATCTGACACATTGCCAGATTATTCTTCATTGTAATTTTTGTTCTTAATTCACTGGGATGGGATTCTTTCCACTCTGTCAGTGGTGTTGTGTCTTATTTGTTGCTCATCTTCTTCTTGCATGCCTCTGTCAGTACTTATGTGTTCCACTTATTGGTTTTGCTTGTCTAACAAGCTTTTTAATATCTTTTCCTACTATTGCAGTAATCATTCGTTATCTTTTCAAACACGCATCATTTCCTCTTGCAATTGTTGTACTGTATTCAATAGGAAACTAGTTTGGTGTTGTTGTTCCTCCAGTATTCTACTAGTTTTTCGGTGCTAATCGGCACTTAACTAAACCCACATTTCTGGGTTCATCACTAGTTGAGCTTCGGGTTCCCCAGTGTCTTGGGGTGGTGGCTGTGTTGTTCCCCTTCTCATTATGCTTCTAAACTCTGTGCATCAATTTTCACACAACATGATTTGTTAGTTGACCCTTAGGGTCCCAACGTATGAACACTGCTCTGATACCCCTCGTAACATTCAACTACCCCATCAATTTACACAGTAAATAAAAAAAAATTTACACTTTATCTATAATACCAAAACATTATCTCCTTTGCTATATTATTTACATTTGAGTCTATACATGCATAATCATAAGTTCATTATGCCTACTCTATGCAAAGATAATCATTTAAATAATGATTTAAACCTGACTTTTGTATATCTTATATCAACCTTATAAAACCTATGGCAATTTAGTTACTTGCGCAACTCATAATTCGAGTTATCTTATCTTACACCCATAATCGTAAATATGATTTTATAAGTTGATATCACTATGTAGTTTTAGAACTAGGTTGTTGAATGTCTTAATTACTGGTTCACAATCCATCTCCACATTTAAGTCTGGAGGTACATGTAACCCTTTACAACCTGCCACCATTAAAATCTTCGCCTTCCGTTCTTGTTTGGGATCTGTGTGCAGCCACCTGCCCTCACGAACTCTGTCCGATCTTAACAGATTGATGGTGAAGTTCTCTTGGCGGGATTTGGGTAGATTATCAAGATTCTTGCTATCAAATTTACCATTTTTGCTTTACCGTGAACACAGAGTTACTCCGCTTCGGCTTCTCTACCAGACTTTCCGCCATGATGTTTTCCTGCTCGGTGCAGCCAAGTCTACCTTATTCATAGGCAGAGTTGATGCTTAGTCCTCCCTTATCAAGGTAAGAGATTCTCTGTGTTTATTTTTTTTTATAGTTGTTTAAAATACCGCTACCCCTTCTTTTAATAACCCTTCCTTACTCTACAACCCGGATTCTGGCATTCAGATGAGAAGATATTATATCCCAAGTAAGACAATTAGTCTATTCCACATTCGAATAACTATTGAAAGTTATACAGCAAAATCTCGTTATTTTATGCTAGCTATCTAACGAATTCCCTCTGCTTATTTTTATCGCTTAACCCTTATATTTTTTTTTATATTGTTTACTGCATGTATGCTTCTGGTTATCAAAGAAAACCTTGTTTGCTTTCCCAAGCTTTTGGGTCACAGCTGACTTCTCCTCAAATCGCTCTTTCCAGGTACTCTATGAACAAGTCCTTGGGTCTGCGCTCTAGAATACGCAGTTTTTGACACTGGTTGTGCAGTCCTGGGTTAAAGTTAGCCTTGACATCTGTTCATTTTATAATTAGTTCTAATTTAGCTCCAAGAGCTGTATTGGTGGCTATTTGAATTCGTTAAGCAGAGAAAAAATTTGTATTTAAGTTTTGAATTCTTAAGTTCAATTTTGTAACTAGATGGTTCTTCCATATCCATACTCCGTTGGGTCTCCGTTGAATTGTTAATTTTTAGGAAACTGAAATTTTCTTTGGTTGGGATACCTGATCTTTCTTTGAGTTAAAGATTTACTCTATTGCCCATATACGGAAATATGTTTGTTAAGAAGGATTTAAGGAGTTTCCTCTATTGTGTTTATTTGTATTACTTACGCTTCTGCTTAATACTACTACACAGGTTCTTTTGAAAGAACAGTTAACTTTTTTTTCTTTATATCTTGTGGTTGTCTGCTTTCAGTTCTATTTTGAAAATATTATCTGAGAGATTCAAGGTTCTTCATTTATTTACATATGTTCTACATGTAATTTCTATAAGCATATTTTATTTATATAGCTTGTGACGGTGTCCGGACCACCAACTTCTTGTCCGCGTATAGAAATTTACACAGGCAAAAGAACTGGGCTGGGGTTTATCTCCGTGCCCAGAGCTTTAAGCCCTTATTTTTTTTCTGCATATATGATAGTCATCTTTTCGTTTCTGAAAAATTCTAATTAACTTATTTTAGATAAATTCTACGGAATAATTTAACCATATCTATACTGGAATTATCCACAAAGCTATAAAGGAATTATTGTAAAGTACATGCATGCAGAATGTTTTACATGATATAGAAAATGTTATTTCCAGAGCTGATGGGTCTTTTCTGCAGTATTCTGTATTTATAGTATTTCCATTTCTTTACAGAAATGTTTAAAGGATATTTTTCTGCAGAAACTTTCTATATAGATTTTCTTCTTCTCTTAAAGAAAATAGATCACGTTAATAATAGATATTTCTTGCAATATGATTTAAGCAGATTTACTTCTAAATCTTATAGAATTTTATTTACATTTTTTATGGATATTTTCCTTCAACATAAAATGTACAGCTCTACTTCTATTTTCTCACAGAAAGTAACTCGCAGAGTGCATAGGTTTATTAAAGAAACATTTGGAAGATACTAGCTTAACACTATACTTTGTTAAGAAATATTCATCGTAATCAGTCTCTTTTAAGGAACTCTTACAGAAACAGATTGAACCTATGCAACCTAAATTAAACAGTAAATCACTTATCTGTAAAAATTGTGTCAAGCTGTGGTGTCCACCCAACCTTCAAGAGAGGCGATTACGTCCTCCTCTTGCCCTCGAGCTTTCCCTAAAGAGGTACAGGTTGACAGTAGTTTTTTTGCTATGACCTCAGGACTTCCAAGTCCAGTCAGTGCTAGAAAACTTCAGGAAAATTATGAGTGTTTTTCCATTGGTCTCTACCAGTGCAATAATTTCCCACTCTTTTCCTTAGCCCATGAACAGAACCCCCATTTCTCACTGGAATGAGTCTCTTATCCCCAGAGGAACATGTAACTGTTCAAACTATCCAACCACCTTTCAGTTCTTGGAAAACACTTACCATCGGCCTTTTACTTTTAATTTTCAAACTAATTTTATTATTCATAATTTAAAAGAAGGAAAACTAACTTTTCCATCAAAATTACTAATTGTCACAATATTTTTCTTGAAGCAATAACTAAAAATGTCTTTTTAACTAGTTAACAACTAGTTATCATTAATACAACTGTCAAAAGGACATATCGCTTCCTATATCCATATATATGTTGTACATGGTTGACATTAAAATTTGCAGATTCTTTATTTTTTTCAATTTATATTAGACGAAGCATATCATAGTCAAAAAGTAACTAATTGAAGCCAGTTGATAGGAGGAAAGCTATAATAATTTTTATTTGGAAAACATTTTTGCTAAGTTACCTGAAACATCTGAAAAATCTAGAAACAATGATCCCTACTAATTCTTGTTCGAAACGCCATTTTTTCTGCCGTTTCAAAAAAGCAGAAACTACATATTTGGAATTGGATATGTTTCCAAGGGATTTAATTTTTTTTTGGATCCATTTCCGGAAATCTAGAAACGGATCTACAAAAAACGTGATCGGAATCTACCTTTAAAATGTTAAAAAGTGTGAAAAATTGTTTAGCCATAAATAAATAATAAAAATGAAGAAATCAGATTTGCAAATAAACTCACTATAAACACACTCTCATAACGTCTCTTCTAAATCTTTAGAAACAACACTTCATATATTTATCAAGGATTCTTATTAAGAAAAAGATAGATGTTCAAAAACGCAAACAAAAGGGTTTGTTGAATGTCTTCGTAAAGATATTTATTTGAGCGATTTATTTTCAGTTTGGTTAAGGTTTTGTTAATTGTCATTGATTTTTCTCTTGATTTCATAAATTCCTCCAATATAAAAAATCTTCTCTAGCATCATTGAGAAGATTGAAATGTTCAAATAGGTCTTGACAGAATATCCCAATGATCCCATGGGCCTTTTAATTGCCATGCAAGGAATATAGATATCATCTACCATGCATGACATGTTCTTTGAAGGAGTTGGACCCGAAAGCACAAAAGCTGTAGCATTTCTGATTACATTACTAATGATGATGATAATATGTTGAATGTTATAATAATCACTAATGATGATGACAATGTTTATGCTAAATTGATGATGATGATTTTTTTATGTTGAATTCATGACGATGATTATGTATTTTTAGATATAGATTCTAGATTCTAAAAGATGAATGGTAATATATATATATATATATATATATATATATATATATATATATATACGTATGTGTGTGTGTCGGTGGGTGTGTGTGTGTGTGTGTTGTTTCCTTGCCATATCGTATCCTGATTTTTTGAAAATTTCTCGTATCCGTTTCAAAACCCATATCTGTATCCATTCCCGTATTCGTTTCAGTGCAACTTATCATATTTTATTTGGCAAGGGATATCCTTTCACAAAGCATGGAAGGAATGGTGGGAGGAAGCCACCCCCTAAACAACTCAGAAACTTACCTCCATTAGTTTGTTGAGGCATTTGGAATGCAAGGAATAGAGCTATTTTCAAAGACAAAACCTCTATTCCAGATTGGGTGGCAACAAAAGTGGTCGCAGATTATGACATGACCCAATGGGTGAAGTCTCTCATGCTCATCAAAATATTGTCGCTGATGTGGAAAAATCTCAACATTGGGTTTATTTTGATGGAGCATCTTCAGAAAATGAGATTGCAGGGGGGAGTTGTTCTTTATCTCCACGAAAATCATTTTTATAAACTTCAGAGCGGTCTGGGGAGGAGAACTAACAATTATGCAGGACTTCTGAACCTTAAACTACTTCTCCCTTTTGCAATTGAAAAGGATCATCATTCTCTACAGATCTTCAATGATTCTATGGTCATCATAAATTGGTTTAATGAAGTCCAGTGTTGTCACATTCACACACTTGATCCCATTCTTGAGGAGGTTTTACAACTTAAACAATATTTTGATATGGTTTCTTGTCGTCACATTTACAAAACCCAGATCGCAGATGCCCTCTCTAAGGTTGGTTCTGCACAGGCTTTGGGGGTATGGAAATTCATCGAGTAGCTGAATGGGGTATCCTCAGAATATTATTATAGACCCTTCATAGAAGGGCTTCAGATTGAGATTCCATAGTCTTGATCTCTAATCGATAATCTTGCATATCTAATGTTTTTATTGCAGGTTCATTCCTCTATGACACTATGTGTTTTTGTGGAAGCCAAAAAGGTTTCAGTCTTGCTATGTATTTATTCTAATGTCCTCTCCAAATTGATGGCTAATGGAGGACGAAATAGCCTATCTAACTTCGTAGCCTATAGGCTTATTAAAAGGGTAAAAGCCTTCCTATGTTGGGGCAACATTCTCCAAAAGTTGGATCCCAAAATTAAGAGTTACACCTAGCCCATGGAAAATCAAATAGAAGAGGGTTGAAATCAAAGGAGGCATCATCGATTGTGGATCAAATCATCCATTTTCTGGAGTTGGAGCTCTCAGGGTTAAAGACCCCTTTTCTTCTACTAACTTCGGTGGTGAAAGATTCCGCCATAGTTAGTGATTTTGTTTTTATCCTTTCTCTTTGTTTGTTCTGGAAACAGGAAAGCATCCTAACTAAAAAAACATCGTAACTGAAGGAAGTGAGATTGAGGGGGAAAATCAGGGGAAAAAACAAGACGAACTTTTCGCTTTGAAACAAATCACAATTTTCGGTGCAAGGGAACATAGCTCTGAGGTAGCCGAAGTTTTTGAGGCCAGTAGGCCGAATTCTCTTTGGCAGCCGAAAATCAAGACAAAACCAGTGAGCTCCTTCCTGAATCTTGACGGATCTTCGTAGATCAACAAAGTCTGGAATTGAAGCAGATCGAAGCTCTGTATAAATTCTGCATGAAATAAAATAATTTAAGGCAAGACGAATCTGTGTCTGAAGTGGACGTCACCTATTCTCTCTGCTCCCAGAACATCGGATGATTAACACTACCTGTAGCGGATCTGAAGCACACCAAACCATTCATTTCGTGCCACGTTGAGTCTCCGAGGTCTCATGCACTGACAGTTCTGTAGTCGTAGGAGAAGCTCGGACTCGGACAAAGTCAAAATTATTAACTGAGACCAGAAATGGCTCTGACCCAAGACTGTCACGGAATCAAGATCTTCTGTGGAAATCCATGAGCAGAAAAGAGGGTTTGAAGAACTTCGGAAGGAAATCATTTACAGAGAAAAGAAAATTCCAGTCCTAAGCTAGCTGGTGTTTTCTGAATAATTCCAGTAGTATAGTTTCCAAGGATGTGGAATAGAGTAGCTTGGATTTGTTTGCACAAGAAGTTTAAGTCTATTGAATTCAATTTATATTGGCACTGTTGAATCTGGGTTGTATTGGGATTGTTGGTTTTGCTACAAAATTGTGTTAAATGCTATTGTATTGTTTAAAAGGATCACACTTCTTGAATTTTCTATGTCCTTATCTGAATGAGAAAAAAGAATTTGTTGAAAACCCTAGGTTACTTAAGCAAACCCTAGGGAAAAATAATACATTTATCTTGATAAGAGTCTGCTGATCCTTTAATTTCTAGTTTCATGGCGTGGTTTTTGGCTCAACCAGCCAGCTATGTATCTCTATTTTGGACATTGGAAAAGTTTATGCCAATTTTGGAATGCTCTATACACATAGAGAATGTAATTTTTATTAAATTACGGTTTTTTCGTGAGAACTTTAAAAAAAAAAAAAAAAAAACATTCGCAAAACTGAATGATGTTGCATATCCTTTCCCTCAATGCTATTAGGGAAAATCAGAATATGCCAAATCTTATTTTTGAGCATCTTTTATCAAAATATAACCTTTCGCAGAAAACTTGTAATGAATGATAATTCATATAAGCAAAAATATCCAACATAGGAATTAAAGATAGTTGAAATTAAAAAAGATAACAATTATCTATTTGATAATTAAATGTACTGAGATGTTTCAACTGTCTACAATGAGCTTTATGACAGTATAGTGACACGCTCAACTAGTCACAAAGGTGAAGGGTTGTTTCTTAGTTTACTATTATTATTATTTTATCATGATAATGTTTATTTATATACTTTATAGTCATTGCACAACTTAATATATACCTCTTCTCGGTAAGCATAATAAAAATATTGAAATGAACTAAGTTCATAACAAAAAAAAAAACTTAGTGATTCTAAGATAGTATTAAATACTAGAAAAAGAAAATAGCACTATATAGCATGAAACTCCAAACAACATTGCTCACCAATGGAGTTGATCTTGAACCATGAGTGTTGATCCTAACATATTTCCAACTCATGTAGAAATTGCAGTCCCTAAAGAATGTGCTTCACTACCTTCGGTTGACCATAAACGAGACAAAGACCATCCATCAACTCACTCTTGGGCCAATGAGCTTTACATGGGAGACCCTAATAAATGACAAGGCATGTAAAAACTTGTAGTTATTCGCTGAGATGAAGAGACCAAACATTGCCTTCTGACAAGCCCACAATCTCTAGTCCTAGAACGTAGTCTCAAAATCCAAGCGATTTTTTTAGGAGAAAATAATGTTCCTATTCGACCTACAAGCCTAGAACCAAACTTTCTCGGCAATACACTTACCCTGTTGAATCCAACTCCAAATGGGGCACCAAGATAATTCTCATCCTGCACAACTACCTAAGAAATTCCACATGAAAGGCCTCCCACGTGCTCTTACAAATGAAGGCCTAAAAGATCCTAAAAAACACAATGATGGGAGCATATCACAAAAAACAAATGCAACCAGAACCTTAAGGATAGGGAGAGTAAATTGAAACCCAAGTCACAAGAGTAAGTATTCATGGGGTAGAAATCTCAAGACACTTTGTCACCCATTTGGCTACAAAAATACTCCTTAGGTGGCAAAGACCATAAGGCCCAACCCCCTTCCTCCTTTGGCATGAGACACTTATCCCAAAAACCATAAGAGGTCCTCTAACGCCAACATAGTTTGACCACATAAAATACTTGAGAAATTATACCAATTTCTTAAACTAGAACTTGCTAGTGAGCCAACAAAAAAAATAATAAACTTGATAAGCCTAGAATCATTGAAACCATTGTTAGCTTACCTACAAAAGGGGAATATTTAAACTACATTGCGAGGAGCTAAGTTCTTTGAAGCTTCTACAAACACCAACCCAACCTGTCCACTATGAAAAGCCCTCATTCCAAATGTGATCTCTAGATAACGAACAATCACACCTAGCCTAGCATAATTATGTAAAGAGGGGATCCAAGCTAGAGGATCATCAATCCAAAAATGCCAAAATTCATCTTCCACTTGCGTTTGATTAGGTGGAGGTGTTGTCGGATGGATGTGTGGAAAACAAAACCGATAAGGACAAAGCTTAGGTGTAGGGATGTCAGGGCTACAGGTTCGAAACGATGCAATGGAGATGTGAAACAGCCAAGCACAAGCCACGGATTAGCTCAGATCATGCACATGGAAACTACACCATGTCAAGGATCGTACGGCTACAACGTGTGGGTGGCTATAGTGAAAAATCCACAACCACAGCTATTTTCCAGCACAAGAAATCACTAAGCCACGTGAGAACAAATCAAGCATAAAGGGGCAGGGATTAGTCGAATGTAGCTGCATGTTTGGCTAATAGTGGCAACACACGGAAAACCCAATAGTAGAGCGTAGGTGGTGTTGGAAATAGCATTGGTAGGAAAGAAGTCTAGCCACAACCATGATTATCAACTAACCATGGACATGGGTCGTTACAGCCTAGATAGAGTCGAGGGTGAGTTGAAGACACACAAGATTGTGGCTGCCAAAGCATCAACCCATAGAGACTAGCATTGCACGAAGCGGGGACAAAGCAAGAATGTTTTTTGGAAACAGGGAAACGGAAGCATCATTTCCCAAAAATCTAGGAAGTGAAGCATCTCGAAAATGTCTACTATATATATATATATGTATATATATGAAACCGAATTCATTCCTCAGCCTTTTCGTGTCCTGGATCAGTCGAATCAGACACAATCTGGTGGGACACGTGTCCTCTAGATCGTGTCCCATTAGGATTCCAACGTGTCTCGATCACGTCTCTATTTTGGGACACCTTCCTGACTTTTATGAGTGCCACGTTGCCCTTAAAGGATCGTTTTGGCCCACTTCAACTTCACATTTCACTATCTTGATGTGGGTTTGTTGTGGGTGTGTGGGAACGAATACCAAAGTGTGTGAGAGCATTTTAGAGGCAATTCAAGCAACAAGTATGTGAATTTTGTCTCTATTTTTTTTTCCATTTTTATTACAACAGTTTGTTTACAAATTTTTGCATTTTTTCTTTATTTTTTTACATCATTCATGACTCAAGCAAGGGAAGTAGGGAAGAGGCAAATGAAGGGGAAGAATTTCCCCATTGGAGATGTCCCTCTTGTTCCAATTTCATCAGGTTCTACAATTTTTCCCTCTATTGGAACTGGGGCTACAACATCAGCTTCAAATGTTGACGGAAGACAATAGCCTCAAGATAAAAAATATCCCTTGTGGAAATATGTCACGAGAGAGCAAGAGCCAGGCAACAGAGGAGAAGGATGCAATAGAGGAGAGAAGTGGTGACCATGATGATGAAAGCGATGTTGATTTTGCTGATGAGGATTGATGACTCTGTTGTGGCCCTATAATTTATAATATTGGCAAGAATAAATGATAGAGGACAACATCAAACCACTTTGGAATCCAGGACCTAGCCTTCCTAGACTCAGAGAGGGCTCTCTCTTTTTAGGATTTAATTTTACCTTAATATTATGAATGATGATGTTAGGCTAGTTACAGTGATGGTGAGAATTGGTTGTTTTGATTTTTTTGGTTGGATGAGTAGGTCTGTAGGGACTAATCCATTGGGCTATGGAGTCAAAAGGCTGGATTGGTGCATCAACTTTTCAAGAGCATCACAGGGAAAGATAACTGTGCTAAATGGATCTTTAGAGTAGTGTGAATTATGAGGTGGAGGAAATAGTAGTGTTCAGCAGTGATTAAAGACAAGTTAAGAATTCTTTAATCAGACTTCAGCAGAAAACATTCAGATTGTAAAGACAGACAGAATTAAGGTGCTCCGACAGCAAATCTTAATTTAAAATTTTTGTTTTACAATCAGATGAATAGATTCACAACAAGGAAAACAATGGAAACATTTAACACAGAGAAGTAGCACATCACCATTTAACACAGCTCAAGTATCCTGTAAACGGTCTTTTATTATTGATGCCCAGCTCCAAAAATTACAGTTGCTCCATTACAGTATTTCTTACAATGTAGGGTCTAACGAGGTCTAACCCTTGATACTGCCAATATATGCAGTATTTAACTAAAAACTATGTCACTTTCCCTATCTACTTTGGAAACTTTTCATTAATTACATTTAAGCAAAAACTAGACAAGTGTGGCCATGCAAGGCCCGAACAAAAAATCATTGGCAAAACACCACCTGTAGAATTAACTTAGGCAGCTTTTCATGAGTTCAAAAACTTCGGCAGCTCTTCGTGAATCCTAAAAGTAGGTTGAAGGTGGCTGAGGTGGTCACAAAGAGGCAACGATGGGTGGCTCTGACATCTGGCTCTACTTTTCGGCCACCTCTACTAGATCAATAAAGATGATGTGATGTTGGCACTTCTAATCAATCAGTGGTTGTGTTGATGCATGCGTTGTGTTTAATAAGTTGTCGTGCTAGCTGCCTCTACCTTCTTCTTCTTTTTTCCTTTTCTGCTCACTATTGCAGACTGTGTTCCTATATTAATACTTCAATACTGTGGATGGAAAAATCATTTTAACAGACAGACCCTTTTCTTCTATTATTGGAAAATATCCCTTTAATTTGCAAATGGCACCTTTCTTTGAATTTGGAAGAAGTATTAACAGAGGAAAGGTGGAAGTAGTGCGATCTATGATTTGCGATGAAAGGGTAAAGGGTGAAGGGGATAAAGTTATGTTGCGGCAGTTCATCATGCAAAACCTGAAGCTATATTTCGGAGGGCTCCTAAGGTGGTAGGTGGTATTGTGAAAGGGGGGGGTAGGGGTTGCAACTTCAAACCACCTATTTCAAACCCCCCCCGAAGGTAATGTTCGAATGGATGAGGGGGGCCGAAAATAGATATGGACCATCGAATGTGAAGATATTAGATCAGATGATGGGAAAGATGGAAGGAGATGGGATGAATGGGGGGGACAGGGGACTTCATGGATTTACCTCATTGCAATATCGCAATGTTTGTGATTTTTTGATTTCGCAAATCTCATCGAATAACTTTATCGCATGTTGAACATTTTACACTTTATCCTCATCACAATTTCAAGGTTCATTCACCCGATTGCGATATGTAATGTAAATCTCCAGACAACACATGGCTCCTCATCGCATCATGACTTCACATCACATCACTACACTAAATTTCTTATCACATCGCAACATACAACATTTGACTTGCACTAACTTAAAAATAAATAAATAAATTGTCGATAGTGATGTGCGATACAAGGATTGCGATTTAATCTTAACCGAATTTCAAGGAAATTAGCACCCTTTTCAAATCGTTTTCCGTTTTTCTCCTTCCACAGCTTTGAATTTAAATTTTAATTAAGGGTGGTCTGATGCTCCTGCATCAAGGCTTAGTTGGGACTATATTCGAAATGAGGTGAATACAACCATCCTTTGCCATGTTTTGTGCTAGAAGTACCTTCTTGGAAATAAATGGTAGTCATGGAATATTATTTTCAATATAAACGATCTAAATAGAAATAATCACTAACCTTGTGATACTGTGAATTACAGGAGTCTAACAGTGGCTCCAGCTCGGGATGGCACTTCTCCAAGTGAAGTGTCAAGAACACCGTAGACTAGTGGTCTAATCCATTGGGCTAATCCCAGATTTGCTACTAAACCTTCGTGGCTGAAATCTTGAAGTTGAAATCTGAACTCTCTGCAACTGAAGTCTGTAACAATCTTGAATTGAACAACGAAAAGTGATCTGAAACTAAAACTAGAAACATCCTCAGAGTACTGAGCTTATTTTCACACCTACTTACTCTAGTATGATCAAAATTATCCCATCAAATAATAATCAGACTTCCAATGTAACCAGTTAAGAAAATGAGTGCTTAATTGAAACTGGCCCTCCATTTCTGTGAGGAGAGAACAGGATTTGAAGCATGGTGACTTGACTCTTTCACTAAATTCAGTAGCTCTGTTAATCAACTTGGTAGATCCTTCCTTCACTGATGACTGTAATAAACTAATCAAAGGATCTAAGTAAACATGCAACATGAGATCCCTCAGATGATTGGAGATATAAAAACATACGTCATCCAAGATTTTTCCCTTGCCTTTGTGTTGATATTGACTGTCATCTAATAGTAAGGGAGACAGATTTTTTTCTTCTCTATCCATGATAATCAATTGTTATGTTTTATCTTCATCATTCCCTTTATCATTCAAAAATTTGCAGGGATGTTGCAAATTCTCAATAATCTCGAGCAAAGGATCATTAGCTATAATATCAATATGTTGTGAAAATATGTCAACATCCCAAGAAGGAAATAATGATGGAGAAATTTTGTGATCCTATTCAATGTATACACACTCAGAAAGAGGATTTGAGTGGTCTTCAATCAACAAACCTGATTGGTCTTCTTTTGGCAAGATTTCTTGGCTTTCATTAGGCAAAATTGACGGGTGTTCAATCTTTGGATAAAACATTGTTGGTTGAAGATGCTCTTGTGGGTCTGGGTCATTAAGCTCTGCTACTTTTTCTTCTAGATCACTAGACTGTTGTAGGTTTTCACTACTGTCTTCTGCTGGATATAGTTTAGGAGGCTGAAGTTCTTCCTTAACCATCTGTTGATCAGCTTGTCCTTGTGCTGATAGGAATATTTCCTATGGTGAAACTTCATGAACTTCTAGACATCATATATCATTTCTTTCTTCATGATGATAATACATTTCAAACAAAAATTCCACTTTCTGAAATGGTCTTTCTTCTAAAACTTCCAATATTTCATCATTCATAAAATGATCATCATCATAGTAATCCTCCATATATTTAATAAAAATTTGAAAGTTATCACAACAGTCTTGAACTGGTGACAAAGAGGGATAATCTTATTTATACTTGTCACAAATCACAACATGAAAAACTTTAAAGAAATTATACTTGAAGCTGGTAAATTTTCATACCAAGATCTCGCCTTTTCCTCCAAACTTGCCACAAACATTTTCATAAGACAGTCCTCTAGAAATTGGATTTTAAATCTTCAGACATGCATATGAAATCTTAACAAATGTATAGTAGAATCATCTCCTTTTTCATCTTTAAACATTGGAAGATATTTTAACAAATCAATGTTTGGCATGGGGTTTGGAGAACCTAGGATCTTAGATCTGTCCAAAGGGGCATACCTACGTTTTATTCTTGAATTCATTTTGAAAACAATCAACAATAAAATGGAGTCACTATAGGTTCTCTACAGTTCTGGATTCTTTTACCAGTGGAGTCTTTATATCAACTGAACTTTGTGGAGTCTCCAGGTGGATGATTTCAACCTTCTTGTTTCTGAATGTTTGTCCACCATCAACAACTAGATACCAATCTTGGAAAATAACTTTAGCATAAAATGTTTTGACTGGGGTTTCTGATTTCTCATGAAATATTAAGATTTTTCAATAACTCCCAGTATGGTCGCCATTATGTTGTAGCCCTATAATTTATAAGATTGGAAAGAATAAACGATAGAGGACAACCGTAAAACCACTTTTGAATCGAGGACCTACCCTTCCTAGACTCAGAGAGGGCTCTCTCTATTTAATATTTAGTTTTACCTTAATATTATGAATGCTAATGTTAGGCTAGTTACAGTGATGGTGATAACTGTTTTTTTTTTTTTTTTTGGTTGGATGAGCAGGTCTGCAGGGACTAATCCATTGGGCTATGGAGTCAAAAGGCTGGATTGGTGCATCAACTTTTCAAGAGCATCACAGGGAAAGCTAACTGTGCTAAATGGATCTTTAGAGAAGTGTGAATTATGAGGTGGAGGAAATGGTAGTGTTCAGTAGTGATTAAAGAGCAGTTAAGAATTATTTAATCATACTTCAGCAAAAAACATTCAGATTGTAAAGACCAGACAGAATTAAGGTGCTTCGACAGCAAATATTAACCTAAAATGTTTGTTTTACAATCAGATGAATAGATGCGCAGCAAGTAAAACAATGGAAACATTTAACACCGAGAAGTAGCACATCACAATTTAACACAACTCAAGTATCTTGTAAACGGTCTTTGATTATTGATGCCCAGCTCCAAAAATTACAATTTCTCCAATACATTAGTTCTTACAGTGCAAGGTCGAGGTCCAACCCTTGATACTTCCAATACATGCATTATTTAACTAAAAAATATGTCGGTTGCCCTATCTACTTTGGAAAATTTTCATTAATTACATTTAATAAAAAGCTAGACAAGTGTGGCCATGCAAGGCCCGAACAACAAATCTCTGGCAAAACACCGCCTGTAGAATTAACTTAGGCAGATTTTCATGAGTTCAAAAAATTTGGTAGCTCTTTGTGAACCCTAAAAGTAGGTTGAAGGTGGCTAAGGTGGTCACGAAGAGGCAATGATGGGTGGCTCTGACATCAAGCTCTACTTTTGGGCCGCATCTGCTAGATCATTAAAGATGAAGTGAGGTTGGCACTTCTAATCAATCAGTGGCTATGTTGATGGATCCATTGTGGTTAATATGTTGTCGTGTTGGCTGCCTCTACCTCTCTCTTTTTCCTTTTCTGCTCACTGTTGCGGATTGTCTTCATGTATTAATACTTCAATACTGTGTATGGCGGAATCCTTTTAACAGACATACCCTTTTATTCTATTATTAGCAAAGATCCCTTTAATTTGAAAATGGCGCCTTTCTTTGAATTCGATAAAAGTATTAACGGACGAAAGGTGGAACTATTGCGATCTACGATTTGCGATGAAAAGGTAAAGGGTCAAGGGGATAAAGGTTTGTTACGGTGGTTCATCATGCAAAACCCGAAATTGGATTTTTGAGGGGTCCTGAGGTGGTAGGAGGTATTGTTAAAGGGGGGTATGAAATAACTGTGAGTTGACATGTGGGGGTAGGGGCCGCAACTTGAAACCGCCCATTTCATACCCCCCCCCCCCCCGCATGACGGCAATGTTCAGATGGATTTGGGGGGGCGAAAATAGATATGGACCATTGAATGTGATGATATGAGATCAGACGATGGGAAAGATAGAAGGAGATGGGATGAATGGGGGTGACAAGGGACTTCCCAGATTTACCTCATCGCAATATTGCAATGTTTGTAATTTTGCAATTTCACAAATCTCATCGAATAACTTTACACTTTAGCCTCATCGCAATTTCAAGGTTCATTCACCCGATTTCGATATGCGATGTAAATCTCTAGACGACACATGGCTCCTCATCGCATCACAACTTCGCGTCGCATCTCCAAACTAAATTTCTTATCACATCGCAACATACAACATTTCACTTGCGATAACCTAACAATAAATAAAAAACCGCCGATAGCGATGTGTGATACTATGATTGTGATTTAATCTTAACTGAATTGCATGGAAATTAGCCCTCTTTTCAAATCATTGTCCGCGTCTCTCCTTTTGCAGCTTTGAATTTAAATTTTGATTAAGGGTGGTCTGATTCTCCTACATCAAGGCTTAGTTGGGACTATATTGTAAATGAGGTGAATAGAGCCATACTTTTCCATATTTTGTGCCAGAAGTACCTTCTTGGAAATAAATAATAGTCATGGAATATTATTTTCAATATAAATGATCTATACAGAAATAATCAGTCAACTTGTGATACTGTGAATTACAGGAGTCTAACAGTGGCTCCAGCTGGGGATGGCACTTCTCCAAGTGAAGTGTCAAGAATGCCATAGACTAGTGGCCTGATTCATTGGGTTGATCCCAGATTTGCTACCAAACCTCTATGGCTGAAAATCTTCAAGCTGAAATCTAAAATCTCTGCAACTGAAGTCTGGAACACTCTTGAACTGAACACTGAAAATCGATATGAAACTAAAACTGGAAAGATGCTCAAAGTACTGAGATTATTTTCACACCTACTTACTCTAGTCTAATCAAAATTATCCCATCAAATAATAATCAGACTTCCAATGTAACCAGTCAAGGAAATGAGTGTTTAACTGAAACTAGCCTTCCATTTCTATGAGGAGAGAACAGGATTCGAAGCATGGTGACTTGACTCTTTCACTGAATTCAATACCTCTGTTAATTAACCTAGTAGATTCTTCCTTCACTGATGACTATAATAAACTGCTCAAATGATCTAAGTAAACATGCAACATGAGATCCCTCAAATGATTGGAGATATAAAAACATACGTCATCCAAGATTGTTCCCTTGCCTTTGTGTTGATACTGACTCTCATCTAATATTAAGGGAGACAATTGTTTTTCTTATCAATCCATGATAACCTACTGTTATGTTTTCTCTTCATCATTCCCTTTATCATTCAGAAACTTTCAGGGAAGTTGCAAATTCTCAATCATCTCGGGCAAAGGATCATTAGCTATAATATCAATAAGTTGTGCAACTTTGTCAACATCCCAAGAAGGAAATAATGATCGAGAACTTTTGTGATCATATTCAAGGTCTTCACACTCAGAAAGAGGATTTAAGTGGTCTTCAATCAACAAACATGATTGGTCTTATTTTGGAATATTTCTTGGCTTTCATTAGGCAAACTTGACGGGTGTAAAATCTCTGGATAAAACAATGTTGGTTGAAGTTGCTCTTGTGGGTTTGGGCCATCAAGCTCTGCTACGTTTTCTTCTATATCACTAGACTTTTTTAGATTTTCATTGTTGTCTTCTGCTAGATCTAGCTCAAGAGGCTGAAGTTCTTCCTTAACCATCTGTTGATCAAATTTTCCTTGTGTTGCTAGGAGTATTTCCTGTGGTGAAACTTCATGAACTTCTAGACATCATATATCATTTTTTTCTTCATGATGATAAGACATTTCAAACAAAACTTCCACTTTCTGAAATGGTCTTTCTTATAAAACTTCTAATATTTCATCATTCATAAACTGATCATCATCATATTAATCCTCCAGATATTCAATAAAACTTTGAAAATTATCACAATAGTATTGAACTAGTGACAAAGAGGGATAATCTTCTTTATACTTGTCACAAAACACAACATGAAAACACTTTAAAGAACTTATACTTGCAGCTGGTAAATTTTCGTACCAAGATCTAGAATTTTCCTCCAAACATGCCACAAACATTTTCATAAGATAATCCTCTGGAAATTGGATTTTAAATCTTTGGACATGCATATGAAATCTTAAAAAATGTATAGTAGAATCATCTCCTTTTTCACCTTTAAACACAGGAAGATATTTTAACCAATTGATGTTTTGCATGGGGTTTGGAAAACCTGGGATCTTAGATCTGTCCAAAGGATCATACCTGCATTGTATTCTTGAATTCATTTTGAAAACAATCAAAAATAGAATGGAGTTACCATAGGTTCTCTACAATTTTGGATTCTTTTACTAGTGGAGTCTTTATATCAACTGAACTTTGTGGAGTCGCCAGGTGTATGATTTCAACCTTCTTGTGTCTGACTGTTTGTCCACCATCAACAACCATATACCAATCTTGGAAAATAATTTTAGCATAAAATGTTTTGACTGGGGTTTCTAAGTTCTAATGAAATATTAATCTTTTTCAATAACTCCACAGTATGGTCGCCATTATGTTGTGTTCCTATAATTTATAATATTGGCAAGAATAAACGATAGAGGACAACATCAAACCAATTTGAAATCTAGGACCTCGCCTTCCTAGACTCCAAGAGGGCTCTCTCTATTTATGATTTAATTTTACCTTAACATTATGGATGTTGATGTTAAACTAGTTATAGTGATGGTGAGAATTGGTTATTTTGATGTTGTTGGTTCGATGAGCAGGTCTACAGGGACTAATCCATTGGGATATGGAGTCAAAAGGCTAGATTGGTGCATCAACTTTTCAAAATAATCACAAGGCAAGCTAACTATGCTAAATGGATCTTTAGAGAAGTGTGAATTATGAGGTGGAGGAAATAGTAGTGTTCAATAGTGATTAAAGAGCAGTTAAGAATTCTTTAATCAAACTTCAGCAGAAAACATTTAGATTGTAAAGACAGCCATAATTAAGGTGCTCTGATAGAAAATATTAATCTAAAATTTTTGTTTTACAATCATATTAATAGATTGCTATAGGGTAATATGCTTGGGTGGTGGTTATTAAATATCCCTCTTAGGGCTTTCCGGTGCCCAAGGCAGACAGTCAGATTAGCTGTAAAGTTCCAAAGATACTTCTTTCATGTTCATGCTAATATATATAATCGACAAAGCAAGATGGAGAGATTTCCTCTTTGCGAACAGTAGATCCTATGGAGAATGCTGAGCAGCAGAGTAGAAACCCTTCTTCACCGGCTCCAAATCCAAATCCTGCAATCAATCAAAGCACCCGTGTAATCTCTACAACAGTATAACTTCTTATCAATTAAACTAGCATATAAGGAACATAAAACAATACAGATCCAAGCCATTCATATCATGCTACATAGAAACAATTGTGACACTGATGCATCGAATGGACAAAACAGATATAGTTCTATTAATTTATGAAAAGGAGGATTACAACCGTCAGTTGCACCAAGCCCTCCTCAATCTTCCAATTCCTCTCTCTCTTTCTCTATCTCCGAGTGGGATGATGCTCAAGATAGAAAGCTCTCAATGAACTTCCCCGATCTTCAAGCCTCACACTACAACAATGAAATTCTGCTCCACAAATAATCAAACCTTAGACCTTAGACCAAGAGCCCACAGCTCCAATTTATAGGAGATGGAGAGGAAAAACCTTGCCAACTATTTCAACCTATTCAAATCAAGAAATATCTAGATGTGTCCTCGCTTTTCCTTGCTTTTGCCTTCCATAGGAGTTCAGTTATGTTTGGCAATGCCTAATAAAAGGTTTGTGCCTTTTAGTTTCTACTTTGAACTGATTCCTTTTGAGAGAAAGCCGGAAATGCCAGTCAGTTTTCCGCAAGATATTTCCCTTTTCACACTTAAACATGGTTAACACTGCCCCTTGGGAAAGATATAGCATTACCCTAGGCATTAACACTCCCTTTGCATGGCTTAGGTGCGTTATAACTCTGCCTAGCTATTTCTGGGGTGTGTTACCTTGGCAAAAATGGGTTTTGTCTAGGTCATTTTCTTCCTTCCATGTTACCTTCTCTTCTTAGCTAATGAGGAGCTCATTTGTCCAGTAATAGATGCCCCCTAAAGTGTGAGGTCATAGACGAAGACGATGGCTGAAATACTTTATAACAAGTGTAGTAGAATGAGAGGAATTGGAGGACTGAGGAAAACCTGAAACAACAACATATGTCAGAAAATATAGTATTTGTCTTGAGTTGGGCATTCCCATGCTTAGTAGCTAATCAGCATGATTTCTCTAAAACAGAGATGTGAACAATATGTCCACCGATAGTCATAACGTGAAAGTGTCTGTCATAACAGGATCAAACTGAGAAGTTGTCTCCAAAAATAATATCGCAACTTGGGAGAGGAAACACAACTATAATGGTGTAAGCCTCAACTCAAGGTCTTGGTCGATGCTTCACTAAACCTCATATTTCCATACATGTGAATGAATGGGTTGTAGTTGAACATGTGGGAAATCATCTGATTACCAGTAAATAACAAAAACTGTTAACAGATGCGAGGGTGGCCACCGATAATTATGATGGTCCCCAAGATGCACAGTACAATCTAGCAAGTGTGAATAAAAGGAGTTGATGTCGAACACTCGTAGAATCATTTGATCGAGAGCCAATAATGAGAACCCCCAACCAAACACAAGATGACCTTCCACTGATGTCTGCAAGTATCTAGGTACTGACGTGTTTCTGAATCAACTTCCTGGATAAGATGTTGAAGTCAATAGGAAGAGATCTATCAAAAGGTAGGCATTGAGGCGTCCTACATCAGTTGACACAAAACAGGAAAAGATGATTTTTTTTATGGAAATAATCAAGATAAAAGGGAATAACTAACGACAAATAAGTTTTGGTATATAATGGCTTTGGTTGATACAAGGAGTAGTAGATAGTGGGATCCTCTTGAAAAATAGAAGGCACTCTAGCAGGGTACTTAGGCAAATTTAGGCTTTAATGAACACTAAAGAGTATCAGGTTTCACCAATGCAGGAACACTGGTAGACGAAGACTAAACTCATATATGGTAGGGTTTGGCTAAAGGTGAAAGAGTTTTCTGGGAAGTGCCATGTTCAAGATTTTGTGCTGCCAAATCAACCTTTAAAATGTAACAGAAGAAGTATCCATGTTGTCCAAAAAAAATTTCCCGTCTGATTAAGTTTAACAAGTCCAGATGGGTAAACTCGGTGATTTTTTCATATTTAGAGAGTCTGAAAAACATTGTAAAAGACAACTCCAGGGGGTACCTTTGTCATGTTTGATAACCAGGCACGACGAAGGGTGAATAGTAAGCCCGAAATATTTTATTTTCCGTGAGTTTGTCCATTGAATCCAGAAAAGTGATAAATATATGTTCGATGGACATCTACTCATTTTTTTATGAGTATGAGGAGACAAAGTAAACTCAATGTTCTTTGTGAAATTTTAACGAGTCCAACAAAGAAAAACTTGATGCTCTCTGTGAATTTTTAACGAGTCCCACGGAGAAAAACTCAGTTACTTTTTATGTTTAATGAGCTTTGAAAAAAATGAAAAGAATAGCTCATATTTCTTTGTCGTAGTAGTTTAACGAGCCCAACAAAGGAAACTCGGGGTTTTTTCAGTTTTACGAGCTAGAAAAAGTCCCTAAAAATAAATCTTGGTATCAGGTCAAACATGGTCAGATATAGACATAAACATTGACAACCCATCAGAGCATCGGTAACATATGAAAACCAATAGTGGCGAAAAAATATAGCATGAACTTACCAATTTTAACAGATCATCTAAGTGATTCTTACCTCCAGAATGGCTATAAGAAGGCAACAGACCTTCATTTTCACTCTGTTGAGTGTTGTGATAGAGCTCTGGAGTGAAAAAAGTGGTGAAACTTAAGCTATTTTTTGTAGACAAACCGGGCAACGGTTTCCGATTCTGCGAGATCCAAGTAAGAGCTTGAACCTTCCCCTAGAATTTTATTATCTTTTTAGTTCTTCCTGAAAGGAAATGGCTATTTAGGAGGCCCTAAAAATTTTAGATATGGCTAACGCTACCCTTTTCAATTTACTGCTGTTACACACTTATCTAAAAGAGACAGTAACGTTACATTGCACTGCTTAAAATGTGCCTCCGCGCAGCGAAGAGTGCTGATTTAGAACTTATGTACGTATTTCTATGGATTTACCAAAAACTAATCCATTGGAAATGTTGCTTGTGCAGGTGTGAAGTTGGTTACCATGAGTATTTGGCACGAAAGAGAGCATGAGTGGGAAGAACGTGAAATGGTTACTGATGCGGCTACTTTGCTAGTTCTCTGTAGATGCGGATTACTGAAGTATGCTCATTTAGAGCTGATGAGAGGGAAAGAAGACTTGATGATATGGATCATCCAGCAGTGGGATGACTATCAGCATGTCTTTCACATCGGGGATAATGAACTCTCGATCGAGAAAGATGACATTTACTTCTTGACTGACCTGTCATGTAGAGGACCGAGGCCCAATCTGATAGGTTCCAGGGCTGATCCCTACACTACTGTGGATTTGATCCATACTCACTGCATAAAAAATACCATGGAAGTAAGTAACTGGGTGCCTATTTCACGGGTGGCAGCAAGACCATTGAGGTCTCTCTTGTGGATGATATTTCACTTGGCCGGGGCCAAGAGTCAGCAGGTGGCCGCCAAGGCCCAGGTATTGTTAGTGTTGGATTGTATGCTGCCTCAGGTTTTTGACTGGTGTGAAGGTGTTGTCCGCTGAGTTTGGGCAGAGTTAACAGCATGTAAGACCCGGAACCAAAGAGATTTTGGGTATGGCACATTGTTCGTGTCTTTCATACTAGAGCAGGTGCCAGCCATGAGGCCAAGAATGATCACGGATGCATTGGGACCGTAGGAGCTGAGACAGGCTCGTTGGTTAGCTTTGATACCACGGACTGGAGAGGGTCCAATCCGTCACTGTTTTGATGACGGATTCTTCGAATGGCTTGAAGACTAGATCATAATGATTGAAGGTTATCCCTATGCAGGGATGAACTACATAAGAGATCTAGAGTTGGTATTGCCCCTGGGCACTCAGTGGGGTCTAGATGGTAAGAAAGAATTTGATCAGTGTTTTTTGAAGTATTTTTGTATCTTTTGAATGTTTGTGCAATTTTTTTGTTTAATGGGTGAAAAAAAATTTTGACATGAAGCTTTGTTGCTTGACACAGATGTGGCACCCATCCATCTAGTTGGAGCCCCTCACTATGCAAGGCAAGGAATGCAGCTACCTGGGGCTGGCAGAGCAACAGAGGATGCAATAGCCATGGAAGAGAGTGATGACACACAGATTTTTCATGAGCTTACTAGGAACCTAGAGGGTTTAAGTATGGGTGTGCTGCCTCTTCCCATGAGGGAGATCCCGATTCGTCTACAATGGCATACAGTGGGTGTGCTATAGAGATACTTGGTGCTTTTGAGGAGGATAGCTAGATAATTTGTCTGCTACTTTGAGCACCAGGCTTAAGAGGAGTAGTGGATAGATGTGTAAATGTCAGAGCGAGGCTTAGCGGAGCCAATTTTTTGTAAAACACCCAAGTTTTGAGAATTTTTTTTATGTAAATTAATTGGACACGACATATATGTATGTACATATTTTGGCAATTTTGTTTCCTTGTTTTTTTTAATGTTTATGTGTTTTCTATGGTAAAAAATATACACTCATGTATAACTCTTTCTATAACAAATGTGAAAAATGCCAATCTAACACATAATTTTCCAATGAATCAGCTAATGTATTAAATTCTCTAGGAATGTGCTCAAACGTAGTGGTTTGAAGTTGACGTTATAGAAGTCTTACCCTTAAGAAATAATGTAATAAGGCTGGATGACAGATGCGATAATGATTGTTTAACTGCATAATGACGAGTTGGGAATCTAACCTGACCACGAGATCGGAGATGCCGCGAGATGCAGCTTCCGTGAGGAGTTGTATCACCAACATGTACTCACCAATATTGTTGGTGGAATTGCCCAAGAAAATTCCCCCAGAACCAAGGAGTTTCGACTCCGGTCTGTAGAGGACCCAAGCAGCTGACGCAATGTGCCTAGTATGATGACTAGCACCATCCGTGTATCCAAAGTATGATAAGGATAATGAAGGCATCTATGTAAAATAAAAAGTGTTTATGAGAAAAAACACGCAAAAACCCAAAATATCTAGACACATCAAACAAAGGCAAAACTAATATACAGAGAATTTCAAAGCATATGCCGAGTGGAGAACTAGGTGAAATACTTCTTCAGATAGAGCCCGTTGCGGGGCTCCGTGAGTAGAATCGCATTACAGTCTTGAAGTTAATAAGCTCCTTTTGAGAGGACTTTGGTGACTATGTAAGGACGAAGCCATAATGGTTGAAGTGTTCCTGCCCCCAAGAGATCGTGTCTCTGATCATAGAGTAGAACGAGATCACCTTCTTGGAAATAACGAGGCTTGACAGATTTTTCATATTGAGCTTTGACTCAGCGTTGGTGAGCTTCGAGTGCCAGTGTGGCATCTCGATGAGTTTTTTCCAAGTGATTGAGTGAGAGAAAGCACTCTTCTGTGGCAGTGGTGTCAGGTAGGAGTTTAACAACAAGCTTGAGTGATGGAATCTTGCACTTGATTGGGAGTACTGCTTCCAGGCCGAATGCAAGTTGGAATGGCGTGAAGCCTGTGGCAGTTTTGATTGACGTGCGATATGCCCATAATGCTGAATATAACTTTCAATTCCATGTGATTTTATGGTTTCCGACTAACTGACGAATCATGGTTTTGAGGACACCATTTACAGCTTCGACTTGACCATTCTTTATGGGTAGTAGGACGAAGACTGATCTTGTTGAAAACCTAGCATGGAAGTTAATTCCATCATCATATGGTTCTGAAAATGTGAGCCATGATCTGTGACGATTGAAAGGGGTACACCGAAACGAAATATAACTTGATTGAATAGGAACAAAGCGGCAGTTTCTCCATCGGCCTTAAAAGTGGGAATGGCTTCTGCCCATTTTGTGAAGTAGTCGACCACAACTTTCCGTCCACAGAAGTGGGATTGCATGTAACGAAGTCGATTCCCCATTTAGTGAAAGGACCAATGAAGACAACCGGATGGAGATGGGCGAGGTGGGCACGCATTTTCCTCATGAAAATTTGACAAGGATGGCACTTCTGGACCATTGTGATGCAGTCTTTAAACAAAGTGGGCCAATAATATCTTGTGCACAAGATTTTATAGGCAGTAGCTATGCCAGAAATATGACCGCCACACACCCCCGCGTGGCAGCCATTTAAAATGTGTTCTTCCTCATTAAGAGTGATATAACGCCGAAGAATGGTAACGACACCATGATGATATAGAGTATCGTTTAGCACGATGTATTGTTTCGCTTAGTGGCGAATACGACGGCGTTTTTTTGACGTGAGAGCTGGGCAGAAACGTTGAGTTTGGAGGTAGAAAAAAATGTCTCCATACCAAGGATCAGAAGAATTGACTAGGTAGACAGATTCATCAGGAAATAGATCATGAGCTACATCTTCCGGGTCAATTCTGGGAAGGTCTGATAGTAATTCGGCGAAGACTAGAGATTTCTTTGCTTTGGCAGTGGTAAACACCAAATCAAATTGTTGGAGGATTACAATCCATTTGGAACATTTTCCTCCAATAACTTGTCGAGACAAAATGTGTCGCATGGGATTCTCTAAAGCAATGACGGTATTCTGCCCAGTAACATGTAGTATCGGATTTGGGTGACAGCAAAGACCACCACGAGAGAAAATTTCTCCACATGTGAAAATCGTAGTTCAGGTCTAATGAGACCTTTTGACAAGTAATATATCACATGTTCACTATCGTCATCGTGAACTTGAACCAAAACCATTCCAAGCGAAGATGGTGAGGCTGCCAGGTAGAGGAGAAAGTCGCATGAGTAGTTGGGGGCACTAAGAAGTGGGGCAGAAACAAGTGCTCATTTCAAGGCATCGAACGACCGTTGAGCTTGGTCATCCCACAAATATAGTGTTCCTTTCTTCAATAAACGCATAAAGCCTTTCATCATCTTGGCATACTTTACTATGAAACGACGTAAAAATTTTGCTTTCCCTTGCAAACGTTGGAGTTTCAAAATGGATTGTGGCGTGGGTAATTCAATGATTGCCTTAACCTTATCGATATCAACCCTAATCCCATTCTTTGAGATAATAAAACCTAGAAGGTGTCCAAACTCGAAAAAAAATACGCACTTATGTGGATTTAGACGTATATTATAGAACCAACACCGAGCGAAGATTTTTTTCAGATGCGCAAGGTGGTGGGTTCACTTCTTGGAATGAGCTGGAAGGTCATCCAAGTAAGCCTGTACAATATGCCTAATGTCGTGAAAGGCTTAGTCCATATCCCTTTGAAAATTTTCTCCTGCATTCTTCAGGCCGAATGGGATTTTACGATATGCAAATGTGCCCCAAGGACAGATGAAGGCGGTTTTATGTTGGTCATCTTTTTTAATTGCAATCTGGTTATAACCCAAGAAACCATCCATAAAGGAAAAAGATTCACATATGGAACAATCGTCAAGAATATGATCTGTGAACAGCATGGGATAATTGTCTTTTGGACAAGCAACGTTCAAATCGCGATAATCAACACAAACATGGATGGTGCCTTGTTTTTTGTCTACGGGAACCGGATTGGAAACCCACTTTGTTAAAGGAACGGGGTAGATGAAACCAGTGTTTAAAATTTTTTCAACTTCAGTCTTAATGGCGACCACTTTGCGTGGATGGAAAAGTCAGAGTGTCTGCCGAATAGGTTTGACATTGTCATAAACTTTGATTTCGTGCTCGACTATAGAGGGATCTATGCCGAGCATTTCATCGTAAGACCAGGAAAAAAAATCACGGAATTCCTTAAACAGGGATTTGAAGCGTGCAATGTCCTCGGGATTGCAATCATCTCCAATCTTAATGTTTTCCACGATACCCGTTTTGACCGAGATATCGATGAGCATATTCTTAGAAATATTGCCCATGTTTCCTTCTGAATCGGTAGTTTGAACAGTCGTGTAAATGGAGGGAATGATCTCAGGTGGGTCAAAATATGGGATTTGAGTAGTTATCGCATTCGAATCGACCATCAAAGTGCGATAATGCAACTCTCCCCAAGGTCGTTCTTCTAGAGACATGACCTCTCGAATAGCTTCATTCGTAGGCAGGACTTCATCGAGGAGGTCTTTAGAAAGAATCGTGATGGGTGGGAGGTTTGTACCATTAGTCGAAACCAAAGTCGTGGAGGGTTCAGATGTGATTTGGATGGCTTGATAATCCAACTCTGTCGGTGATAGCGGCATCTGATCTCCGTAGGAATCAATGTCTGAAGGCGCCGGTAGGATCCATGGATCGATAGAGCCATCCAAAGTGGTGGATATCATTGCAATCATATGTGAAACCTCAGGTGGCGAGAGAGGAAAGCAACCCATCAGGTAAGATGCCTTCAGAAGACCGATACCAATACTAATGTATGAGTTAGGAACGCCTCCTACTAGGGGTACAGAGATACTTGGTAACGTGGAATAATCGAGGGTGCAAAAGGATAACTGATCCGCTATACTATTTTCCCATCCAACAGAAAGAGGATGAGTCAGAAGACCGAAGAAACAATGGCAGTCATTGCGTAAGACCAACTGTGACCCAGCAATAGATTATAGTCGAGATGACGATCTATGACTTGAATGTCCACCGTTATCATTTTCCCACTAAGTGAAATGGGAAATCTAGCAAGGTAGCCTTTTGGGAGGAAAGTGTGGCCATCGAAAGCTTTAAGGGAATTCGACGGCGGAGACAAAGTAGGAGAACCCAAAGCGAGCCAGTAAGTAGTTGACATAACGCAGGTCGAAGCACCTGTATCTATAACAGTATGATGGATTGGTCTCCCTTTCAACACAACCTGCACCTGGAATGCAAGTTGGTGTGAGAGGCGAGTTTTAGATTTCTCCATGTCAAAGATAGCTAGCATAGAATCCTGGGGGTCAATTCCACCAATGGCCGAAAGCAAAGCTTTCCTTTGCACTGGGCAAGTTTGCAATACTTCAAGATCATACATAGCTAACAGTGCTTGCACCAAATCTTCTACAATATTGTAGTTTTGGGCAGCACGTGAAGAGGTGTTATGAGTCGTGCATTGAAGTGTCCCTTTAGGGGGACGAATCATGGAGTCAGCGGCGGGCCTTTTGATATGAAAATCGTTGGGTAGCAGTGGATTCGAACTGGTACCAGGTTCTTGAGTATCACTCATAGGATTTTCATAGGTTTTGGTTCGTGTTTGGATTTCAACACTTTCTATGCCATAAATGGTGAATGATCCTTCACCGGAAGGATGCATACCACCGTTGCCCCTTTGTGGGGGTTGTGGTGGGTTTGCAACCATGTGTTGTTGTTGCTGCTGTGGATTAGGGAAGGGATTATGAAGAACGACCGGAGTCCTCCCAGAGTCCTTGTTTGTGATAAAATCTATGCATTCCTGTAGCTGAGGACATTTGTATGTCAAGTGGTCCTCCACACAGATTCTGCAAGGAAACTTCATGGGTTTCTCCTTTCCTTTTTTGGTTTTAGCAGCGTTTTTTTATTGATATTATTCTGATGATCCAACTTCTCTTCCGAAGAAGAGGTTTTTTTTTTTCTTGTTGTTCTTTCCACTAGGTTTTTGTGAAAATTGCACAGAATTTACCTCAGCGGTAGGAAGAGTGGTCGATTGGTTAGGAGCAGTGGCAACCGAAGATGGATGGGAGGTTTTCCCACTAGGTTTTTTTATGGCTACGTTGGAGATTACACCAACGAGACCGTTGGTGTGTTCTCCAGGTTTCTGAGTAGCGGGAGGATTCACATTACCATGGACATGGGGGAGTAAATCATATAGCATGCCAGATTGTGAATAGATCAAATCTAAATGTTGGGCACGATGAATAGATTGATCTTCCATGATCGCACCGGACAAACAAATGTCTTTAGCTAGGGTTGGCAAGAGTGACTTACAAAACTAGTTAGATAAGAGATGATCTGAGATTGGCACTTTGACCAACCTCCTCCTATGTCTCCATTCATGAATGTGATCGAAGATTTGGGTGGCAGTGTCTTGGCGCAGTGAGGTTAAAATTTCTGTGTTGATTTCGTATCGAGTAGGTAATTGGAAATTATTAATAAATTCTGTAGCTAAGGCACCAAAAGTGTTGACGGTTCCGCTTGGTATCTCAATGTACCATGTGGCAGCGTTGCTTGTGAGAGTTCGGGGGAAAAGTCGAAGCCGAATGCTATCATCCACCATGGAGTTAGAAACATACCATAGATGAAAGGTGGTCACGTGTATAGCCGGATCATCCCCTTGTTTCCCGTTGAATTTAGGGATGTCGGACAGAATCTTGTGTGGTGCTGGAGGCCAGAGTGGGATGTGATTGATGGGATCATTGGTTAGTTTGTAGATGTCGTGGATGTCTAGAGCTGCCAAAAATGGAAATTGCGTGTTTGCCCCCAGATCTAACCAAGGAAGTATTGGTTGACCATTCGAACCGTAGGGTCAACCCATCAATGTGTTACTAATAGGATAAGTAGGACTTTGTTGATAAAAGTTCCCTGTGGGTGGGGGTGTAGGGATGTATGGTTGTTGTCCATAGGGTATATTATACCAGGGGGCTAACAGTTGGTTGCCTCCAGTGTAAAAGTTACCCCCTTGTCCAAATGGATTTTGGGGTTGGTTTTCCCATATGGATGCGATAAAGCTAGCCGAAGGCATGTTTCTATTCGCATAGTTAAGCAACGGCATAGACCCTACACCAAATGTTTGACCACTCAAAGAAATAGTGTTAACAATAGGCTATCTTGTTTGTCCTAATGACTGCAGGGGTACCAAAGTGCCCCCTGTCATCTGTGTGTTTGTGACACTACCCCCTAGCATGGTGGCCAAGGGGTTTGAACTCAGCAAAGGGTTCCAACTAAAATTTTTTCTAAAAAGAACCGAAGTATCCCCACTCGTGGGAGCGGGAACCGTGGGTCCCAGTGTAGTCACAGTAGGAGTAGATTCTGAAGGATTCGGAGATCCACTAACAGTTGTGGTGACCGTAGTGCTGGGACCAAGCGTAGGCTGGCTACTGGGGTTTTCGATCATTAGCGTAGAACTAACTACCGATGGGGAAGATGGTGGTGAACTTGGGTTGGTTTCCATTGGCATCAACCCCATGGGTGCCGATTATGAAACAGATGTTGGTGCAGCCAAAGACATATCTTAGCTTGGTGTAACCTGAACTAACACTCGCACCGATGGATCAGTGAGTGGAGGATTGCAAGGAGGTATGACTCCTTCCGTAAAAGGATCCTCTGGAAATTCCGTGTGATATGGGGCTATGTGAAAATCAGGGGTTGTCACTGGATACTGCTCTTCCGAAGAAGGCACAGATTCACTGAGACTCGACTCCTCCTCCGGTGCTAATGGAGGGAGACCTCGCTATCATCAAGACAGACGGCGAGGGTTAAAGGACGCCACGTCGACCTATTTATTTTTAGAAAATTTTAATTATTTGTGATGTATTATAAAGTATCAGTGATAGTAACCACACACCTAAAAGATAAAAAATAAAAAATGACTTTCTAAAATCAATCAACAAGCAGCCAGAACAGGGTGGCCCCATCTGAGTACTACCGTTTGCTAGAGATGAAACCCAGTATCACAATAGCATACATAGAGGGTTAGTTGTAAACACAGTTACGGTTATTCAAGAGCTTCGACCGAAACCCAGAAAATAGGTGTAAGCACTCTCGTGAAGACGAGTACCCTCCCAAAGACCGAAGATAGAGTAGATCCGTCTGTTTTAGGTACCAGGACAGCCTGTCCCAGTCACCTCGTGTAAGTCCCTAAAACATTTGGTAGCTAAAGATACCTCAAATCACAGACATCATCAGGAGGGTCACGGTCATAGACAGCACGCTATATGGGCAGAACACCTAGATCCTTGATCTAGTTTCAACATCCCCGAAGGGAACCCCAATATTTAGCATGCCCACTGAATGCACTCGAAGGTGGGATACCTTCTCATTCACCCTGGTGTTGTCTCACGCTTAAATCCGGTGGTAGTGGAGTGGTCTCGATAATATGAGTGCAGTAGGATTTCACTTATTAATGACTCTAGTCCTTTGTTTTGAGATCTTGGGTGATTTTCTCACTTCTCCTACCCCAAGATCCTAGCCTGAACTACTGTTGGTGTGAGCTTAGAAAAATTTATATGATTAATTTTATTATCGCTTGATTCTTAGTGTACTTAACTATTACTCTTGCGGAGGAGGAGTGGATGTATGAAATGTGATGAGACTCTGACTCAAAAACCATGAAAAAATATGCTCTAAATATTCAATTCAATGAAGATTTTTTTCTACAAGGAGAGATTCTTTCAACATCTGTGCACCAAACATTCAAATAACACAGTTCAAATTTAAAGATTCAGATATCTATCTATCTTCTCTTAACATATTTTTAACCAAAACTTTTCAGAATTAATTCAGCTAAGTTCAGAAAACTAAAAGAAAATTTCTTCTTCAAAAAGTAGATGTGATTAACATTAACTTTTTTAAACAAGAACAAAATACAGAAATGCTAACTAGTAAACAAGCACAGGGATCCAACAAGAGAAGCTAACCTAATGGCCAATAACTCCATAGCCAAAGGGAAACACAACAGAGGTTTAAACAATAGATTTTGGCTGGGTAACGCTGGCAAGCAGAGGCTACAGAGCATTAATATTGAGAGTAACGCACTATATCTGAGCAGAAGAATCATTATAACACTCTGAAACACTTACAGGGGAAGCGTTAGTCAGGGTAAAGTTTCACAAATGGATAAGCAAGGTCTAATCTGGGCTCTATGAGCTTTTGAGATGCTTACTGAGCATATAAACTGGTCGGAAGGATATGTGAACAGAAGGAAAAAGGTAAAGTCATAGTAAAAACCTGGAAACTTGGGGTTTAATCCCTAGTGGAGTCACCAATTCTTCTATAGGGTAATATGTTTGGGTGGTGGTTATTAAATATCCCTTTCAGGGTTTTTCGGTGCCCGAGGCAGACAGTTAGATTAGCTGTAAAGTTCCATAGATAATGCTTTCATGTTCATGCTAATATATATAATCAACAAATCAAGATGGAGAGATTACCTCTTTGCAGGAAGCAAATCCTATGGAGAACGCCAAGCAACAGAGTAGAAACCCTTCTTCACCGGCTCCAAATCCAGATCCTGCAATCAATCAAAGCACCCACGTAATCTCTACAATAATATAGCTTCTTATCAATTAAAATAGCATATAAGGAACATGAAACAATATAGATATAAGCCATTCATATCATGCTACATAGATGATTGAACAAAAATTGTGACACTGATGCATTGAATGGAAAAAACAGATACAGTTCTATTAATTTATGAAAAGGAGGATTACAACCGTTAGTTGCATCAAGCCCTACTCAATCTTCCAATTCCTCTCTCTCTTTCTCTATCTCTGAGTGTGATGATGCTCAAGGCAGAAAGCTCTCAATGAACTTTGCAGATCTTCAAGCCTCACACTACAACAATGAAATTTTTCTCCACAAATAATCAAACCTTCGACCTCAGACCAAGAGCCCACAGCTCCAATTTATAGGAGATGGAGAGGACAAACCATGAAAAATATTTCAACCTGTTCAAATCAGGAAATATCTAGATGTGTCCTCGCTTTTCCTTGCTTTTTCCTTCCATAGGAGTTCAGTTATGTTTGGCAATGCCTAATAAAAGGTTTGTGCCTTTTAGTTTCTATTTTGAACTGATTCCTTTTGAGAGAAAGCCGGAAATGCCAGTCAGTTTTCCTAAAGATATTTCCCTTTTTACACTTAAACATGGTTAATGCTACCCCTTGGGCAAGAAAGAGTGTCACCCTAGGCATTAACGCTCCCTTTTCATGGCTCAGGTGAGTTACAACTCTGCCTAGCTGTTTCTGGGGTGCGTTACCTTGGAAAAAATGGGTTTTGTCTAGGTCATTTTCTTCCTTCCATGTTACCTTCTCTTCTGAGCTTATGAGGAGGTCATTTGTCCTGTAACATAGATGCACAACAAGGAAAACAATGGAAACATTTAACACAGAGAAGTAGCACATCACCATTTAACACAGCTCAAGTATCCTATAAACGATCTTTTATTATTGATGCCCAACTCCAAAAATTACAGTTGCTCCAATACAATAGTTCTTACAATGTAGGGTATAATGAGGTCGAACACTTGATACTACCAATACATGCAGTATTTAACTAAAAACTATGTTGGTTTCCCTATCTACTTTGGCAACTTTTCATGAATTACATTTAAGCAAAAACGAGAAAAGCGTGGCCATGCAAGGCCCAAACAAAAAGTCTCTGGAAAAACATCGCCTTTAGAATTAACTTAGGCAGCTTTTCATGAGCTCAAAAACTTTGGAAGCTCTTTGTCAATCCTAAAAGTAGGCTGAAGGTGGTTGAGGTGGTCACAAAGAGGCAACGATGGGTGGCTCTGACATATGGCTCTACTTTTGGGCTGCCTCTACTAGATCATTAAATATGATGTGATGCTGGCACTTCTAATGAATTGGTGGTTGTGTTTATGCATCCATTGTGGTTAATATGTTGTCGTGCTAGCTGCCTCTACCTCCTTTTTTTCCTTTTCTGCTTGTTAGACTCCTATACAAATAGGTGTCATATTTCATGATTGACTTGATGGGCTATGTAATATGTTCATACCTTTTCTTGTTGCAAAGGTTTTCCATATTTTCAAAAAATCAAAAATTTTAAAAAATGTAAAGAGGGTATACCCTAAAAGAAAAATCAAAGGGTGAAAATAAGAAAATGGCCGAAAAAAGTAAAAGAAAATGAACACCACCAAAAGAAAAGCCAAGGAAAGTGTGCAAATCTAAATGCCACTACTTTTTACTCTGATGTAATAAATAAAATAGTGTAAAACTTGTATTTTATGCCACAATTTATGAACAGTCAAACATTTTAAGCTTGGCTAGTTCATCTTTCAATTTTATGTTTTAGAGATAGAGAATAAAATCTGACCAAACTGTTTAATCTTGGCAGATAAGTAGATAGGTAGAGTAAATAAAAAGAGCTCAACAATTTAATCTGAGCCCTTGGATGTAATAAGGATAGAATTAGATAGATTTCCATATGTAAAAAGAAAAAGTGTGATAAGGGTTTTCTAGTTTAAGTGCACCCTAATAAAGAAGAAAAAATGGTAGGGTAAAGTAGGTAGGGTAGGTAGATGTTGTTGCAGAATTACATGTGATGGATAATGGCTCTAAATGTGTTAAATCTTTACTTTCATCACAAGTGCAAAGGCAGATACTACACTGGAAGAATTTCAAGCAAAGAAAAGTCAGATTATTAACTTCCTTGCTCATTTTTTCCTAAACATTTCACTAATTTCCCCTAAGTACTAAGGCATTTGAAAATTAAAGGGGCTCAAGGCATTTCCTTGACTTTTGGAGGGACTGGACCCTCGGCCCAATAATTGGAAAAACCTAAGTACTTAAAATCATTCATCATGACATTCATTCACCGTTAGGAAAATCATGCAATATTTCATAAAAACCCTATTTCATAAAAGCATAAGTTAAAGACATTAACCTGATGCTTTACACTTAGTGCTTCCTTTCATTTTCCATATTAATTTCTAATTTATTATTTAAATCCCTATAAGAATGACCTTCTCCTATTATATATAACTCCTTTTTTTATAAAATACCCAAAAACCCATTTATTATAATTTTAGTCAAAGTATTTAATCCCCACATGTTTAAATAAAACACCCTCATTATACTCCCTTTTGGCTAAAATATATCTTTATATTATTCCCGCCCCCTATGGTAATTATATTACTTTAATTTAATTACCATATAATAGAAATGCATTGAAGAAAAAACAGTTAAAACATGTTTTATTACGTGTTTTAAGATAACGAAGTTTTGTTTAAACCAAACCTCAAAGTAAACCTTCCCTTGTATATTTTTCTTCCTCGACTCCCTTTACCCAAGGTTAAAACTATAACCCTTTGTTAAAATTCCCGATACACATCCCTTAACTGTAAATCTTAACCTTGGTTAAATCCCGGTTTAAAACCCTTTCCTGATCACTTTTCCGTGTTTTATAAAAATATTAATTAACCCTCCAGGTTAATTAATAACTTAATCCGCCAATCAAATCACCCCCGATACGATTATTTCATAATTAATTGCATTGGGCCCGCCCTATTAAATCCCTGTCATATCCCTTCCCCGAAGACTGTTCGATTAGCCAGTCCAAGATCAACGGTTATTATCCATATCGCTTGCCATCCACATCCGAATGATAACGTGCGATGGCCATGCGGTTTTCTGGATCGTACAGTGCCACGCATCGTTCACCGTATGGAATCGCTGCCCCTCCTCTCCAAATCTCCCTTCCTCAAAAGCGGTGCGATGGAAACTGCTTACTGCCTGCCTCCCCTGATGAAACCTCCGTACGTGCTGACGTCATCCATTAAAAAATCAAAAAACCCGCCAACCTTTTGACTTTGTGAATAAAAAAAACAAACCCGTGTCATTTTCATTATCTTATGCAGTAACCAGTGTCCCGGGAAACGCATTTCGAATTTAACTATCAAAGTTTTCCAATTGCTACCTCGCTCAAGAAAATTGCAGTCAAGTAATCCAGAGTTTATCCGCCATAGCCAGCACCTGTTTAACCACTGTTCATTTTCCGAAAACAGGTATTCACCCAATTTCCCGCTAAACTCTATAAAATTACTGGTTTTGGTTTTTAATTCCACACTAAAGACTGAAATAGAATTCAAAATTAATCTTCATTTTATTCCTCAAATCCCCGGAACTGCAATTATATTCCTAAACTTGTGATTGTGCCTGTTTTTCATAAAAAACCCTGAATTCATTTCTGAATCCACAAGAACCAGAAATGGATGTTCTCGTGGCTCTGAATGTCACACCCCTCAATGCCCCACACAGAGATTTAGATTTTCTGCCTTTAGTAGACAGAGATTTCCAAATCAAAGACCTGGTTCTTAGTGAAAATCCCCTTCGAATGTTTTGCTATTGCAGAGATAATTACTTGAAAGGTTCTGACATTTTTGGATTATGGGAATCCAATCTTCCCATGTACCTTCTCCCCTCAGTCCACATTTTCCCTGAGATAATCCATTACTGTCATGCAAACTATGATCCCAATCTAAGAGCAGTTTTGTCCCCGAGTCAGACTATCCTTTTTCCCATAACTGCTCAGTCTATCAACGAGATATTACAATTTCAACCTGGTCAAGCCCTCACTCCCCTGTACATGGGAGAATTACTTGATAAATCCACTAAATTGTCCCATGAAGAGTTAAATCGTCTCTGCCAGACCTTCATGTTACCAGAACATCAGCCCAAAGGCCCTCCCCCTTATGGTTATACCTTCTTCACTGATGTGGGCAGACTTATTCTAAATATGATATCCTCAATAATGGGTTTCAATACTAGTGAGTATGTTGACCAATTAACCCTATTATTGTTGTCTATTTTCACCCCTAGACAGCCCCCTGCTGTCAAGTATGATTTTGCTTCCTACATTGCAGACAAAATCCATGATCAGTTCATGAGATTAGAGAATGAAACATTGTTCAAGTATTCTTCTGTTATTTATCATCTCATGCTTTATTACCAATCTGAAAGTTTCCCTTTCCATGTCAAAAAGCTTGATGCCAAAGGAAATCCTAGGTCTGTTATCTTTTGGTTCCATTAATCCTCATAATTCCCCCCCCGATTCCCCTTATTCCTAAATATTTCGTTGACCTGCTTATACACCCCCGCAACTACCTTGTTTTGATGAGTTTCCCAAGGTCAACAGTATACTGAGGAGCAATTCTTCAACTTTCAAAGCAACATCTTGACAGACTCGTGTTCATACTCAAAATCTCACACGGTGAAATCTAATCGTTAAGTATGGAAACTATGCCCATTCCGGTTGCCAAAACAGTGTCCCAATGAGACTCTTTGCATTAGATTATTTCAGGAAAATGATCAACGTATGGTAGTTCATTTTAACAAAAGAAAAAACGCCAAACGTTGATTAAAAAAGTCAGCTAGGTCCCTTTGTCTGCAACTCTAGAGATGCTGGAAAGGAAGCTGAAAGAATATTAGAATATTATCTTAAATTACAAAAAAGTTTCTATTGGGTACCTTATGACCCAAATAGCTTTATTTGTGATAGAAGAATGAAAAACAAACTATCACCATACATTCATCAAAGAATCCCAGAAATTGAATAGTATGCCAATATGGATGAATGGATGGAAGGGACATTGGTAGAACAGGATAGTGAGCAGGTCAATGTTGAAAATGTAATGAAAGACCTTGAAAAAATACTTGACCTAGACTCTTTTGGACAGGTACAGATACCAGGTATTACTTCTTCTTTTGTTGGGACTTCTCAACCAAATTTACAGGAAAGCAATGCATTGGCTATAGTAGCATCTAAAGGAAAAGAGAAAGAGGCTGATATCCAAATTACAGAAAAATTCACAATGACAGACCAGCCTGAAAATTCTAAAGAACAGGGTCAAGTACAGATTCCTCCTACTCAGACCAATGTGGCAGAAGTGTCAATTTTACAAACTCCTCTTAATGTAGAAAATGGCAAGAAGAGAGATGCTAAAGCAGCTACTCCTGTCACTGGATCTTCTAGACAGCCTAATGTTAAAAGACAAAAATTGAATCCTCTTCCAGAAGTGGAATCTATTCATGAAATCCCTAATAGTCAAACACAAGAAGAATTGGTTAGTCAGCAAACAGGTTCAATCAGTGGGACATCCACTACTTTACAGAGAAAAGAGTTGCAAAGGCAGCAAAGTGCAGAAGTGTCATCTTTCAAATCACCTGTGATAGATGCCTAGGACATTAAAAGAACATTCATAAATATAAAAGCCAGAAATGATCCTCTCAGACTTCAAGTGTACAATCAATTTTTGAAGATGGCTCCTAAGAATCAACAGATATTTATGTCAGCCTATGACATTCAACAAGGTAAAATGATAATGAGTCACTTCAAACCCAAAGTGTAGCAACCTCAAATCGCTGCAAACTATATCAGGACTAATTTTGAAGTCTTAGCAAAGGATATTCATCCTTTGGATCAATTTGAGCTGCATAAACATACAGGTGAGATGATTTATTCTTCTCTAACAGATAAATCAATGATGACCCAGAAATTGCAAGATTCTTTGGAAAATACTAATGCTCAGCTAAGTCTTGAAAAAGCATCTTCTTAGGCTAAAGACAATAGGATTAAGACTTTGGAGGAAATTATTATTAGTTTGGGTAATAATCCCAAGGATGTCAAAGGTATAGAAACCTTGATTAAGAAAAAAGATGATGATATTGCAGCTTTGAGAAAACAATTGAAGTTACCAGCCTCAAGACATCCACAGACTGCAGAAATTATAAAACAAAATTCTGAAGAAGAATTAATGGACTTGCTCTTGAAACTGAATGAGAAACTTAATGAAACAGAAAAAGAGCTTGAAAAGGCATTGAAAGATAAGCATTCAAATACTCTAGCCTCTACAACTGAAATGATTGCAGGTACTACAACAACAGGTCAGCCAACAGAATTTTCACAGGTACAGACTTCCAATTTAAGCACAGAAGAATTAATAAAGTCAATGGAGGAAATGAAACTCCAAGTGACAGAGCTACAGAGAACAAAAGTACAACTCACCAGTTTGGAACATAAATATGATCTCTCAAAAATGAATGTTGCAGACAAAACAAGAGAGGTCAACAAATTGGAAAAGTTGGTCAGCAAGTTGGAAAAGGATCTCACATTGGAGAAGCCTTTAAAGGAAATAAATGAAATTCTTTGAGACAACATCATCCAGTCAATAAGAGATGTTTGGCCCTCAATTCAAATAATGCATGAACAGAATGATTTAGTCAAATTGGCTATAGAAGAAGTCCTAAGAGCAAGAGAAGAATTGGGAAACAGGCCTAATGAAGCCAATGAACTCATTCGTTTTCTAAATACTCAGAATAGGCGGCAACTTTAAGAACTTGGAATTCAAGACAGAACAGGAACCATTTTGGAAATAAAAAGAGTTTTTACCAAAAGAACTCTGATGCAGAATTTAGAACGAAGATGTTCTGATATGCAAGAAGAAATCACTGCCTTCAGAAGAAGATTTGATATTTTGTTGAATAAAGGATTGCCCAGTCCTTTAGTTTTAGAAGATAAATTGATGGACCTGGAAAGTTATGTTGAAAAATTAGACAAGCATGCTGACAATCAGGCGAGTACCTCAACTAGTTCATCAACAGCAGCATTGCCTACAGGAAAAAGTCTTCATGATAGATTGGAAAATTTGTTTTATCTTGAGCATGAAGTAAAGAATTTGTTCCCTGTTAAACCTACTTTCTTTAGGTATACAGAGACTGATGAAACTCTCATAAAGCTACAAAGGACCAGGATACCGGAAGATAAATGGTGGGAAGAACTGTTAGAACTTTTGTAAAAAATATCCTTACATGAATTTTTGGTTATATACTACAGTAAGTCAGTGTAAGAAGGATAAAAGGATGAATAAAGGTCGAAGTGTATTAGAGCAGTCAAAGAGTATCAGTAAGACGGATTAGCTAGCACAGAATTACTGAAGAGGACAGCAGCAAGCCAAATCATAGGGCCTGCCTCCAGCACATTCTCAAAAGAAGGAAACAGCACAACATCAGTTACCATTTTTCTTATCTACGAGACCATCTGTCTCTATTTTATTGTAATATACTTATGAGTCATTCTAGATTATATCTCGAGTTGTTATGAGATATTTTTTGTAATTTTTTGTATAAATACTCCCTCAATTGGAGTATTGAGGGTGGATTTTTTTTAGAATTTGCTGTAACATTGACTATTTGGAATAAAGTGTTGTTGGAGAATTTTTTTGTGGCTAGTTGGATGAGGACTTGATGCGAAAGACTTTTTACAGGGTTCATGTGTCAGACTACGAATCAATAAGTCATCTATCTCTTATGTGTCGAAGTTTTTATATTTGTTTACTATATCATCTGTGTTTCATTTCTGAATGATTAATGAAAAGGAATAAATCAGAAAGTGCTGAAGTGTAATCTAATTTTAATCATTATTGTTCTAAATGTTTTCTTCTAAATTGGTTTAAACATTGAATTCTTAATTGCTTATGTTTTTCTAGTTTAAGCATTTTGATTATTTAATAAAGAATACTTAATTTCTCTTTGTTAATAATCACTCAATTTTCCCTCTTTTGAATGTGTTGAAAGATTCTTGATTGCCTTTCATCCATTTGAGTTCATTCCATTCATTTTAAGATTTATAATTGTTCCCTGTTTGATTATTTTGCCCTGTGAAACCATCTTTTGCTAAGAGACTTAATCCAGTTAAGTTATCCTTTTTTACTCCATTAGCCCAATGGACTAAACTACTCAATCTTGCCCTCAGCTATTGAATTCCACCACCCAAATTCAAACAAAACCCTTGGACTTTATAACTAGCCTGATATCTTCTAAAAACAAAACTAAATTTTACAGAGAGAGCCCTCTCTAGGTACAGATTGGCTAGATTCTGTGCCTAAAAGTTGGTTTGTGGTTACCTCGGACCCCTTTCCTCTTCCCACAACTTCAAGGAAAATCTGAGTGATAACATAGTGGCGACTCCACTGGGGATTGAATAATTTTATTGTTACTATTGTTTACTTTCTAAACTACTGACGGAGCGTGAAGTTAGCCAGGTAGCCTTTGAACTGCTTTTGCTCTGTAATTGCATAGTAAATAAATGCTACTTCAGTCTATGTCCGGTCTAGTTTATGAACTAAACTTTGGTTTCAGACATTTGATCAGTTCCTCTAGTTAAATAAAATCTTTAAGAAAATTTAAATCCAATATTTGAAATTTCTTAAAGAAATTACTGAAGTTGTATTATTCATTTCATTTAAACCAAAAAACCAAAAATATCACTTAGAAAACTGGCTTCAGAAAGGACTCGTTACACTAGGGCTAATCCTGATCCAAATCCACCGCCTGTGTTTGAAAATCTGAATCTGATTCCCATAATTCTTAGAAGACAAGATAGTCAAGAAAGCTCTGGAAGTTCTCGACCTCTCTATAGATTAATATCCTGTCCAGTGAAGTGGATTTATCTTAAGGACGAGCCTTTTGACGAGCAGTTTGAAACATCTTTATTTGTAGATTTTTCTGAGTCTGAGTTGTCCAATTTGGTTCCAGACCCAGTATTTCTTGAAGATTTACAATTTGAATTTTTTACTTCACATCTTGATAAGCATTTGCGAAATTCCATACAATTTGAGTTTACCTCTGAAGAAACTTCAAATATTTCTGTGATCACTTCTGCTTCTCCCACTTCATCAACATTTCCCCAAACATCTGAACCTCAAACTACCCCTTCTACTCCTCCATCCACCACTTATAGACCAACCTCACCTGTTATATCACCACTACCTCTTCCAATGGAAAACAGATATGCTCCCTTAAGATTACCAGCCAATCTAGGGGTTATGCCTCAAGATTACCAAAGTAAGATCACTCCTTTTGATGGTTCTGGTACTTACACTGCACAACAGCATACTAAAAAGATGACCGATTATTTTGAAATTTATGAAATATGTGTTGATGATGTAAGAATGAGAATTTTTGTCCAAAGTCTTACTAGAGAAGTCAGAACCTGGTTCAGGGCTCTTCCTGCAAACAGTGTTGCTGACTTACCAGCTCTTTATAGAACATTTTTAAACAGATGGGAAAAGAAGAAAAACCCTCTTCAAATCTTATCAGACTTTGGAAAACTAAAGAGAGGACCAAATGAGACTGTGCAAGATTATGTCACCAGGTTCAATGAGGCTTACAATACTGTTCCCCAAAATCTTAGACCTCCTCCAGATTCAGTATTAATCAAATTCCCTGATGGATTTGATTCTGATATAGCTTATCAGCTTAGGGAAAGAGCTCCTCAAACTTTAGAAGAAATGAAAAGTATAGTTGTTAGCGTTGAATCTAACCTGATAGAGAAACGAGCTAGAGCCAGAGTTGAAAGGAGAATGCCTATAAACGAAGAACCCACAGCTTTTGAGAAGAAACTAGATGTTATTATCAAAGGGATGGAAAGACTAAGAGATAGAGTAGAAACCATTGAAAAGAATAAAGCTCCTTGGGATGGTCAACCGAGCAATACTGTTAGAAATCCAAACTTCAGAAGAAACCAAAATCAAAATACTGGAAAAACTAGTCCTGACCAAAATATTAGGCCCCCATTCCAGGAAAATTATGTCGAAGGCTCAATCTCTAAAGAACCAACTGAAGATGTTCAAATAAAAAATGTCACTGAAGGTGAGAATGAACCAGAAATTTTCTTGACCCAAGAGGATCAAGAGGCTCATATTCTTAAGCAATTTCAAACCCAGTCAGGAGAATCATTTGACTTTAAGGAAGGATATGATACAGCCATCTACGAAGTTCATAAGAAATACAATTTGAGGAGCAGAAGAGTTGATGTTCCAGAAAAAAGTAAACAGAAAACTGCAAAACAGCCCTTCAAAGGTAAAATTAATGTTGCCCCTGTAAATATTCTTTCTAGATCAGATCATAATCCTGCTAACCCAATAATTGAAGATGTATCTGAAACTCAACTGAATAACAGACAACTTTCCAATACTCTTCCTCCCAAAGGAAATGTAGAGGAACCTTTAGAAGTTGATTCGGAAACAACCTCAGCACACAACCCCACTCCTGAAAAGGAGAAAAATACTGAAAACATAGAAAAATACAATCCAACTGTTCGAAATACAAGGACTCAAACCGAGAAACCTTTTAATCTGGAAGTTGAAGTAGGAAAAATAAAGATAGTTGTTCCATTGTCTGAATTAGCTAAACATGATGTCTACAGAAGCCAAATTCATAAATCACTCAATATTACTGGAAGTGATGATTCAGTAAATGTTTTTGATGATCAACCTAGATTATTATTTCGCCCTGAAGTAAATGGAAAACCAAAAAGTGGAGGAAATCCTCCATTTTATGTGAGTTTTAATTTACATGATAAAATACTTCATAATGCCATGCTTGATTCTGGGGCATCTCACAATTTAATGCCCAAGGCTGTAATGGAAAGATTAAACTTAGACATCACCAGACCCTATAAAGATCTCTTTTATTTTGATTCAAGTCAGGTGAAATGTTTAGGACTAATCAAAGATTTGTGTGTTACATTGGTTCAATACCCTGCCAAAACCATTTTGATGGATATAGTAGTAGCAGATATTCCTCCAAAATATGGTATGCTATTTTCTAGATCCTGGGGTGAAAAACTCGGAGGATCTCTTCAATTAGACATGTCATATGCTACTATTTAAGTATTCGGCCAACCTAAGAGACTATACAGAGAAACCTTGATGAAATATGTAGTCAGTAGTCAGGAGAAACCTGAAAATTTCCCCATCTATTCAGTACACTCTGATATGGACTCATTTATTCTCTATAATGCTGAAACTGATCTTCCCACTGAACTAGAAGCACTAGCAATAGAACCAAAAGAAACTACAAATCAAAAATCTAGTGTTCAAATCCAAGAAATCTCTGAGGAAAAAGAAACATCAGAAACCCAATAAAAACCAGAAGAAAATAAAAAATCAGATCTCACTGTTAAGAAAGTTCCTGAAACACCTGATACAAATTATGAACATGAAATTATTTGGCATTTAGAATTTGATGGTCCAGTTAATAAGTTAGGAGCAGGAGCTGGAATTTGGATACATAACCTTGAAAATGATCATGCTGAAGGCCATGCTTATAGATTGAACTTTAAATGCACTATTAATATGGTAGAATATGAAGCTCTTTTGTTAGGGCTTAAACTTGTCAAAAATTTAGGGGCAATTAGAGTATCTGTCATAGGAGATTCTGATTTAATCATTCAACATATCAATGGTGAGTATTCGACAAAAGATCCCAGATTAAGAGAATATAGAGGAATGATTGTAGAAATTCTCAATACTTTTCTACAGGCTCAAATTGCCAAAATCCCTAGAAAAAAAAATTTGCATGCCCATAGTCTTGCAATGTTTGCTAGCACTTTTAAATTACCTTTTGAACCTAATCATCAGTTCACAGCTGAGATTAGACACAGACCTGCTATACCAGGCAATTTTAAGAATTGGCAAGTGTTTGTAAATGACAACCAGATTAACAATTTTATGACTCTAGAAAATGAATTTTCTAACAGTAGCATAGATGAAGATACAGTCAATGAATCTGATCAAATAAATGAACAAGAAACAAACATTTCAAAAGAAAGTGCGACTCAAATGCTTCATCCAACGAAGTTCACCAAAAAATACATGCAGGACCTCAAACAAATGGAGGTTGATGAGATTATAGAAGATGAATCTAAAATCATTAATCTGAAAGATAATCATTTGCCTAAAGGATTAACTCCTTTGGAAGATATTTTTGACTCTAATGACATTCCACTGAAACCTAAAATGGAACCATTGAAAGCTGATATTGAGGAATATAATCTGGGGACTGAAGAAAATCCTAAAATAATAAATTTATCTAAATCTTTGCCTCCTGATCAAAAATCAAAATATGTTGAACTAATAAAAGAATTCCAGGACGTATTTTCCTGGAGTTATGAAGATTTGAAATCATATGACACATCTATAATTCAACATACAATACCTCTAAAACTAGATCAGAAACCATTTAAGCAGAAACTCAGAAGAATCAACTCTGTACTGTTGCCTTCAATTGAAAAATAAATCAAAAGAATGTATGAAGCAGGGATAATTTCTCCTATTAGATTTTCAGAATGGGTGTCTAACTTAGTCCCTACTAGGAAGAAAACTGGAGAGATCAGATTGTGTGTTGATTTAAGAAATGTTAATAAGGTTTCTTTGAAGGATAATTATCCTTTGCCCAAAATGGATCATATTTTGCAAAGGGTAGTAGGTGCTTCAAGGATTTCTCTTTTAGATGGGTTCTCAGGATACAACCAGATTCTGGTTCATCCTGATGACCAGGAAAAAACAGCTTTTACAACACCATGGGGTACTTTCAAATACGTTAAAATGCCATTTGGGCTCAAAAATACTGGAGCAAATTTCCAAAGAGCAATGGACATTGCGTTTGCAAAAGAAATTCATGACTTTCTTGTTATATATCTGGATTATTTAACTGTTTTTTCTAAATCAGATCATCAACATTTGGACCATCTCAGACAAGTATTCATAAAATGCAGAAAGTATGGTATCTCTTTGAATCCAAAGAAGTCCTTGTTTGGTCTTGAAGAAGGTAAAATTTTGGGTCATATTATTTCCAAAGATGGTATTAGAATTGATCCTGCTAGAATCGAAGCCATATTGCAGATACCTCATCCCAGAAATATCAAAGAACTGCAAGCTTTCATAGGAAAAATCAATTTTTGCAGAAGATTCATTTCTAGTTTAGCTGAATTAATTAGATTTCTTACTAACATGTTAAGAAAGGATTCGAGTATTAAATGGACAGTAGAAGCCAAACAATCATTTGAAGAAATTAAAATGGCTTTGACTAGAACACCAGTTCTTACCAGTCCACAATTTGATAGAGACTTCATAATATTTTCATTTGCATCAGAACATACTGTAGCAGTTGTTTTATTACAAAAGGATGATCAAGGATGTGAAAAACCTATAGCCTTTTTTAGTAAAGCACTAAGAGATGCATCATTAAAATACAATATCATGGAAAAACAATATTTTGCACTCATAAAAGCCATCAAAGATTTTAGAATCTATATATTGTATTCTCATGTGATAGCCTATGTACCAAATGCTGTTGTCAAGGACATCTTAACTCAAGATGGAATTGAGGGCAAAAGAGGTAAATGGATTGCTACCATATTAGAATATGATATTGAGATAAAACCTACAAAACTAATAAAATGACAGGGATTGGCTCATCTCATGACAAAAACAAATTTCCAAGCCCTGGATATTCATGAACTGGATGACGAACAGGAGATGGCGACTCCACAAATCAGTCAGGCCTTCTTAGATTCACCTTGGTATGCTGATATAATTTATGTATTGTTGAACCTGCAGGCTCCTCCAGGGTTATCCAGAACAAAAAAGAGGTTTTTAAAAATGACATCTTTGAAGTATTGTATTTTAGATAATGTTCTCTTTCGGAAAAATCATGATGGTATACTATTAAATTTTTTGTTAAAAGATGAAGCTGACAAGGCTCTCAATGAATTCCATGCAGGAGACTATGGTGGACACCTTTATTGGAAATCAACTGTAGATAAGATCCTAAGAGCCGGATTTTATTGGCCAACCTTGTTTTCTGATGTAAAGAAATTTGTCACTGCTTGCCATAAATGTCAAATTTTTGAAGGCAAGAGAAAATTATTACCTTTTCCCTTGAAACCAATTTCCACTGAAAAACCTTTCTAACAATGGGGCCTGGATTTCATTGGAGAAATCCATCCTCCTTCTTCTGGCCAACACAGATGGATCCTCACTGCCACAGATTATTTTACTAAATGGATAGAAGCAATTCCTTCCAGACAAGCCAATGACTCTGTGATCATAGGATTCCTAGAAACCAATATACTATCAAGATTTGGTTGTCCTGAGAAAATTATAACCGATAATGCTGCTGCCTTCAAATCTAAGAAGATGATAAGTTTTTGTAATAAATATCATATCACTCTAGGCCATTCCATAGCCTATTACCCTTAGGGTAATGGACTGGCTGAATCCTCCAATAAGAGTCTCATCAATATTATTAAGAAATTATTGGAGGAAAATAAGAAAAATTAGCACAAGAAACTTATAAATGCACTATGGGCAGACAGACTCACTACCAAAAAATCTATTGGGACCAGTCCTTATGAATTAGTATATGGTATTGATGCTATATTTCCTTCATATTTAAGAGTTCCTGTTATGAAATTACTTCAAGAAGCTCAGGTTGAAACAAATGATATTCAAAGAAGAATAAATCAGACTATCAATTTGCAGCAAACCAGAGAAGAATTTTATCAAAGATCCCAAGTATTGCAGGAGAAACTAAAGAAGATATTTGACAAAAGGACCAAGGCAGAAGATTTTCAATTGGGAGACAAAGTTTTGAGATGGGATTCCAGAAGAGAGGATAAGGGAAAACATGGGAAGTTTGATTTCCTATGGAAAGGACCTTACATTATTCATGCTTTACAAGGAAATAATACATATTTTTTGAAAAACTTGGATGGTACAGAAACTGAAGAAGGACCAGTTAATGGTCGAATTTTGAAACACTACTTTGATCCTATTTACTAGGATATCCTGATTTTTTAACATGTACATACTATATCCTTTGTAATGCATCAGTTTGGATTGGATAGTAACCTACTGGAGTTGAAGCCCGAAGAGAAGGCCCTAAGCTTTAGAAGTATTACTGTCATACATATAATAAAGCAACGAGTAGAAGAAGATTCCATGGTTCAGTCAAAATCATTCTAAGAGCAACTGACCTGCTGTTCTTGACTTTTCACCAGGAAAAGCCATCCCCAAGTGGAGCCAGTGTTATACTCCTATACCAATAGGTGTCATATTTCATGATTGACTTGATGGGCTATGTAATATGTTCATACCTTTTCTTGTTGCAAAGGTTTTCCATATTTTCAAAAAATCAAAAAATTTAAAAAATGTAAAGAGGGTATACCCTAAAAGAAAAATCAAAGGGTGAAAAGAAGAAAATGGCCCAAAAAAGTAAAAGAAAATGAACCCCACAAAAATAAAGGCCAAGGAAAGTGTGCAAATCTAAATGCCACTACTTTTTACTCTGATGTAATAAATAAAATTGTGTGCAACTTGTATTTTATGCCACAATTTATGAACAGTCAAACAGTTTAAGCTTGGCTAGTTCATCTTTCAATTTTATGTTTTAGAGACAGAGAATAAAATATGACCAAACTATTTAATCTTGGCAGATAAGTAGATAGGTAGAGTAAATAAAAACATCTCAACAGTTTAATCTGAGCCCTTGAATGTAATAAGGATAGAATTAGATAGATTTCCATATGTAAAAATAAAAAGTGTGATAAGGGTTTGCCAGTTTAAGTGCACCCTAATAAAGAAGAAAAAATGGTAGGGTAAAGTAGGTAGGGTAGGTAGATGTTGTTGCAGAATTACATGTGATGGATAATGGCTTTAAATGTGTTCAATATTTACTTTCATCACAAGTGCAAAGGCAGATACTACACTGGAAGAATTTCAAGCAAAGAAAAGTCAGATTATTAACTTCCCTGCTCATTTTTTCCTAAAAATTTCACTAATTTCCCCTAAGTACTAAGGCATTTGAAAATTAAAGGGGATCAAGGCATTTCCTTGACTTTTGGAGGGACCGGACCCTTGGCCCAATAATTGGAAAAACCTAAGTACTTAAAATCATTCATCATGACATTCATTCACCTTTAGGAAAATCATGCAATATTTCATAAAAAACCCTATTTCATAAAAGCATAAGTTAAAGACATTAACCTGATTCTTTACACTTAGCGCTTCATTTCATTTTCCATATTAATTTCTAATTTATTATTTAAATCCCTATAAGAATGACCTTCTCCTATTATATATAACTCCTTTTTTTATTAAATACCCAAAAACCCATTTATTATAATTTTAGTCAAAGTATTTAATCCCCACATGTTTAAATAAAACACCCTCATTATACTCCCTTTTGGCTCAAAAATATCTTTATATTAATCCCGCCCCCTATGGTAATTAGATTACTTTAATTTAATTACCATATAATAAAAATACATTGAAGAAAAAATAGTTAAAACATGTTTTATTACGTGTTTTAAGATAACGAAGTTTTGTTTAAAACAAACTTCAAAGTAACCCTTCCCTTGTATATTTTTCTTCCTCGACTCCCTTTACCCAAGGTTAAAACTATAACCCTTTGTTAAAATTCCCGACACACATCCCTTAACTGTAAATCTTAACCTTGGTTAAATCCCAGTTTAAAAACCTTTCCTGATCACTTTTCTGTGTTTTATAAAAAGATTAATTAACCCTCCAGGTTAATTAATAACTTAATCCACCAATCAAATCACCCCCGATCCGATTATTTCATAATTAATTGCATTGGGCCCGCCCTATTAAATCACTGTCATCTCCCTTTCCCGAAGACCGTTCGATCAGCCAGTCCAAGATCAACGGTTATTATCCATATCACTAGCCATCCACATCCGAACGATAACGCGTGATGGCCAAGCGGTTTTCTGGATCGTACAGTGCCATGCATCGTTCATCATATGGAATCGCTGGCCCTCCTCTCCAAACCGCCCTTCCTCAAAAGCGGTGCGATGGAAACCACTTACCGCCTGCCTCCCTTGATGAAACCTCCGTACGTGCTGACGTCATCCATTAAAAAAATTAAAAACCTGCCAACCTTTTGACTTTGCAAATAAAACAAACAAACCTGTGTCATTTTCATTATCCTATGCAGTAACCAGTGTCCCGGGCAACGAATTTCGAATTTAACTGTCAAAGTTTTCCAATTTCTACCTCACTAAAGAAAATTACAGTCAAGTAATCCAGAGTTTATCCGCCATATCCAGCACCTGTTTAACCACTGTGCATTTTCTGAAAACAGGTATTTACCCAATTTCCCGCTAAAATCTGTAAAAATCCTGATTTTGGTTTTTAATTCCACACTAAAGACTGAAACAGAATTCAAAATTAATCTTCATTTTATTCCTCAAATCCCCGGTACTGCAATTATATTCCTAAACTTGTGATTGTGCCTATTTTTCATAAAACACCCCGAATTCATTTCTGAATCCACAAGAACTAGAAATGGAGGTTCCTGTGGCTCTGAATTTCGCAGCCCTCAATGCTCCTCACAGAGATTTAGATTATCTCCCTTTAGTAGACAGAGATTTCCAAATCAAAGACATGGTTCTTAGTGAAAATCCCCTTCGAATTTTTTGCTACTGCAGAGATAATTACTTGAAAGGTTCTGACATTTTTGGATTATGGGAATCCAATATTCCCATGTACCTTCTCCCCTCAGTCCACATTTTCCCTGTGATAATCCATTACTGTCATGCAAACTATGATCCCAATCTAAGAGCAGTTTTGTCCCCGAGTCAAACTATCCTTTTTCCCATAACTGCTCAGTCTATCAACGAGATATTGCAATTTCAACCTGGTCAAGCCCTCACTCCCCTGTCCATGGGAGAATTACTTGAGAAATCCACTAAATTGTCCCATGAAGAGTTAAATCATCTCTGTCAGACCTTCATGTTACCAGAACATCAGCCCAAAGGCCCTCCCCCTTATGGTTATACCTTCTTCACTGATGTGGGAAGACTTATTCTAAATATTATATCCTCAATAATGGGTTTAAATACTAGTGAGTATGTTGACCAATTAACCCTAGTATTATTGTCTATTTTCACCCCTGGACAGCCCCCTGTTGTCAAGTATGATTTTGCTTCCTACATTGCAGACAAAATCCATGATCAGTTCATGAGATTAGAGAATGAAAGAGTGTTCAAGTATTCTTCTGTTATTTATCATCTCATGCTTTATTACCAATCTGAAAGTTTCCCTTTCCATTTCAAAAATCTTGATGCCAAAGGAAATCCTAGGTTTGTTATCTTTTGGTCTGCCATTACTCATAATTCCCCTAATTCCCCTTATTCCTACAATGAGTTTGTTGACCTGTTTATACACCCTGCAACCACTTTGTTGACAGGAGTTTCTCCTCCAAGGGTCAACAGTGAAATCAAGAAAATTCTTCAACTTTCAAAGCAATATCGGATAGGTGACTGGTACCTATACCAAAATCACACAGAAATCAGAATCTATGGATGTGAACTATGCCCATTCAAGTTGCCAAAATATGTCCCAATGAGACTCTTTGCATTAGAGTATTTCAGGAAAATGATCAATTCAGATATAGTTCATTTTTGTAATGTAAAGAAAAAGGCTCAACTCAGGATTAAAAGTCAACTAGGTCCCTTTGTCTGCAACTCTAGAGATGCTGGAAAAGAAGCTGAAAGAATATTAGAAGATTATCTTAAATTACAAAAAAGTTTCTATTGGGTACCTTATGACCCAAATAGCTTTATTTGTGATAGAAGAATGAAAAACAAACTATCACCATGCATTCATCAAATAATCCCTGAAATTGAACAATATGCCAATAAGGATGAATGGATGGAAGGGACATTGGTAGAACAGGATAGTGAGCAGGTCAATGTTGAAAATGTAATGAAAGACCTTGAAAAAATACTTGACCTAGACTCTTTTGGATATGTACAGATACCAGGTATTGGTTCTTCTTTTGTTGGGACTTCTCAACCAAATTTACAGGAAAGCAGTGCATTGGCTACAGTAGCATCTAAAGGAAAAGAGAAAGAGGCTGATATCCAAATTACAGAAAAATTCACAATGACAGACCAGCCTGAAAATTCTAAAGAACAGGGTCAAGTACAGATTCCTCCTACTCAGACCAATGTGGCAGAAGTGTCAATTTTAAAAACTCCTCTTAATGTAGAAAATGGCAAGAAGAGAGATGCTGAAGCAGCTACTCCTGTCACTGGATCTTCTGGACAGCCTAATGTTAAAAGACAAAAATTGAATCCTCTTCTAGAAGTGGAATCTATTCATGAAATCCATGATAGTCAAACACAAGAAAAATTGGGTAGTCAGCAAACAGGTTCAATCAGTGGGACATCCACTACTTTACAGAGAAAAGAGCTGCAAAGGCAGAAAAGTGCAGAAGTGTCATCTTTAAAATCACCTGCGAAAGATGTCTGGGACATTAAAAGAACATTCATAAATATAAAAGCCAGAAATGATCCTCTCAGACTTCAAGTGTACAATCAATTTTTGAAGATGGCTCCTAAGAATCAACAGAGATTGATGTCAGCCTATGACATTCAACAATGTAAAATGATAATGAGTCACTTCAAACCCAAAGTGCAGCAACCTCAAATTGCTGCAGACTATATCAGGACTAATTTTGAAGTCTTAGCAAAGGATATTCATCCTTTGGATCAAATTGAGCTTCATAAACAGACAGGTGAGATGATTTATTCTTCTCTAACAGATAAATCAATGATGACCCAGAAATTGCAAGATTCTTTGGAAAATACTAATGCTCAACTAAGTCTTGAAAAAGCATCTTCTCAGGCTAAATACAACAGGATTAAGACTTTGGAGGAAATTATTATTAGTTTGGGTCATAATCCCAAGGATGTCAAAGGTATAGAAACCTTGATTAAGAAAAAAGATGATGATATTGCAGCTTTGAGAAAACAATTGAAGTTACCAGCCTCAAGACATCCACAGACTGCAGAAATTATAAAGAAAAATTCTGAAGAAGAATTAATGGACTTGCTCTTGAAACTGAATGAGAAACTTAATGAAACAGAAAAAGAGCTTGAAAAGGCATTGAAAGATAAGCAGTCAAATACTCCAGCCTCTACAACTGAAATGATTGCAGGTACTACAACAACAGGTCAGCCAACAGGTCAGCCAACAGAATTGTCACAGGTACAGACTTCCAATTTAAGCACAGAAGAATTAATAAAGTCAATGGAGGAAATGAAACTCCAAGTGACAGAGCTACAGAGAACAAAAGTACAACTCACCAGTTTGGAACATAAATATGATCTCTCGAAAATGAATGTTGCAGACAAAACAAGAGAGGTCAACAAATTGGAAAAGTTGGTCAGCAAGTTGGAAAAGGATCTCACATTGGAGAAGCCTTTAAAGGAAATAAATGAAATTATTTGGGACAACATCATCCAATCAATAAGAGATGTTTGGCCCTCAATTCAAATAATTCATGAACAGAATGATTTAGTCAAATTGGCTATAGAAGAAGTCCTAAGAGCAAGAGAAGAATTGGGAAACAGGCCTGATGAAGCCAATGAACTCATCCGTTTTCTAAATACTCAGAACAGGCAGCAACTTGAAGAACTTCGCATTCAAGACAGAACAGGAACCATTTTGGAAATAAAAAGAGTTTTTACCAAAAGAACTCTGATGCAGAATTTAGAACGAAGATGTTTTGATATGCAAGAAGAAATCACTGCCTTTTGAAGAAGATTTGATATTTTGTTGAATGAAGGATTGCCCATTCCTTTAGTTTCAGAAGATAATTTGATGGACCTGGAAAGTTATGTTGAAAAATTAGACAAGCATGCTGACAATCAGGCCAGTACCTCAACTAGTTCATCAACAGCAGCATTGCCTACAGGAAAAAGTCTTCATGATAGATTGGAAAATTTGTTTTATCTTGAGCATGAAGTAAAGAATTTGTTCCCTATTCAACCTACTTTTTTTAGGTATACAGAGACTGATGAAACTCTCAGAAAGCTACAAAGGACCAGGATACCGGAAGATAAATGGTGGGAAGAACTGTTAGAACTTTTGTAAAAAATATCCTTACATCAATTTTTTATTATATACTACAGTAAGTCAGTGTAAGAAGGATAAAAGGATGAACAAAGGTCGAAGTGTATCAGAGCAGTCAAAGAGTATCAGTAAGACGGATTAGCCAGCACAGAATTACTGAAGAGGATAGCAACAAGCCAAATCATAGGGCCTGCCTCCAGCACATTCTCAAAAGAAGGAAACAGCACAACATCAGTTACCATTTTTCTTATCTATGAGACCATCTGTCTCTATTTTATTGTAATATACTTATGAGTCATCCTAGATTATATCTCGAGTTTTTATGAGATATTTTTTGTAATTTTTTGTATAAATACTCCCTCAATCGGAGTATTCAGGGTGGATTTTTTTTAGACTTTGCTGTAACATTGACTATTTGGAATAAAGTGCTGTTGGAGAAATTTTTTGTGGCTAGCTGGATGAGGACTTGATGCGAAAGACTTTTTACAGGATTCATGTCTCAGACTACAGATCAATAAGTCATCTATCTCTTATGTGTCGAAGTTTTTATATTTGTTTACTATATCATCTGTGTTTCATTTCTGAATGATTAATGAAAAGGAATAAATCAGAAAGTGCTGAAGTGTAATCTAATTTTAATCATTATTGTTCTAAATGTTTTCTTCTAAATTGGTTTAAACATTGAATTCTTAATTGCTTATGTTTTTCTAGTTTAAGCATTTTGATTATTTAATAAAGAATACTTAATTTCTCTTTGTTAATAATCACTCAATTTTCCCTCTTTTGAATGTGTTGAAAGATTCTTGATTTCCTTTCATCCATTTGAGTTCATTCCATTCATTTTAAGATTTATAATTGTTCCCTGTTTGATTATCTTGCCCTGTGAAACCATCTTTTGCTAATAGACTTAATCCAGTTAAGTTATCCTTTTTGACTCCATTAGCCCAATGGACTAAACTACTCAATCTTGCCCTCAGCTATTGAATTCCACCACCCAAATTCAAACAAAACCCTTGGAATTTATAACTAGCCTGATATCTTCTAAAAACAAAGCTAAATTTTATAGAGAGAGCCCTCTCTGGTTACAGATTGGCTATATTTTGTGCCTAAAAGTTGGTTTGTGGTTACCTCGAACCCCTTTCCTCTTCCCACAACTTCAAGGAAAATTTGAGTGATAACACTGCTCACTGTTGCAGATTATCTTCCTGTATTAATACTTCAATACTGTGTATGGCGGACAGAAAGATCTTTTTCATCTATTATTGGAAAAGATCCCTTTAATTTGAAAATGGAAGCTTTCTTTGAATTTGGAAAAAATATTAATGGAGGAAATTTGGAAGTATTTCAATCTGCAATTTGAGATGAAAAGTTAAAGGGTCAAGTGGATAAAGGTTTTTTGCGGCGGTTCTTCATGCAAAACCCGAAGCTGGATTTCAGAGGGTTTCTGAGGTGGTAGGCGGTATTGTGAAAAGGGGGTGCAAAATAACTGTGAGTTGACACATGGGGGTAGAGGCCACAACTTGAAACTGCCTATTTCAGAACCCCCCCCCCCTCCCTCCCCCCGTGACAATAATGTTCAGATGGATGAGGGGGGCCAAAAATAGATATGGACCATCATATGTGAAGATATGAGATCGGACGATGGGAAATATGCAAGGAAATGGGATGAATGGGTGGGACAGGGGACTTCGCAGATTTACCTCATCACAATATCGCAATTATAACTGTATCGCAATGTTTTCGATTTCACAAATCTCATCGAATAACTTTATCGCATGACGCACATTTTACACTTTAGCCTCATCACAATTTCAAGGTTCATTCACCCGATTGCAATATGTGATGTAAATCTCCAAACGATGCGTGGCTCCTCATCACATCCCGACATCACATCGCATAACTAAACTAAATTTCTTCTCGCATCGCAACATACAACATTTGACTTGTGATAACTTAACAATAAACAAAAAACCACTGATAGTGATGTGCGATATTGGGATTGTGATTTAATCTTAACCGAATTTCATGGAAATTAGCCCTCTGTTTAAATCGTTGTCTGCCTCTCTCCTTCTGCAGCTTTGAATTTAAATTTTGATTAAGGGTGGTCTGATGCTCTTACATCAAGTCTCAATTGGGACTATATTCGAAATGAGGTGAATACAGCCATCCTTTTCCATCTTTTGTGCCAGAAGTACCTTCTTGGAAATAAATGACAGTCATGGAATATTTTTTTCAATATAAACTAAACAGAAATAATCAGTCACCTTGTGATATTGTGAATTATAGGAGTCTAACAGTGGCTCCAGCATGGGATGGAACTTCTCCAAGTGAAGTTTCAAGAACCCGTAGACTAGTGGCTTGAACCATTGGGTTGATCCCAAATTTGCTACAAAACCTCTGTGGCTGAAAATCTTCAAGCTGAAATCTGAACTCTCTGCAACTGAAGTTTGGAACACTCTTGAACTGAACACTGAAAAGCGATATGAAACTAAAACTAGAAACATGCTCAGAGTACTGAGCTTATTTGCACACATACTTACTATAATCTGATCAAAATTATCCCATCAAATAGTAATCAGACTTCCAATGCAACCAGTCAAATAAATGATTGCTTAACTGAAACTGGCCTTCCACTTATTTGAGGAGAGAATAGGATTTAAAGCTTGGAGACTTGACTCTGACACTGAATTCAATACCTCTATTAATCAACCTGGTAGATTCTTTCTTCACGAATGATTGTAATGAACTGCTCAAAGGATCTAGGGAAAGATGCAACATGAGATCCCTCAGATGATTGGTGGTATAAAAACATACCTCATCCCAGATTTTTCCATTGCCTTTGTGTTGATACTAACTGTCATCTAATAGTAAGGGAGACAGTTTTTTTTCTTCCCTATCCATGATAATCAATAGTTCTATTTTCCCTTCATCATTCCCTTTATCATTCAGAAACTTGCAGGGAGGTTGGAAATTCTCAATCATCTCGAGAAAAGGATCATTAGCTATAATATCAATATGTTGTGAAACTTTATCAACATCCCAATAAGGAAATAATGATGGAGAACGTTTGCGATCCTATTCAAATTCTGCACACTCATAAAGAGGATTTGATTGGTCTTCAATCAGCAAACCTAATTGGTCTTCTTTTGGAAAGCTTTCTTGGCTTCATAAAGCAAACTTGACGGGTGTTCAATATCTGGATAAAACATTGTTGGTTGAAGATGCTCTTGTGGGTCTGGGCCATCAAGCTCTGCTAATTTTTCTTCTAGATAATTAGACTGTTGTAGGTTTTCACTGTTGTCTTCTGTTGGATCTAGTTCAGGAGGTTGAAGTTATTCCTTAACCATTTGCTAATCAGCTTTTCCTTGTGCTACTAGGAATATTTCTTGTTGTGAAACTTCATGAACTTCTAGACAGCATATATCATTTCTTTCTTCATGATGATAAGACATTTCAAACAAAACTTCCACTTTCTGAAATGGTCTTTCTTTTAAAACTTCTGATATTTCATCATTCATAAACTGATCATCATCATAGTAATCCTCTAGATATTCAATAAAACTTTGAAATTTATCACAACAGTATTGAACTAGTGACAATGAGGGATAATATTCTTTATACTTGTCACAAAACATAGCATGAAAACACTTTAAAGAACTTATACTTGCAGCTGGTAAATTTTCATACCAAGATCTATCCTTTTCCTCCAAACTTGCCACAAACATTTTCATAAGACAATCCTCTAGAAATTGGATTTTAAATCTTTGGACATGCATATGAAATATTAAAAAATGCATAGTAGCATCATCTTCTTTTTCATCTTTAAACATTGGAAGATATTTTAACCAATCGATGTTTGGCTTGGGGTTTGAAAAACCTGGGATCTTAGATCCGTCCAAAGGAGCATACATGCGTTGTATTCTTGAATTCATTATGAAAACAATCAACAATAGAATGGAGTCACTATAGGTTCTCTACAATTCTCGATTCTTTTATCAATGGATTATTTTTATCAACTGAACTTTGTGGAGTCGCCAGGTGGATGACTTCAACCTTCTTGTGTCTGACTTGTTGTCCACCATCAACAACCAAATATCAATCTTGGAAAATAATTTTAGCATACAATTTTTTGACTGGGGTTTCTGAGTTCTCATGAAATATTAAGATTTTTCAATAACTCCCTAGTATGCTCACCATTATGTTGTGGCCCTATAATTTATAATATTGGCAAGAATAAACGATAGAGGACAACATCAAACCACTTTGGAATCATGGACCTAGCCTTCCTAGACTCAAAGAGGGCTCTCTCTATTTATTATTTAATTTTACCTTAATATTATGAATTTTGATGTTAGGATAGTTACAGTGATGGTGAGGATTGGTTTGTTTTATTTTGTTGGTTGGATGAGTAGGTCTGCAGAGACTAATCCATTGGGCTATGGAGTCAAAAGGCTGGATTGGTGCATCAAAATTTCAAGAGCATCACAAGGCAAGCTAACTGTGCTAAATGGATATTTAGAGCAGTGTGAATTAGGAGGTGGAGGAAATATTAGTGTCCAGTAGTTATTAAAGAGCAGTTAAGAATTATTTAATTAGACTTCAGCAGAAAACATTCAGATTGTAAAGACAGATAGAATAAAGGTGCTCCGACAACAAATATTAATCTAAAATTTATGTTTTACAATCAGATGAATAGATGCATAGCAAGGAAAACAATGGAAATATTTAACACAGAGAAGTAACACATCACCATTTAACACAGCTCAAGTATCCTATAAACCGTATTTGATTATTGATGCCCAGCTCAAAAAATTACAATTGCTCCCATACAGTAGTTCTTACAATGCAGGGTCTAAAGAGGTCTAACCCTTGATACTTCCAATACATGTAGTATTTAACTAAAAAATATGTTGGTTTTCCTATCTACTTTGGAAACTTTTCATTAATTACATTAAACCTAGACAAGTGTGGCCATGCAAGGCCCGAACAAAAAATCTCTGGAAAAACAGCTCCTGTAGAATTAACTTAGGCAGCTTTTCATGAGCTCAAAAACTTCGGCAGCTCTTCATGAATCCTAAAATTAGGCTGAACATGGTTGAGGTGGTCACGAAGAGGCAACGATGAGTGGCTCTGACATCTGGCACTACTTTTGGGCCGCCTCTGCTAGATCATTAAAAATGATGTGATGCTGGCACTTCTAATCAGTCAATGGTTGGTCTTATGCATTCGTTGTGGTTAATATGTTGTCATGTTGGTTGCCTTTTCCTTCTTATTTTTTTTCCTTTTATGCTCACTGTTGCGGACTCTCTTCCTGTATTAATACTTCAATACTATGTATGGTGGAATCCTTTTAACAGACAGACCCTTTTCTTCTATTATTGGAAAATATCCCTTTAATTTGAAAATGGCGCATTTCTTTGAATTTGGAGGAAGTATTAATGGAGAAAATGTCGAAGTATCGCGATCTGCGATTTGTGATGAAAGGTAAAGGGTGAAGGGGATAAAGGTTTGTGGCGGCGGTTCATCATGTAATACCCGAAGTTGTATTTCGGAGGGGTCTTGAGGTGGTAGGTCGTATTGTGAAAGGGGGGTGCAAAATAACTGTGAGTTGACATGTGGGGGTAGGGCCTCAACTTGAAACCACCTATTTCGGACTCCCCCCCCCCCCCCCCCCCACCCTTGACGGTAATGTTCGGATGGATGAGGGGGGCCGAAAATGGATATCGACCATTAGATGTGAAGATATGAGAGCATACGATGGGAAATATGGAAGGAGATGGGATGAATGGGGGGCACAGGGGAATTCACAGATTTATCTCATCGCAATATTCCAATTATAACCATATCGCAATGTTTGCAATTTTACGATTTCGCAAATCCCAACGAGTAACTTTATCACATGTCACACAGTTTACACTTTAGCCTCATTGCAATTTCAAGGTTCATTCACCCGATTGGGATATGTAATGTAAATCTCCATTCGACACGTGTCTCCTCTTCGCATCGTGACATCGCGTCGCATCGCAAAACTACATTTCTTATTGCATCACAACATACAACATTTGACTTGTGATAACTTAACAATAAAAAAACAACCACCAATAGTGATGTGCGATACTGGGATTGCGATTCAATATTAATCAAATATCATTGAAATCAGCCCTCTTTTCAAATCGTTGTCCGTGTCTCTCCTTCCGAAGCTTTGAATTTAAATTTTGATTAAGGGTGGTCTGATGCTCCTGCATCAAGGCTTAGTTGGGACTATATTGGAAATGAGGTGAATACATCCATCCTTTGCCATATTTTGTGCCAGAAGTACCTTCTTGGAAATAAATGACAGTCATGGAATATTATTTTCAATATAAATGATCTAAACAAAAATAATCAGTCACCTTGTGATACTGTGAATTACAAGAGTCTAACAGTGGCTCCAGCTGGGGATGTCACTTCTCCAAATGAAGTGTCAAGAACACCATAGACTAGTGGCCTAAACCATTGGGATCCCAGATTTTCTACAAAACCTCTATGGCTGAAAATATTCAAGCTGAAATCTAAACTCTCTACAATTGAAGTCTGGAACAGTCTTGAAATAAACACTGAAAAGCAATTTGAAACTAAAACTGGAAACATGCTTAGAGTATTGAGCTTATTTGGACACCGACTTACTCTAGTCTGATCAAAATTATCCCATCAAATAATAATTAGACTTCCAATGTAGCCAGTCAAGGAAATGTGTGCTTAACTGAAACTAGCCTTCCATTTTTGTGAGGAGAGAATAGTATTTGAAGCATGGCGACTTGACTCTTTCACTGAATTCAATAGCTCTGTTATTCAACCTGGTAGATTCTTCCTTCACTCATGACTGTAATAATTTGCTCAAAGGATCTAGGTAAACATGCAACATGAGATCCCTCAGATGATTGGTGATATAAAAATATACCTCATCCCAGACTGTTCCCTTGCCTTTGTGTTGATACTGATTGTCATCTAATAGTAAGGGAGATAGTTGTTTTTCTTCTCTATCCATGATAATCATTTGTTATGTTTCTTCGTCGTTTCGTTTATCAATCAGAAACTTGCAGGGAAGTTGCAAATTCTCAATCATCTCGGGAAATGGATCAATAGCTATAATATCAATATGTTGTGCAACTTTGTCAGCATCCTAAGAAGGAAATAGTGATGGAGAACTTTTGTGATCCTCTTCAAAGTCTGCACACTCAGAAAGAGGATTTGAGTGGTCTTCAATCAACAAACCTAATTGGTCTTCTTTTGGCAAGCTTTCTTGGCTTTCATTAGGTAAACTTCACGGATGTTCAATATTTGGATAAAAAATTGTTGGTTGAAGATGCTCTTGTGGGTCTGGGCCATCAAGCTCTGCTAATTTTTCTTCTAGATCACTAGATTGTTGTAGGATTTCACTGTTGTCTTTTGTTGGATCTAGTTTAGGAGGCTGAAGTTCTTCCTTAACCATCTTCTCATCAGCTTGTCCTTGTACTACTAGAAATTTTTCATGTGGTTAAACTTCATGAAATTCTATACAGCATATGTAATATTCCCAATTAGTCCTAAGCTAATAGGAATATTCAATTTTGTTTTATTTTTTTTGTTTCATGAATAAAATTTTAAAGGAGGATCATAAAACTCCTAAACAGTAAATAAATCAAATCCAAATGTGAAAAAGGCTATATCTTGGCTATGTAAGTAAGCACCCTTAGGTATGAAAGGGGTTGAACATTTTGACAGGGTCAACCATGACCAAATCTACAGCGATGTCTTGGAGGAGTGGCCATCAATGAGGCATAGCGCAGTTTTAGATGGAGATGGCTCATGTGAAAGGAGCTATTTCATTGAAGGTGGTTTAGGGTTTGCAAGCTTTCAACTTATAAAAGGAAAAGGATGGCAGCATGAGAAGGTTATTGATGATATTGTATTTTCTGAATATATTGTATGTTTAGACATATATCATTCTCTTGTTGTTTAGCTGAGAATAGTGTTGTTTAGAATTGTGTGTTCCTAATCGGGAATCCCACCTCTTTCCTTGAGAGGCCTCTTGGAAGATTTTGCATGTCTTTTCCACTATCTAGTTGAAGGCTAAGCTTCTTCTTCCAACTACAATGCAGATACTATTGAGGTTTTGGTTTTCTTTGAAAGCTGCAGCAAGTGAAGGCTAGATCTACTTAGAACTAGCCCATTCTAGTGCTCCTTTTCAGTGGGGAAGTCTTCTATCCCATTGGTAAGAGAGTATTGGACCATTGGAGCTACATTTTCAGATCTTGGCATGTGGCCAAACATATCTTAAACTCTACAACGCAATTTTACTTCAAGATCTTCATTTTTCTGTAGGTGTTTTTGTAGGGTCTTTTGGCACACTTTTTGGAGGAGTGGTTTTCAAGTGTTGGGGATCTTCCCTTCACTATGAAGATCCATTGAATGAAGATCTATTTATTGTCATATTAGATCTGTTCTGAATACTATTTTTCATTTATGAATATCTGAAGAATTCTGCAGATCTGCAGATTTAGATCTTAGATCTACTGCTTATACTTGATGGAATGCTGAAAACCCCAAGGGGATCTGAAAGAAGATCCTATCTAGTGTATGGATCTATTATGGATCTAACTTTTCATGCACAAATATGCCCTAAATATGAATTGTAATCAACAACTGTTGTAGCCAATAAAATAACTTTTTCAAGCTCTTTTCAGTTTTAATACATGGTTGCAGCACCTCTTTTTGAGGATTTTCTTCTATTGGAGTCTTATACTTCTTGTTGTACATCTTATGGGCCTCATTGTACATTCATTTTTTTTCTATAAACACATTTATAAGTTCTCTATATTGGCCTCCTGCTCTTATTTGAATGATCTGCGTTATTTTACTGCATAAACTGTTTATATTGTTGCATTCTCCATTTGGGAATATTGTTGTGGTATCAGAGCATCATCTTGGCACAACCTGTGCTTTCTAAGAAGCCAATATGTCTTCTAAAGATGAAGAAACTCTTACTGACAGAGAGAAGAGGTATCTAAAGAGATGACAGAAGAATTTTGATTACACCAATGACAATGAAGACAAGGGTAAAGCCCCTGCATCTGGAAGTGATGAAGAAGGAAAGGACTTTGCTAAGATCCTTTTGAGAGCCATGAAAGATCTTGCTAGAGAGATCAAAGAGATGAGATTGGACAAAATAAAATAATCTCCTAATATATTTCATCTTGGAGCAAGCTCTGGCATGTCCCACCACTGGAATGATCAACCAATGCATTAGCCACAAGTTTCCCAATGCTCTACCTTGCCTACCTTTTTGGCTGTGGGAAATGAAGGGTTTCAAGAGCAAGAATCCCTTGAAGACTATTTTGAAGAATATGAGTCTCAAAATCAAAGATTCAAATATCACTTTAGTTTTCAGGATTTTTGTCACCTCAAGGACAAAAGAAGACCAAGGCATCATCATAGAGATGGTGGATTCACGCAAAATCATGATCGACATCACTCTACTGGCAGATTATTTTTACCCAAATTTGATGGGTCATCCAAGTGTTCTGAAAAAACATGGGTAGAAAAACTTGACATCTACTTTTAGTTGAACAAGGTTCCAGAGATGGAGGCTATCAATGTGCAGCGCTACACTTTGAAGGTGAAGCACATGATTGGTGGTTCCATGGCTTGTCTACATTGGGTCATGCCAATGTGACTGCTTATTCATAGTTCACTAGAAGGTTGGTGGAAAGGTTTGACAGAAGAGATCCAGAGGCACCATTCATGAGCCTTGCAAAGTTGAAACAATCAGGTAATACAGAGTCTTACATTTCTGAATTTTTTAGATTATCTGTTATGGTTCCTGACTTGTCTGCGACTAGAAGGGTGTACATTTTCATTGATTGTTTAGATGAACCTTTTCATGGGTTGGTAAAATCTACCAAGCCCATTACCCTACATGATTCTATTGAAAGTGCTAGAGACCTTCAAGATGCCTTTCCAAAAGCAAAGGCAAGTTTTCAGCATAAGCCCTCTTTCCCTTCAAAGGAAAAGGAAGAAAAAGTTGCTCCTTCCAATGAGAGCTCATACAAGAAGCCTCTTGATGATGAATTCTGGAGAGATCTAAGAAAAAGGAATCTATGCTTCACTTGCCAAGAATCATGGGCACCTGGACATAGATTTGCTGCTGGAAAAGCAAATTACATAGAGGTCTTCTCAGATATTGAGGAGGAAGAAGAAGATGAACCAAGAAGAGGTCACAGCACTGACACTGTAGGAGGAGAGCCAACTTCATCAGGAGATGGGGATAGAGAATTTGCTCCTATTGGAGGGACTCTTTCATCTGTGAGAGGAGTACCTAAGTACTTGACCTTAAGATTTCAAGGTTCCATCTTGAATCAAAGGGTTTATGTATTAATTGATAGTGGGGCCACCCACAATTTCATTGATGCCCATCTAGTGCAAAGGAGGGAAATACCCATTGATACTTTTGAGGGATTCTCTGTTTTGGTCCCAGTAGATAGAACAATGCAATTATTGCATTATGTCCCATCACTTTCAGCCACCATGGGAACTTATACTTTGGTTGATCACTTCTTTGTGGTTGACATACTGGACACCAATTTGATTTTGGGTGTTCAATGGTTAATTACATTGGGGAAAGTCACCACTGATTAGGAGGCCTTGAAAATGGAATGGGTGGAAAAGAAGAGTGGTGAATATCAAGTGATAAAATGCATGCATACATACCCCTCACATACCACTTCCACACAGAAATCATAGATGGATTTGCGCAGTGGAAGCAAGGACCTTACAGTCCTATCAATCATGCTCATGAGATTTCTGCATGGGACACTTTTATCTAGTGGCAAACCACCTAGGAGGCCACCTGATTCAGATTTTGTGGGGAATACCTCACAAGATGATGCTCCAAGATTAGATCCAGGAGGGATTGGAGCACTAGAAGACAAAGCTACAGTGCTAGGAGTCTTGGGTAAGCTCAAGGAGGAGGGAGATCTTCTTCCCTTATCATTATCACCCACTTTCATTTCTGATTTTGCGCTATGGGAGGAGAAGAATGGAAGGAATGACCTTCCAACACATACCTTAGCATGGGAGATGTCAAGGAGAAGAGCAACAACATGACATACATTTATTTTGATACATCATCAGTGCTGTCATTGCTGAGCAGTTTAGATCTATATTGGAAATCCCAACTGTTAGTGGATTATTCCAAGGATCTTCACACTTGTATGATACTTGATGACTAGCATGAAAAGGGCTATTTAGTCCAAGGAGGAGTCATCTATCATCATGGTAGGATATTTTTTTCTAGAGCCTCCAAGCTCAAGAAGAAGTTTCTACAGAGAGCTTATGAAGAGTTCTGTTTCAGCCACATGTATTCCATGAAGATCTACAACATCATCATGAGGAGCTTTGATTGGGAAGGCTTGAAAGAAGAACTACATCAACATTTTCAAGAATGCATGAACTATGTGGAGTTGGGACAGAAACATGACTCTATGAAAGGGTTATTTCAGCCATCTCTTCCTTCTTTTGAAAGAGGAGATAGATCTATGCACCACTCCATTTGTAAAAGGAGGATTGTTGGTGAAGAATATGCTCATGTAAAACATGTCTTATTTTTTGATTGTATGTATTCTTTCACCATGTTTATGCAGGCCATGACTCCAAGGAGGAGTAATATATCTTGTAAACTTCATGGCCAACATTGGGCCACAAAAATTTCTGAATTTGGCCACTCCCTTGATGAAAAAAGGGAGATTTTCCATCATGATGGGTGCTTTCCTAAGGCACCAAATATATCTCACACTTTCAGCCATGTTGAGATAACATGGGTAGAAATTAAGTGGTGGGGAAACCACTTACCACATCTTGATCTGATGTAGGTAGGAGATGAATTGCGCTGGTTCCACATGTGGGACTATGACCCACCTCCACATGCTCAAATTTTTTTTTGTATGTATGTAGTTTTGCTCCCATACATTGATGATATACTTGTACTTTTTATGGGAATGTATGGAGGGAGGACGGGAGGTATGCATGTGCCTAATGGGCTGGAGATTCTCCATGTATCTTATGCTACATGTTTCAGGGAGGACATTGGGCAAGCCATGTTTGTTTCATTTGAATTATTGTCTCCTTATGGGATGGATTATTTACATCTCATGAGAACTTTGGAGGAAAAATTCATGGAGAGTTGGATTGGAGAAAACTTAGCTTATGGAGGAAGCTTAACACATGATGGTGTCACCAATGGAGGAGGAGAAGAGTTGCAGCACTGACCTTATCAGTTGCTTGAGGACAAGCAACATTTTGGAGGAGAGGATTGTAATATTTCCAATTAGTCCTAAGTAATGGGAATATTCAATTTTGTTTTATTTTTTCTGTTTCATGAATAAAATTGTAAAGGAGGATCATAAAACTCCTAAACAGTAAATAAATCAATGCCAAATGTGAAAAAGGATATATCTTGGTTATGTAAGTAAGCACCCTTAGGTGTGAAAGGGGCTGAACATTTTGACAGGGTCAACCATGACCAAATCTATAGCGTTGTCTTGGAAGAGTGGCCATCAATGAGGCACAGTGAAGTTTTAGATGGAGATGGCTCATGTGAAAGGAGCTATTTCATTGAAGGCGGTTTAGGGTTTGCAAGCTCTCAACTTATAAAAGGAAGAGGATGGCAGCATGAGAAGGTTCTTGATGATATTGTATTTTCTGAATATATTGTTTGTTTAGACATATATCATTCTCTTGTTGTTTAGCTGAGAACAGTGTTATTTAGCACTGTGTGTTCCTGATTAGGAATCCCACCTATTTCCTTGAGAGGCCTCTTGGAAGAGTTTGCATGTCTTGTCCACTATCTAGCTAAAGGCCAAGTTTCTTCTTCCAACTACAACGCAGATCCTGTTGAGGGTTTGGTTGTCTTTGAAAGCTGTAGCAAGTGGAGGCTAGATCCACTTAGATCTAGACCATTATAGTGCTCATTTTCAGTGGGGAAGTATTCTATCCCATTGGCAAGAGAGTATTGGACCATTGGAGCTACATTTTTAGATCTTGGCATGTGGCCAAACATATCTTAAACCCTACAGTGCAGTTTTACTTCCAAATCTGCATTTTTCTGTAGGTGTTGTTGCAGGGTATTTTGGCACACTTTTTGGAGGAGTGGTTTTCAAGTGTTGGGGATCTACCCTTCACTATGAAGATCCATTGAATGAAGATCTATTTATTTTCATATCAGATCTGACCTAAATATTGTTGTACATTTCTGAATATCTGAATAATTCTACAGATCTGCAGACTTAGATCTTAGATATACTACTTATACTTGATGGATTGCTGAAAACCCCAAGGGGATCTGAAAGAAGAGCCTATCTAGTGTATGGATCTATTATGTATCTAAATTTTCATGCACAGATCTTCTTTAGATCTGAAGTGTAATCAACAGCTATTTCAGCCAATAAAATAACGTTGTCAAGCTCTTTTCATTTTTAATACATGGTTGCAGCACCTCTTTTTGAGGATTTTCTTCTATTGGAGTCTTCTATTTCCTATTGTACATATTATGGGCCTCATTGTACATTCATTTTGCTGCTGTAAACACATTTATAAGTTCTCTATATTGGCCTCCTACTCTTATTTGGATGATCTGTGTTATTTTACTGCATAAACTGTTTATATTTCTTCATTCCCCATTTGGGAATATTACAACATATATCATTTATTTCTTCATGATGATAAGACATTTCAAAAAAAACTTCCACTTTCTGAAATGGTCTTTCTTCTAAAACCTCTAATATTTCATCATTCATAAACTGATCGTCATCATAGTAATCCTCCAAATATTCAATAAAACTTTGAAAGTTTTCACAACAGTCTTGAACTAGTGACAAAGAGGGATAATATTCTTTATACTTATCAGAAAACACAACATGAAAACACTTTAAAGAACTTATACTTGCAGCTGGTAAATTTTCATACCAAGATCTATCCTTTTCCTCCAAACTTGCCACAAACATTTTCATAAGACAATCCTCTAGAAATTGGATTTTAAATCTTTGGACATGCATATGAAATCTTAAAAGATTTCTAGTAGCATCATCTCCTTTTTCATATTTAAGCACGGGAAGATATTTTAACCAATCGATGTTTGGCATAGGGTTTGAAAAACTTGGGATCTTAGATCTGTCCAAACCAGCATACATGTGTTGTATTTTTGAATTCATTTTGAAAACAATCAACAATAGAATGGAGTGACTATAGGTTCTCTACAATTCTGGACCTTTTACCAGTGGAGTCTTTATATCAAATGAACTTTGTGGAGTCGCCAGGTGGATGATTTTAACCTTCTTGTGTCTGTTTGTTTGTCCACCATCAAAAACCAGATACCAATCTTGGAAAATACTTTTAGCATACAATGTTTTGGCTGGAGTTTTTGAGTTCTGATGAAATATTAAGCTTTTTCAATAACTCCCTAGTATGCTCGCCATTATGTTGTGGCCCTATAATTTATAATATTCTCAAGAATAAATGATAGAGGACAACATCAAACCACTTTGGAATCCAGGACCTAGCCTTCCTAGACTCAAAGAGGGCTCTCTCTATTTATGATTTAGTTTTACCTTAATATTATGAATGTTGATGTTAGGCTAGTTAAAGTGATGGTGAGAATTGGTTGTTTTGATTTTTTTGGTTGGATGAGCAGGTCTATAGGGACTAATCCATTGGGCTATGGAGTCAAAAGGCTGGATTGGTACATCAAATTTTCAAGAGCATCACAGGGAAAGCTAACTGTGCTAAATGGATCTTTAGAGGAATGTGAATTATGAGGTGGAGGAAATAGTAGTGTTTAGTAGTGATTAAAGACAAGTTAAGAATTATTTAATCAGACTTCAGTAGAAAAAATTCAGATTGTAATGACAGACATAATTAAGGTGCTCCGACAGAAAATCTTAATCTAAAATTTGTGTTTTACAATCAGATGAATAGATGCACAACAAGGAAAACAATGGAAACATTTAACACAAAGAAGTAGCACATCACCATTTAACACAACTCAAGTATCCTATAAACGGTCTTTGATTATTGATGCCCAACTCCAAAAATTATAGTTGCTCCAATACAGTAGTTCTTACAATGTAGGGTCTAATGAGGTCCAACCCTTGATAATTCCAATACATGGATTATTTAACTAAAAACTAGTCGGTTTCCCTATCTAATTTGGAAACTTTTCATTAATTACATTTAAGCAAAATCTAAACAAGTGTGGCCATGCAAGGCCCAAACAAAAAATATCTGGCAAAACACTGCCTGTAGAATTAACTTAGGAAACTTGTCATGTGTTTAAAAACTTCGGCGGCTCTTCGTGAATCCTAAAAGTAGGCTTAAGGTGCCTGAGGTGGTCATGAGGAGGCAATGATGGGTGGCTCTAACATCTGGATCTACTTTTTGGCTGCCTCTGCTAGATCATTAAAGATGATGTGATGCGGGCACTTCTAATCAATTGATGGTTGTGCTGACGCATCCTCTGTAGTCAATATGTTGTCGTGTTGGCTTCCTCTTCCTTTTTTTTCCTTTTCTTCCCACTATTGCGGATTTTCTTCCTGTATTAATACTTCAATACTAAGTATGGTGAAATCCTTTTAACAGACAGACCCTTTTCTTCTATTATTGGCAAAGATCCCTTTAATTTGAAAATGGCACCTTTCTTTGAATTTGGCAGAATTATTAACGAAGGAAAGGTGGAAGTATTGCAATTTGCGATTTGTGATAAAAAGGTAAAGGGTCAAGGCGATAAATGTTTGTTGCAGCGGTTCATCATGCAAATCCCGAAGCTGGATTTCGGAGGGGTCCTAAGTTGGTAGGTAGTATCGAGAAAGGGGGCTGAAAAATAACTTTGATTTGACACGTGGGGGTAGGGGCCGCAACTTGAAACCATCTGTTTCGGACGCCCCCGGTGGGCCGCCGACTTCCGTAATGTTCAGATGGATGAGGGGAGCCAAAAATAGATATGGACCATCGGATGTGAAGATATGAGATCGGACGATGGGAAAGATAGAAGGAGATGCGATGAATGGGGGGGGGCAGGGGACTTTACTTATTTACCTCATCGCAATATCGCAATTATAACCATATCACAATGATTACGATTTTTCGATTTTTCAAATCTCAGCGAATAACTTTATCGCATGTCTCACATTTTACACTTTAGCCTCATCAAAATTTCAAGGTTCATTCACTCGATTATGATATGCGATGTAAATCTCCAGATGACACGTGGCGCCTCATCGCATCACGACTTCGCGTCACATCGCCAAACTACATTTCTTATCGCATCGCAACATACAACATTTGACTTGAAATTGTGATAACTTAACAATAAACAAAAAATCGTTGATAATGATGTGCGATACTGGGATTATGATTTAATCTTAACCAAATTTCATGGAAATTAGCCCTCTTTTCAAATCATTGTCCGCGTCTCTACTTCCGTAGCTTTGAATTTAAATTTTTATTAAGGGTGGTTCGATCTCCTACATCAAGGCTTTATATTGGAAATGAGGTGAATACAACCATCCTTTGCCATATTTTGTGCCAAAAGTACCTTCTTGGAAATAAATGACAGTCATGGAATATTATTTTCAATATAAATGATCTAAACAGAAATAATTTGTCACCTTTTGATACTGTGAATTATAGGAGTCTAACAATGGCTCTGGTTGGGTATGGCACTTCTCCAAGTGAAGTGTCAAGAACATTATAGACTAGTGGCCTGATCCATTATGTTGATCCCATATTTGCTACAAAACCTCTGTGGCTGAAAATATTCAAGCTGAAATATGAACTCTCTGCAACTGAAGGCTGGAACACTCTTGAACTAAACACTGAAAAGTGATCTGAAACTAAAACTAGAAATATGCTCAGATTACTGATATTATTTGCACACCTACTTACTCTAGTCTCATCAAAATTATCCCATCAAATAATAATCATACTTCCAATGTAACCAGTCAAGCAAATGAGTGCTTAACTGAAACTGGCCTTCCATTTCTGTGAGGAGATAACAAGATTTGAAGCATGGCGACTTGACTCTTTCACTGAATTCAATAGCTCTGTTAATCAAACTAGTAGATTTTTCCTTCACTGATGATTGTAATAAACTCCTTAAAGGATCTAGGTAAACATGCAACATGAGATCCCTCAGATGATTGGTGATATAAAAACATACCTCATCCCAGATTGTTCCCTTTCCTTTGTGTTGATATTGATTGTCATCTAATAGTAAGGGAGACAGTTTTTTTTCTTCTCTATCCATTATAATCAACTATTCTATTTTCTCTTCATCATTCCCTTTATCATTCAAAAACTTGCAGGGAAGTTGCAAATTCTGAATCATCTCAGGCAAATTGATCTGAAAATGGAATGTACTTGTTTGAGGGTGCAAGGTATCCATTTCCCATAATTTCAAATTGAGCTATACACTCCAAGTGACCTCTGAAAATGTGAGAACAAACTATTTCCTATACAGAGATGGACTGTAGGGGCATTCACCGGATGTTTCACCTTTCTAGGAAAGGATGAATCCGGAGGCTACTTGGCCCTCTACAGACTCTGCCTAAGGAAATAATATGTAAACACTTAGAAGTCTTTGACATTCACATACTTGAAATTTGATGTCTTGCGGAATAAGACAAATAACTTTCTGCAGCTGAGTAGGTGATTATGTGTATATGAAAGTTATGTATATTTGCTGTTTAACAATTTATATCAGTTTTGTTTAGCATATCATCTTCAGCAAATAAATACATCAAAATGATAAGCAGTTCACCCCCTCCTCTGGGCTACATCTGCTGGACCAAGCCTCTCAAACTAGGCTTGTCCTCTTGTATTAAAAATGCTACAAAGGCTAATACAAGAATAAGAGTGTCTCGAAAGACAGATATGACTGTAAATACAGAATCAGAAGATAGGAATTAGCTGAACATGCTATTTCCCAAACACTAAACAGTGAAAATTGTACCTGATACGGTACTTTTCCCCAATTGGCCCTGGTGGCCCTTTAGACTTGCAGGGAGAATTTCGAGGTGAAGATGACCTCAATTGGTTCTGAAACCTCTGCCATTCAACTCAGAAGGTCGAAAATAGCAGAAACAGGCTTTTGAATCACCAAAAATGGAAGAACATAGTCCCCAAACAGCTCCAACACTGAAATGGCCCTCTTGGCCCTGAAAGCTTCCATGAAGCTAAACAGTGAGAAGAATTCCTCAAAAGGAAAAACGAGCTGTAGAAATGGATTCAGAATACTGAAAAACTTCAGGGATGACCTTTGTTCCACATTCACTGGCTGCACAATTCCCAATGCAGCTCCCAAACTGATTTGGCCCTCGTGGCTCCCGGAACTTCCATGAAGCAAAATCACATGCAAACGGCCTCAGATGGCTGTGAAACCTGTGCCAATGGCTTCAGAAGGTCGAAGAGACCCAAAATCAAAAAAAAATTCGTCTTCAAAGGCCTCTCCTAGCAGAAGTTATGGCCTCTTTAGTAAACTGCCAGTTTCCCCTTAGGAAACTCCACTAATTGTGGAGGAAGTGCAGTTAGCTCCACCAAATAAGGCGGAAGCGCTCAAATTAGGCGGAACCGCCAATCTAATCCGGGCGGTTATGTCGGCATTAAATGTTGAGGGTTATGCGCGTTCGTTTTGGTGGCATTTGTTGTAACGGTTGTATTAAATAACAACGTTATATATTAAATCGACCACCAACATATAACAAACCACAACAGCTTTTAACCAAAGTTTTTAATTCCGCCTTGAAAGAGCGCGCCGAGCCCTAGCTTGTGGTTCTCGCCGGCGGGTCATGTGCAACGGGGGCTGGCCCTTTGGGGCTGGCCCCCTTCGGGCCCCGCCCAAAACAAAATACCCACCATAAATAAAACTCGTGCCGCCACCATAACAACGAACAAAGCTGTGGTGCATTGGTAAAAGCGCGTGGTTATGAACTATGTGGTCGGCTGTTCGAATCCTGCCGAGCCATAAAAAATTTTAACACGCCATTTCAACTTCGGTCTTGGGGCCACGTGGCGGCCTCCGGGCTAGCCACGTGGCGCCCTCCCATTGGCTACAAAATGGAATATTCCCCAGAATATTCTGCGGAATATTCCACGGAATATTCCCAGAATATTCTGTGGAATATTTTTTTTTTAATAAAATTTTTCCAAAGCCAAATTTGCCCTTTTTTAATGGAAATTGAGAAAACTTTGAAGCTGAATAACTTCTTCATACGGAGACCATTTTTCGAACCGTTCACGGCGCCGGAATCAGGAAGACGAGCTCTATCCGGTCGTTCAAGTTCAAACCAGTTCTGAGCACTTTCATTTTTGACCATTTTACGACACTTGGTCCTGAGCTCCTGATCACAAATAGTGATCTACCTTTTCTTTTAGACATCTAGGGAGGTGGTGAAAGTGCTGAAGAACATAAACAATGTCTGAATACCATGGGGATTGGAGGAAAATGTCTGAAACTGAAACAAGAAAACCTTCATCCTCATCTTCTGACATTGCTGTTATGAGATTTATATCCAAAGCACGCAGGTTTGATTGGGCCATTAGCTTTGCCAAGCCTTTTCCTTTGATCAACTTTGTGGGTTTAATATCCAAATCATATTCCAACATTGCTTCTATCCACTTACCTCTTCTTCCCTCTAGATCAATTTGCATCAAAACATCTTTTACTGCTGCATTAGGAACATATGCTATGGTATGTGAATGCAAAATGTATACTCTAAAATCCTTCAATGCTTTTATAAGAGCCAATTCTTGTTTCTCAATGATATTATACCGCAAAGAAGCATCTCGAATGGTCCTACTAAAAAATGCAATGGGCTGCTCAATCTGATCTCTCTTTTGCATCAAAACCATAGCCATAGTATGCTCCGATGCAAATGAAAATATAATGAAATATTGAGTGTAATCAGGACTGATTAAGACTAGGGCATTGGACAAGGAAAACTTTACCAAATTAAATGACTTGATGGCCTCCTCACTCTATTTGAAAATGCTATCCTTCTTCATCATGTTAGTCATTTCTCTTAAATGTTCAGCCAAATTTGGTATAAATCCGTGCAAGAAGTTCATCTTACCATTAAATGCCTGAATCTCCTTTTTGTTACGTGGGAGGTCTATGTGCTGAATTGCTTCTACTCTTGAAGGATCGATGTGGATATCATCTTTAGAGATGATATACCCCAGCAGCTTGCCTTCATCCATAGAAAATAGACTTTTCTTCGGATTGAGAGAAATCCCAAACTTTCTGCATCGCTGAAAAACAACCCTCAAGTGCTGCAAGTGTTCATCATCAGAACCAGAAAACACTGTTAGATCATCCAAATAAACAACAAGAAAAACATCCTTTTCATTATCAAAAGCAATATCCATTGCTCGCTGGAAAGTAGCTCCAGCATTCTTCAGTCCAAATGGAATTTTGGCATACTGGAAAGTTCCCCAGGAGTTTGTGAAGGTAGTTTTGTCTTGGTCTTTCTCATGCACCAAGATCTGATTATAGCCTAAGTAGCCATCGAGTGGTGACATCCTTGATGCTCCAACTACTCTCTGTAGAATATGGTCCATCTTCGAAAGTGGATAGTTATCCTTTAAGGATGCTTTATTCAGATTCTGAAAATCTATACACAACCTTATCTCTCCTGTATTTTTACGTACCGGGACCAAATTTGAAATCCAATCAGAAAATCTAATTGGGACAATGATACCAAATTTATGCAATTTGTTTACCTCCTTTTCAATGGATGGCAGCAGCTTTGGGTTGATCCTTCTCAGCTTCTTTCTAAATGGCTTTTGATCCGGCTTGATGGGAATAGTATGCTGAATTATATTTTTATCATACACCTTCAAATCTAAATAATCCCATGCAAACACATCAAAAAATTCAGAAATTAATTTAACATACTATTCCTTTACCTTAGGGGACAATTCTTTTGATAACTTCACAAGCTTAGGCTTGTCAGCTGTTCCAAGATTAACATCTTCAACTCCTTTATCAGTAGGCACCAAGCTTGGTTTCTTTGCAGCATCATCCTGATCAAAAATCTCCTCTAAAGGTATGAGACCTCTAGGAATTACATTGTCTTTCAGCTGCAACACATCCATCTACTTTGTTTCGATTTCTTGGTCACCAGCCTCATAATCACCTTCTATGGGAGTATCCTTGAATTTTCCTTCACTTTGCAAAAATGCATTGATTTCATTGTCATCCCAAAACACTTTCCAATACCTTAGATTGTCCAGAACAGCAGGCCGATGTTTGACATAAATTTAAAATTTGTTGCTGGAATTCATTGGGATCTTCAAATTGCTTGCAATAGTGGCAAGAGAATCTGCAATAAGATTCTGCATTCGGGGTACTGTTGTCAAAGTGTATTCAGAAAATGTCCTCAAGATGTCTAGGACTGCATTTATATAGGCCCTCAATCGCAGATGCTTTGCTTGGTACTCTCCTTTTACCTATTTGATTATCATCTCGGAATCTCCATAGACAGAAATCCTCTTTGCATTTAGTTTCCTCAAAATTTTCAAACCTGCAATCAAAGCTTCATACTCTGCTTCATTGTTAGAGCAGTCAAAATCCAACTTGTAAGCACATACTCTAACATTACTAGGAACTTTTTCATACTGGAAAATAGGGCTCCAAATCCATATTCCTATACCAGCACCGTCCTTACCAACAGCTCCATCAAAATACATGCTCCAAAGGCCTTCTTCTTCTTCTTCTAAATGCTGAAATTTTGCTTCTTTCTCTAATTTATCTGGACTGATTTCTGCATCTTTCTGTTGTTCACTGTCCTTTTTCTGCTGACGGGTAGGAAGCTCAGAAACGCTTGCTACTTTATCCTTTTCCTGTTTAAGGACTTCCCTAAAATTTTCTGAAATTTCAGGTATCTCATCTACTTCTACCAACTGAACATTCTCATCATTCAAACCACCATCTGAATATAATACAAATGACTCCAGATATGTGTGGACTACATTAATGGGGTGATTAACTAGCTTCTCTTTGCTAGTGATCATGTATTTCATTTTCTTCTCCCTATATAATTTTCTCAATTGACCGAACATGGGAATGGTGGCATAAGAGAAGTCAAGCTGTATGGTTCCTTTCAGTTTTGCACCACATGATCTAGACAAAATCATTCCAAATCGTGGTGGAACATCAACAACAAATACATCCATCAAAACATTTTTGGCTGGGATTTGGTCTAAAGATACTACCAATTCTTTGATAATACCAATACAATGGACCCTACCAGAGTCAAAGGAATAAAAATCATGGTATTTGCAGGTAATATCAAGACCCAGCTTCTCCATAATGGCTTTAGGCATCAAATTGTGGGAGGCTACGGAGTCCAACATAGCATTATGTAAAATGAACTCGTGCAATATAAGACTCAAGTAGAAGGGAGGGACTTCACTTTCTTCAGACTGACCTTCTATGGCTGGACCAAAAATGAGTTCAGGATAATCATCTTCAACATTTACCATATCTGATATAGAGTCTATTTACAAAATTCTAGACACCTGATGTTTATAAGTGTTATTTTTCACCAACTCAGTCAAGGGCATGGACACCTTCAGCTTAGAAATTTCATTTTCCAAATTAAAATATGGGACTTTTTCTACCTCTTTGATGGGAGGATCTTTCTTCTCTACTTTCTCCTTTGCGCTCTGCTGGTTCTTTTCATTTGCAACATTAGTCACTGAGGATGCCTTGCTGGGAGAAGGATCAGCAGGCTCTTTCCCTTTTCTTTGAGTATTTGAGGAGTCGTTTTTTGATTGCAGCTCTTTTCTCTTCTGAACGGGATTGATCGGCACATCTCTGGTCCTCAAAGAATACTACTTCTGTTGGGCCGAAAAATCATTCATGTATCCTCTTTGATAATCATCGGACTCTTCCTCTATCACTACATCATTGGCCAATATTAAATCGCCATATTTTCGAATGTTTGCAGTCGCTGTATATTCCTCATATTTTGTGAGAAAGATGGGCGCACCATCGGCTGTGAAGAAATGGTTGGCTTCAACTACTGGGTCATCATCATCATCTGTCTCTATTCCTTGAACATAATTTTGCTGCAATGGAGTTTTGATCTGCTGTTTTGGTGTTGCTTGGTCCTGCGCTCTCTGTTCTCTTTGTTTAATTCGGAATTGTGGCTGTTGATGTCCTCTGAAATTTGGATTCCTAATTTGTGCTTCAGGTTTATCTAAAATAGTCAACCGATAAACCATTTTCTCCACTGTCCAGATCAAAGTGTCCATCTTACTATCTGAAGGGGATACTTCTTCTTTCACAGTTACTCTCTTTTCAGCTTTTGTCCGCGCTCTTCTGGCCAGCAAATTTGCTTCAACGCTCACAGCTATCTTCTGCATGTATTCAAGTGTGGTAGGATCTCTTTCTCGTAGTTGATACACCATATCAGCATCGAAACTATCTGGAAACTTGAGCAAAGCTAACCCCATGGGGGGCTTCAGATTGGCTGGAATAGCATTATACACAGCATTAAATCTCACACAATAATCCTGTACAGTTTCACCCAAATTTCTTTTAATATTTTCATATTCAGACAAGATTTGAAGTGGGTTTTTCTTTACCTCCCACCGGTCTAAGAATTGTCTATGTAACTCTTGAAAATTGTGGATAGAGCCTGCTAGTAAGGCTCTAAACCATTTTCGAACTTCACCTCCAAAACTTTGGACAAACAATCTTGTGGTTACATTTTCTGCCTCTACCTCATGTAGGTCAAAGAAGTCATTCATCTTATCAACATGCTGCTGGGCTGTGATGCTTTGAGTGGCATCAAATATAGGTATCTTACTTTGGTAATCAGCAGGCATATCATTCAGGTTCTGAGGTAAAACCAAGGGTGCATACCGGGCAGCCATGGCTCGATGAAAGGATTCAAGGGTGCATACCGGGCATCCATTTGTGCTACTAGGATTCAAGGGAGGTGTTGATGGAGGAGATGAAAGTTGAGAATTGACTTCTGAAACTGATGGGAATGTTGATGAATTAAGGGGAGGAAATTTTGTTTCTGATAACTCTGAAGGCTCAGGGATATTGGTTACAGTGACAGATGTCTGAGGGGAATTCAAAATATAATCATCAATTGATGTATTTTCCCTTTGAACTTCGATATCTATAAGAAATTCTAGATCTAAAACTGTGTCATCAAGTGCAATCTCAGATTTATTTCTGAACAAAAAAAGCTCAAAACACTCATCAAAAGAAAGATCTTCTACAAACAACCACTCACTGGGCCAGGTATGGGATCTGAAAATAGGCCTAGGACTTAGTGATCCTTCTTGTCTTCTGATTATTCTTGGAATGAGATTAGGATTTTCAAACATAGGGGGAGGATTTGGATCAGGATTGGCCCTTGTGTATCTTCCTGAATCCAGTGTGGTCAAATTTCTACTTTACAATGTTTTATTTCAGCCTAGTAAACTTTGAACCTCATCATCCAGAGTCCAAGAATTTATATGGAAAATATTACTAGGGTGATCAGTATTTTATGCTAAATATTCTCCAGTGTGAGTCGCCAGAAATGTTATCACCTAATTTGAACCTCAGGCCGAAAAAAAGGAAAATCAGGGTAACCTCAAACCACGCTCAGCCTTGTAGCTAGCCCTACAAGGTCAGGAGAGGGCTCTCTCCGGGAAAAATATTCAATGAAATATAAAAGTAAACTGATTTTAGGCTAGGTGTAATAATTGGAAATGTTTTTCATAAATTTTCAGGGTTGTATGGAACAGAAGGGTAGTTTGAATATGGGGAATTAAATCAGAGATACAGGGTATTTCATGGGGCAAGGTAGGCGGGGATTTTAACAATTAAATTTAAATAATTATGGAATGGTGAGACTGGTGAGAAGCTAAAAATGGCATAGGAGATGGATCCTTTTCAAACAGCAGAAAACATAGAATATTGAATGATTTCCCAAGACAGAGCTTTATACAATGGATTCTACCTATATATCTTGAAAGCATTCAACCAGAAATGTGAATGAATGAATGGTTAACATAACAATTAACAAACTAACACAAAGGAAGAAACAATGCTAAAATCCATACCACAGGGATCCCACAAATCAAAGATGCATATCTTTATTAATTCCCTGCCAAACTGTTACAAATGGAGCCAGAGCGTCCTCTGTGATCTCCAACTTATTCCACACTTTATTCCCCCTTTTACAATGACGAAGAATTATATTAAATATACAGAATTTGAGGGGGGTAGATCCACAGAAGGAGGAGTTGTTTCACCAGCTCTGAAACTGAAATCCGAACATAGAAAATAAACCAACCAGCTGCCCCTGAAAAGAAGGAGAAACAATACATTTTGAACACCTGGAAGGTTTGCTGTTACATTTACTCAAATAGAGAAGAGGGGACGAACTGTAATGATCTCAGTGTTTTATAATAGTTCGTAGTCCCAACAGAATTTCTTTCCTTTAATTTTGAAGAAAAATCTTTTGCCGAAGAAAATGCCTTTGAAACCAATGAAAACCATATTTTCCGTTTAATGAAGAAAAACCCCCTTTTTGGGTGAAAAGGAGCAAAGGAAAGGATGGTGGGCCCAATTTGCGATCGCAAATCGCAATTCCAAATCGCAATCGAAAGGGAGGGGAGGTATTTTAGAATGATGCGATTGAAAATTGCGATGCGATAGTGTATAGGGAAAAAGGGGAAATCGCAATCGCAAATCGGGAATCGGAGTAGGATGGTGCATTGGAATGATGCGACGAAGCTTGCAATTCGATTGGAAGAAATGCGATGGGGGTAAAGGATAAACCGAAGGAGTAATGGGGAAATCCCTTTAAAATGAATTAAAACAAGTTTTGCACTTTTACAAAGGGAAAACCCATTCTTCATTTGAAAAAGGAGGAAGGGATTAAGGTGGGACCGGGGGTCAATCATAATCGCAAGTCGAACTGGGAGCGGGTGTATTACACAATGGGATTTGCCGATTGCGATTGGCGATATGCGATCAATCGCATCTGCGGGAAGGCAGAGGTGAGGTTAAGTGCTGGAAATAAAATATGCGTTGCGATCGGGTGATCGGAGGAGGGAACTTGCGATGAGTCGCATCGGGGATTTGCAAACGGGGAAGGGTGAATCGGAGGTGGGTGAATCGGGAAGTGTGATTTGAATGGTGTGATTGGATCGGGAGAAAAGGATGCGATCGGATCGCAAAAAATGGGGATGTGATCGGGTCAGAGGGAAAGGGTTTTACAATGAAAAACTTTAAAATTTTATGAAATGAAGTCTAAGGGATAAATAAGAAAAGGGGTAGGGCTAGGCTTTTGGGGACTTTTGTTCACTTAGGCATATTTTTCAATCCAGGAGTCAATTTTGAGAGTATAATATACCGTTGGAAAGCTCTTTCCGGGCTCCTTCTGATGGACATACTTAGAACATAATTTTACACTAAAAATGCTGTGGAAAACATATCTGAAGGGAAAAGTGGTGGCTTTGTGGAGATAGCAGCTTCTGAAGTGCAGCTTATTACATATTGAAGATATAAAATTACATAATAAATAGTAATAAAATCAAAGTAACATGTTTTCACCTCAAAACATGGTTTTGAGGTGAAAATTACATCAAGCTTGATAGAGCAACTCTTTTCTCTTTCTAGATACTGTGCCTTTGAGTTTATTTGTCCTCCTCATGACCTTGCTGATATTTATCGACACTTTACTCATTAATTTTACCATGATGAGACCCTAGGACCTAATGAGACCAACCCTATGACCTACTAACAAGACTTACAGAGTGAAATTGACTCATGACTGAAGACCATAGAGAGGAGAATCAGCAAGTTTCTCATGAGGGAAAACTGATGAAAGACCACTACCATCAATGAATCCATGACCTAGTGGAATGATGAAAATTTATGGTATGGGACTCCTGATATGAAAATTCAAAAGATTAATTTTGATCACTGATGGCAGTATGACAAGACTGACACTAACAGCTTCGATAGCAAAGCACAGGTATTATGTGATATTTTTTGATGACTTTTCTCGTAAGTGTTGGATCTTCTTCATGTAGAAGAAAAGCAAGACATTCTCAAAGTTCTGTGAGTTTAAGGCACTGGTTGAGAAAGATTCGAGGAAGCAGGTGAAGGCTCTTAGGAGCGATAATGGTGGTGAATTCATCTATGGTGAATTCAAATACTTTTGCAGTGCAGAAGGAATTCGAAGAGAGCTCATAGCGCCTCATAACCCACAGCAGAATGGGGTCATGGAGCGAAAGAGTAGAACGATCGTGGGTGCTGCACAGGCTATGTTGCATGATCAAGGCCTTCCCATACACTTGTGGGCTGAGGCATGCAACATTGTGGTTTATGTGCAAAACCATTTTCCTCATAGAGTACTTGGCATGAGTACACCCGAAGAGGCGTTTTCTGGTAAGAAGCTTGATATTTCTCATTTGAATATTTTTGGCTCACCTGTTTACATTCATGTGACAAAGGATGCCAGGAAGAAGTGGAGCCGACCGCAGATATTGGGATATTTGTGGGGTACACAGAAACACCCCACAAATATCGTGTGTATTTGCCAAACAATCAGAAGACTGTTGTGCGACGGGATATCAAATTTCATGAGGAGAAAACCATGAAGTTGTCTCTTGAGAGGGAGCTACACTTGCATGCAGATGAGGGGCTACTTGTTCCTAAAGATGAGCCTCAGGATGTGGATCAGCCACAAGAGGAGGTTCATGGAGTGGAATAAACCACTCATGCAGTGCCAAACATCAGAGGGCGGAAGCGCACTACAGAAGCTGAGCGACTGAATATTGATGCAGCGCAAAATGTAGGAGCCCCTACATCATAGCGCAGATAGAGACAGTCACCTGACTGATATACTAGATACATGGCTCTGATGAGAAATTGTATCGTGACATAACCATATTCTTTCGAAGAAGCTGTGGAGGTCCCTGCATGGGTAGATTCCATGGTGGAAGAATATGATTCGATTCTCAGAAACAGTGCATGGGAGATTGTCCCAAGGCCAGAAGGGAAATCATTGGTAGGTTCGAGATGGATCTACAAAGTGAAGCAAGTTGTTGATGGGAGCATCGAGAATTACAAGGCAAGATTTTTTGCCCGGGGCTTCTCACAGATCGAGGGGATCAACTATGAAGAAACGTTTGCACCTATCGCAAGGTATTATTCCATACGGACCATCCTTGCTCTCTCAGCGTAGATGGGTTGGCACATTCATCAGATGGATGTGAAGACTGCGTTCCTCAACGGATTCATTGAGGAGGAGGTGTACATAGAGCAACTTGAAGGATTCGAAATCTTCAGCAATGATTCGCATGTGTGCAGGCTCAAAATAGCGTTATATGGGCTGAAACAAGCACCTCGTGCTTGGTACACACAGATAGACAGTTATTTTACCGGACTTGGATTCACCAAGAGTGAGGCGGATCCAAACCTATACTAGATTGTGGTGGAGGGTAAGTTGCTGATCATTGTACTTTATGTAGATGATTTGATACTGACAGGTGATGAACAATTGATACTCTCATGCAAGGCTGATCTTGCAAAGGAGTTTGAGATGAAGGACTTGGGCCTCCTTCATTATTTCCTGGGATTGGAAATTTGGCAGCGGAAGGGTGGACTATTTGTGTCTCAAGGAAAGTATGCCCGAGAGATACTGGAGAAGTTCAACATGCAAGGCTGCAAGCCTATCGACACTCCTCTTCCTGGTGGTTGGAGGAAAGAGGATGCTACATCGGCAGAGGTAGTGGATGCCACTATTTACCGACAGTTGGTTGGTTCGCTCATGTATCTAGTCAATACATGACCGGACATATGCTATGTTGTTAACTACCTTTCACAAGCTATGGTTAAGCCTACCAAGCTCTTTTGGAAGGCAGGAAATTATGTATTGAGATATCTCAGAGGCACATCGGGATATGGATTATGGTACAGACAGTCGGATGAGGTGAAGTTGCATGGCTTCACAGATGCAGATTTGGCAGGGAGCCCAACGGACATAAAGAGCACATCTGGAGGGATTTTCAGTATCGGGTCTATAGCAGTTTCCTGGTACAGCAGGAAATAGAGATCCATGGCACTCAGTTCAGCAAAGTCTGAGTATATGGCAGCAAGTTTGGCTTCATGCGAGGCTATATGGATGAGGGAGATCCTGGTCGGGTTGTTCGGTTCACACTTAGATCCTACTATGATATATTGTGATAATCAGAGTTGCATTAAAATCTCACTTAATCCAGTATTTCATGATATATCTAAACATATTGACATCCGATACCATCATATCATAGATTGTGTGCAGCGGAAGATCATGTTGCTAACTTACATTCTTACGGAGGATCAGGATGCTGATATTCTGACGAAGACGCTCACCAGGAGAAAATTCGAATACCATAGAGACAGGATCGGGGTAGTAGATAATCCCTATCTTGTTGAGAGGTAGTGTTGAGATTCAACAAGATGATGAGCTTAGTGAAAAGATTCGCCTTCACTAAGTGGGCCCGCAGGCTATTTTTGGCACAAGTTTATTTTTAGACTGTGTCTATTTTTAGACATGTCGATCATATTCTATGAGTTGCAGGATGCTATTTCTGGATGATTGGTCAAGTTGGAAAAATAGACGGACTTCTATTTTTAGACATATTGGGAAGAATCTATTTTTAGATTGCCAGTCTAAAAATAGATATGTCGAATATTATTATCTCTTAATAATATTTGGACTCTAAACATTATCTTATTATCTTGGAGCACTTCAGTTAAGTGCACAGATGTGGCACAGCAGCTGAGAGAAGGAATTACGCTATTCCTGAGGTTTTAGTGGAGCTATTGCATGGAGGACTTCAATTAGAACTCATGTGACAGAGTTTGGTGGAGTTGTAGAAGTAGTTGGTGGAGTTGTGTTCAGTTTAACTCAGTTGGACACAGTTGAGCTAGTTGTATCTAGTCTAACTGATTGATACACTAGTGAGAGTGGTGTGAATTAATTATTAAATAATTCACTAAATATTGACTCATTAATCAACTGAAGATTACATCAGTTAACTATAGTGCATGGACAGTTTCAGTGGAGACCAGTGGAGAGATAGGTGAAAGGGCAAGATGACTATCAGTTTTGACTATAGTGATGCATTGATTGCATCCAACACTCAGTAGAGATGCCAATGAGGATTGCGCAGTGCAAGCTAGGTGGATTCTAGTTAATTCAAAGCCATTCTTCAGCAGGGATTGCGCAGTAGAGGCAGGCTAGCAGGTGGCGGAGATTAGTGCATGGATTTGCTAGATCGGACCTGATTAGTGTGTAGCGATTGTATTGTACTGAGAGCTTGATATGATCAGCTTTGTATGAGGATTGTTACATGATCTCTATGACATATATTATATACAGATAGTTGGGGTTTTTAGCTTCAGGCTTTTCCGTTAAAACACTATGTTAATGTGTGTGAATTTTTATGGTTTCATGTGTGCATTACAATTGTGTTAATTTCCGCATGTGATGATCAATGGTGGAATAGATTATGTATTGTGCATGAAGTTAAAATAGTGTGTGATCAGGATAATCTTGGATATATAACGCATTAGTTATATAATTTCTACAAAATATACTTGCAGCTTGTAAATTTTCATACCAAGATCTAGCCTTTTCCTCCAAACTTGCCACAAATATTTTCATAATACAGTCCTCTAGAAATTGGATTTTAAATCTTCGGAAATGCATATGAAATCTTAACAAATGTATAGTAGCATCATCTCCTTTTTCATCTTTAAAAACTGGAAGATATTTTAATGAATTGATATTTGGTATGGGGTTTTGAAAACCTCGGATCTTAGATCTGTCCAAAGGAGCATACCTACATTGTATTCTTGAGTTCATTCTGAAAACAATCAACAATAGAATGGAGTCACTATAGGTTCTCTACAATTCTATATTCTTTTATGAGTGGAGTCTTTATATCAACTAAACTTTGTGGAGTCGCTGGGTGGATGATTTCAATCTTCTTGTGTCTGATTGTTTGTCCACCATCAACAACCAGATACCAATCTTGGAAAATACTTTTAGCATACAATGTTTTTACTGGGGTTTTGAGTTCTAATGAAATATTAAGATTTTTTAATAAATCCCCAATATGGTCGCCATTATGTTGTGTCGCTATAATTTATAAGATTGGCAAGAATAGAGGATAGAGGACAACATCAAACCAATTTGAGATCCAGGACCTAGCCTTCCTAGAATCAGAGAGGGCTCTCTCTATCTATGATTTAATTTTACCTTAATATTATGAATGTTGATGTTAGGCTAGTTACAGTAATGGTGAGAACTGGTAGTTTTGATTTTGTTGGTTGGATGAGTAGGTCTGTAGGGACTAATCCATCAAGCTATGGAGTCAAAAGGTTGGATTGGTTCATTAACTTTTCAAGAGCATCACAGGGAAAGCTAATTGTGCTAAATGGATCTTTAGAGCAGTGTGAATTATGAGGTGGAGGAAATAGTAGTGTTTAGTAGTGATTAAAGAGTAGTTAAGAATTCTTTGATAAGACTGCAGCAGATAACATTCAGATTTTAAATAAAGACAGAATAAAGGTGCTCCGACAGAAAATATTAATCTAAAATTTATGTTTTACAATCATATGAATAGATGCATAGCAAGGAAAAAAATGGAAACATTTAACATAGAGAAGTAGCACATCACCATTTAACACAGCTCAAGTATCCTATAAACGGTCTTTGATTATTGATGCCCAACTCCAAAAATTACAGTTGCTCCAATACAGTAGGTCTTACAATGCAAGGTCTAACGAGGTCCAACCCTTGATACTGCCAATACATGCAGTATTTAACTAAAAACTATGTTGGTTTCCCTATCTAATTTGGAAACCTTTCATTAATTACATTTAAGTAAAAACTAGACAAGTGTGGCCATGCAAGGCCCAAACAAAAAATCTTTGGCTAAAAACCACCTATAGAATTAACTTAGGCATATTTTCATGAGTTCAAAAACTTCTGTAGATCTTCGTGAATCCTAAAAGTAGGCCGAAGGTGGCTGAGGTGGTCATGAAGAGGCAACGATGGGTGGCTCTAACACCCGGCTCTACTTTTGGGCTACCTTTGATAGATCATTAAAGATTATGTGATGCTGGAACTTCTAATAAATCGGTGGCTATGTTGATGCATCTGTTGTGGTTAATATGTTTTCGTGCTAGCTTCCTCTGGCTTTTTTTTTTTCCTTTTCTGCTCATCGTTGCAGACTTTCTTCCTGTATTAATACTTCAATATTGTGTATGGCAGAATCCTTTTAACAGACAGACCCTTTTCTTCTACTATTGGCAAAGATCCCTTTAATTTGAAAATTGCACCTTTCTTTGAATTTGGTAGAAGCATTAACGGAGGAAAGGTGGAAGTATTGTGATCTTCAATTTTCAATAAAAAGCTAAAGGGTCAAGGGGATAAAGGTTTGTTGTGGCAGTTCGTCATGCAAAACCTGAAGCTGGATTTCAGAGGGGTCCTGAGGTGGTAGGAAATATTTTGAAAGGGGTGTGTGAAATAACTGTGATTTGACACATCAAGGTAGGAGCCGCAACTTGAAACCACCTATTTTGGACCCCCCCCCCCCCCCCCCCCGACGGTAATGTTCAGATGGATGAGGGGGGGCTGAAAATAGATATGGACCATCGGATGTGAAGATATGAGATTGGACGATGGGAAATATGGAAGGAGATGGGATGAATGGGGGGGACAGGGGACTTCATAGATTTACCTCATCGCAATATCACAATTATAACCATATCGCAATGTTTTCGATTTTGTGATTTTTCAAATCTCAGCGAATACATTTATCGCATGTCACACATTTTACACTTTAGCCTCATCGCAATTTCAAGTTTCATTCACCTAATTACGATATGCGATGTAAATATACAAACAACACGTGGCTCCTCATCGCATCGCGACTTCCCGTCGCATTGCCAAACTACATCTCTTATCACATCACAACATTCAACATTTGACTTGCGATAACTTAACAATAAACAAAAAACCGCCGATAGCGATGTGCGATATTGGGATTGTGATTTAATCTTAACCAAATTTCATGGAAACTCGCCCTCTTTCCAAATCGTTGTCCGCATATCTCCTTCTACAGCTTTGAATTTAAATTTTGATTAAGGGTGGTCCGATGCTCCTGCATCAAGGCTTAGTTGGGACTATATTGGAAATGAGGTGAATACAACCATCCTTTGCCATCTTTTGTGCCAAAATTACCTTCTTGGAAATAAATGACAGTCATGAAATAATATTTATGATATAAATGATCTAAACAGAAAAATCAGTCACCTTGTGATACTATGAATTACAGGATTCTAAGAGTGGCTCCAGTGGGGGATGGAACTTCTCCAAGTGAAGTGTCAAGAACACTGTAGACTAGTGGCTGGATTCATTGGGTTGATCCCAGATTTTCTAAAAAAACTTTGTGGCTAAAAATATTCAAGTTGAAATATGAACTCTCTACAACTAAAGTCTAGAACACTCTTGAACTAAACACTGAAAAACAATCTAAAACTAAAACTGGAAAGATGATCAGAGTACTGAGCTTATTTTCACACCTACTTACTCTAGTATGATCAAAATTATCCCATCAAATAATAATCATAATTCTAATGTAACCAGTCAAGAAAATGAGTGAATAATTGAAACTAGCCTTCCATTTATGTGAGGAGAGAAGAGGATTCAAAGCATGGAGACTTGACTCTTTCACTAAATTCAATAGCTCTGCTAATCAACCTAGTAGATTCTTCCTTCACTGTTGACTATAATAAACTGCTCAAAGAATCTAGGTAAATATGCAACATGAGATCCCTCAGATGATTGGTGATAAAAACATACCTCGTCCCAGACTGTTCCCTTACCTTTGTGTTGATACTAACTATCATCTAATAGTAAGGGAGACACTTTTTTTTCTTCTCTATCCATGATAATCAACTGTTATGTTTTCTCTTAATCATTCCCTTTATCATTCAGAAACTTGCAAGGAAGTTTCAAATTCTCAATCATCTCGGGCAAAGGATCATCAACTATAATATCAATATGTTGTGCAACTTTGTCAACATCCCAAGAAGGAAATAATGATGGAGAAATTTTACGATCCTCTTCAAAGTTTTCACACTCAGAAAGAGGAACTAAGTGGTCTTCAATCAACAAACCTGATTGGTCTTCTTTTGGCAAGCTTTCTTGGCTTTCATTAGGAAAACTTGACGAGTGTTCAATCTCTGGATAAAACATTGTTGGTTGAAGATGCTCTTGTGGGTATGGACCATCAAGCTTGCTACTTTTTCTTCTAGATCACTAGATTGTTGTAGGTTTTAACTTTTTTCTTATGTCGGATCTAGTTCAGGAGGCTAAAGTTCTTCCTTAACCATCTTCTCATCAGCTTGTCCTTGTACTGCTAGGAATATTTCCTGTGGTGAAAATTCATGAACTTCTAGACATCATATATCATTTTTTCTTCATGACGATAAGACATTTCAAACAAAACTTCCACTTTCTGAAATGGTATTTCCTCTAAAACTTCTAATATTTCATCATTCATGAACTGATCATCATCATAGTAATCCTCTAGATATTCAATAAAACTTTGAAAGTTATCACAACAGTCTTTAACTAGTGATAAAGAGGGATACTTTTCTTTATACTTGTCACAAATAACATCATGAAAACACTTTAAAGAACTTATACTTGTAGCTGGTAAATTTTCATAACAAGATCTAGCCTTTTCCTCCAAACTTGCCACAAACATTTTTATAAGACAGTCCTCTGGAAATTGGATTTTAAATCTTCAGACGTGCATATGAAATCTTAACAAATGTATAATAGCATCATCTCCTTTTTCATCTTTAAACACTGGAAGATATTTTAACCAATTGATTTTTTGCATAGGGTTTGGAAAACCTGGGATCTTAGATATGTCCAAAGGAGCATACCTGCATTGTATTCTTCAACTCAATATACCCCCATTCATAATTTCTCCCACCTGGGTCCACATTGCCTCTCTGGGTCTGCATAGGGTCTACCCCCCTATCCTTTTTCCCCCACCTTGGGTCATCAAAGTACACCGCTCTCCTTTAATAACAACATTTCTTGGATATAATGGAGAATCATTAAAATACTCTAAAACAAATATAGGAATCTATCTCAATGCAATAAATGGAAGCAGTCAACAAAGTTCCAGCTCTCAGCAAAGGAATTAGGGATCAAATTTCTCTTGGGTAAATCCTTTGTATCACGATCAAAATATAAACTACACAAAAATGTATTATACTCCTAGAAATTTCTACTTCAATGGTCAATGTTTCACTTGTCACAATTTTGGTCATCATAGGCTGCTAAATGCATTACTTATAGAACTATACTGACTAGAGAAGCAAGGAAACAAAAGAATGATATTGGATCAAAGAAATACCCCTAGAACACCTTCTCACCTCTCTAAGATGAAACAGAATGTTCCTTTTGCAATAAATTTGGGCATAGAGAGACCGAGGGCAGTAGAAAAATGAGACCAACTCTTCAGAATGAACAAAAGGAAACAACATCCAAGGTATGCAAAAAGCAAAAAATAGAATCTGAAATTTGTGGTTTGTCTTTGTATGTAGGAGATCAAGAAAATTTATGGTACATTGACAGTGGATTCTCAAAGCATATAAAAGGTGATAAATATAATTTTATGTCCTTTAATGAAATAAAGAAAGAAAAAAATGTAACCTTTGGAAATAATACACATGTTCCTATCAAAGGAAAAGGAACTGCTTTGCTGAAAGAAAAGTTTAAAGATAGAATTTTTTTTTTGTTTATGGATTAAAACATAACTTGTTGAGTGTGATTCATATGTGTGACCAAGGGCATGAGGTTTTTTTCATATCAAAGAATCGTGCAGTATGGAATCTCGATACAGGTAAGATCATAATAAAGGGAAAAATAACTCCAGGTAATGTAAATGTCTTGGAAGGTGGTCTAGAACATTGTTACTTGAGAACATCAGAATAAATTTGGCTCTAGCACAAAATATTGGGACACTTAAGCTTCATTCAATTACATAAGCAAGCAGAATGGGAGCAGTTCACGACTTGCCTAACATCTCTCTACCAGAAAGTACAATATGCAAATCATGTCAATTCAGTAAGCTAACCAAGGTGTAGTTTAATTCCAAGGAAGGCACTTCAAGTAAGCCACTTGAACTTATTCATACTAATTTTTGTGGTCATATGAGAAATAATTATCCTTGGGGAAAACAATACTTCATATTATGCATTGATGATTTTACTTGAATGTGTTGGATTGGCCTATTAAAACATCAAGATGAAGCATTTGATAAATTTAGAGTCTTCAAATCTCTAGTAGAGAATGAATTAGATTTCAAAATCAAATGTCTTAGATCTGATAGAGGAGGAGAATTTATATCATGTGAGTTTTTCGACTTTTGTGAACAACATGGCATTAAGAGGTAGTTTTCTATAGATAAAAATCCTCCAAAAACCAGAGTGGAAAAAATAATGAACAGAACAATCCAACAACTGGCATGTGTCATGCTTGATGAGTCTAGAACACCTCATACCTTCTGGGGGGGAGCAGCACATATAACCTTGAATATCCTCAACAAAGCTCATTTTCAGGTAAACAGTGATAAAAATCCTCATGACCTGTGGTTTGGTAAGCCTCCAACTGTCGATCATTTTAGAGTCTTTGGAAGAAAATGTTCCATAAATAATAATGATGATATGCTTAGAAATTTTGAAGCTATATATGATGAAGGAATTCTCCTTGGATACTCCTCTAGAAGCAAAGGATATAAATGCTACAATATAAGACTTCAAAATATTGTTGAATGTATTGATGTTGTGATTGATGAAGCATCAACAAGTACCAAAAAGGAATCACTAGCAAATGACAAATATATTCCTACAACAATCCAAAATGATGTAGGAGAGGGAATCAATGACCCATCAGAAGAAGGAATCGAAACACAAAAGGACCAGAAAATACTCCTTCAAGGTACATTCAAAAAAATCATTTGGAATATCAAATTCTAGGTGAAAAAGAAGCAGGAGTACAAACTTGAAGAAATCTTGTTGGTACTTCTAGTTAGCTAGCCTTACTATCCACAATTGAACCTCAAAATGTGAACCAAGCTAGCAAAGATGAAATTTTATTTAAGGCAATGGATGAAGAACTTGATCAAATAGAAAATAACCATACATGGGAACTAGTACCAAGACCTCATGATAAAAATGTTATTGGGGAAAAATGGGTATTCAAAAACAAGCTATTGAAAATGAAGTAATTAGAAACAAAGAAAGACTCGTATTCAAAGGCTATGCTCAACAATAAGGAATAGAATGTGAAGAAACATTCGCACCCGTAGCCGAAATTGAAGCCATAAGAATGTTCCTTACATTTTCAATCTTTCATAATTTTAAAGTCTATCAAATGGATGTTAAATGTGAATTTCTTAATGGGGACCTACAAGAAGAATTTTATATTGAACAACCTGGAGGGTTCATTTTAGGAAATGATAAAAATATTGTTTTCAAACACAATTAGGAATTATATGGGCTAAAACAAGCTCCTCGTTCATGGTATTATCGTCTTGAAAAGTATCTTCAACAATAAGTTTTCACTACGGGGTCTGCAGATAGAAATCTATATATAAATATAGATGATGGTAAAACTTTGATAATTTTTGTTTACATAGATGACATCATATTTGGAAGCAATGAAGAATCTATGAGTCAAATATTTTCTTCAGTCATGCAGCAAGAATATGGTATCTTTCTCTCGCAGACTAAGTACCTCAAGAAGATTTTGAAGAAATATGGAATGGAAGACCACATGATTATCGGCACACCAATGGTAACAGGATGTAATCTTAGCTCCCATGATGATTCTCCCTTAGTACACCAACCAGAATACATATATATGATCAGGAGCTTGCTCTACCTTATAGGCATAAGACCAAAGAGTGTGCATGTAGTTGGGATTGTTGTATGATTTCAAGAAAATTCTAAAGAAACTCATATTCATGCAGTCAAGAGAATATTTAAGCACTTACAAGGAACTCAAGATTATGGTCTATGGTATCCAAAAAATGTATTTTTTTCTCTTCATTCTTACATAGATGCAGATTAGGCAGGTAAAGTTGATGATCGGAAAATAACTAGTGGAGGAGCATTTTATTTCGGACCCCTCTTGGTATCATGGTTTAGTGAAAAAAAAATCTCTATTGCTTTATCTATTGCTAAGGAAAAATATTTTATTGTTGTGTCTTGTTGCACACAAATTCTCTGGATGATGCATACATTATAGGATATTCAAATAAATTGTCCTCAACCTATACCCATTCTCTGTGATAATACCAGTGCCATAAGTATTTCTAAAAATCCTATCATGCACTCAAAAACCAAGCATTTTACAATCAAATATCACTTTTTGAGAGAACAGGTACATGAAAAAAAGGTCAAATTGGAGTATGTTTCCTTAAAGGAACAAGTTATAGATATATTTACAAATCCCCTTCCATGTGATTCCTTTGAATATCTTATACCTAAACTAGGAGTGGTCTCTGCTTCATCACTTCATTAATTATTTTAACAAATCATTCATGTTCAGGGGGAGCTGAGACTAAAAATTAGTGTAGGATACATTCTGTGTGTGGATATTATGAAGTAAAGTCGCGTATATATGTGAGTTTTGATCCAGATAGTCGCGTATGTTTCTCTAACATGGAGAAACAGTGAGATATCCTCTGGGAAAGGCTCTGATATTCTTAAAATAGTTATTATTTGGCTCTTTGGTCCTGATTTTGATTGGTTATAGTATGTTATTACTCAAAGAATACTTAAATTTGATATTGTCTTATGAATGTTACATTGCTACTTAGATGCCTTTAATTGGTTGATCAAGTTACTTTGAAGACATTATTAATGACTAAGTAGGGTGTGATCAAACCTGACAGTGAACAAAACACCAAAGAGGTTCAGGGGGAGCACTTGCTACATTCATACTAGTGAATTGTTGGCCTTATGATTTCCTAAGCTCTCTACATAATAATGTTCATGGTACAGATCCTATATGGTGTATCATGGTTTTTGATGACTATCATGGTCTTATTGAGGTCTTTGGTTTTGGTCATGAATGTCATATCTATCCCTTAATGTAAAAGTAATGTAAAGACCCATGTTGTAATCATTGTAATACTTATTCATGTTTTGACTATTGAGAGTCAATTCAATTATGTATGTAATACCATTTTTGGAATTTGATGTAATATTGAGTCAAATATGTAACCCCACTGTGTTGGGTGATTGATGTAAGCATGATTCATTGGTGATAGGCGATGTCATATCTAGTTAAGTCATAAATTCATGTACTTCTTTCTATATCTTCTAGAAGATTCACCATATGCTCAGGGGGAGCATTGTTAGTATATAGTGTTCATATTCACCAGGTCATATCTACAGTTCTCATCTCGACAAAGGAGGAGAGAAGCCTTCATTTATCATTGGTCAACCCTTTTTCCTTGATATCAAAAGGGGAGAGAAGCTTGGTGTTTGGAGAATGCTTGGTGAACTGGGAGAGAATATTGGTGTGTCTACATATGTGTTTATAGGTATCTCAGGTGGTGTCGTAACAAAACACCAAAGTGGCTTCCATCTAGTCCAAAAGGGGATATTGTTGGCATTATGAAAAATGTGTTTTCCTTTATGGAAACCTACTTGATAAATATGTCAACATGATGGTAGCAGGATGAGTATACATGCCAATTCAGATGTGACAGAGAGGTTGGACAAAGAAATATCAGTTTAGAGACGTAGGAATGATGAAGGTAAAGTTTGAGGAAGTATACATAGGTTTTATGAAGTAAATACGCGTACATACGCAAGTATGGTGAAGAAAAGTCATGTATAGTTTCTACACCATGGTATTCTAAATACCAGGGGTATTTACCATGGTATTAGCCCAAAGTAATGAGCGTGGAAACATATATTTCATCCCGTAAAATAATACCATCAACATTACTAATGGATTGGACTAAGGTATTGGCTAAGGCCTAAGATATATAAGGAGATGAAGATCAAAGTTCTATGTGTGCAAGTTTTGTAATTTCTATGAACAAATTGATTTGAAACAGGTGTGCACCAAGGAGCAAGGAAAAGACACAGATCTGAAATATCTAAAGTATGGAATCATATGTACTTGTTTCATTTCCTTCTTGAAAATATATAATTGTGATAGATCTGTGATATTAATGATATTCTGACATGATTATGAGATATTAAGGGTTGTAAAGTATATTTTGTGGTTACAACAAAAGCATGACTCAATGATTTCATATTTGTATGTTGGCTTTTCACTAAGAGATCGTGTATGTACACATACCTTCTTCTAACTACTCGCGTATAAATTTTGTAGTATGGACATATATGTACAATGGTTTCAAGTATGAAACGTGTGTACATACGTAGAAATGCGTTATAGGGGTCGCATACATCTACTAGGGTTTTATAGTATGAGCTGATGATAGTGGTTGATCTATTCTGTTATGTTTGTTGTTTTCTGTCGATGAAGTCCCTCTTATAATAATATGTGTTTGATAACATTGTTTGGGCTGAACTGATTATGAAGTAAAGTATTGACTTGTGATGATATTCCTATGTGATAACTTGTATTTGGCTCAGTGATTTATGTTGGTTTGAGTATGTTTTTGGGTGATTGATTCAGTGGTACGGTGATTGAGATTCATTTATCAATATTCTAAGATCTGTACGCGGGTATGCTTCAGGGGTAACATGTACATACGCGGGTATGCTTCAAGGGAAACATGTACATACGCAGGTAAGAGTAAGAACAATAGTGTATATATTCTAACATGTGTTTAAACAGGTTTTGCAGTGACAGAATATGGTTTCAATGATGTAAAATATGTGGTCTGGTATTCTCATGAATGGGTATACAGTGATTTAAGTTGATATGGTTGTTTGAATAAGTTATTTCAATGTTTGACTTGGTGATACAGTTGGTTCACTGATTAAGTGACTTGATACATTGTTGGGTTCATTATTTTTATCTGATATTTGGAATGGATCTGGTTTGAAACTTTTTGAAAAGTGATCCATTAAGAATAGAGGATAAGGGGGTTGTAGCTCCCTTCCAGTAGAAGTTGGAGAATGAGAGAAGGTTGTATCCTTCTACAGTTGGGTTCCTGTGTATTGGTATGATTCTGAACCCGTACAATTTTGTAATAAATTTATGTTTATAATAAAATAAGAATACAGAGACGAAAAAAATGGTGGTTTTCTCCCCCATTCGGTTTCCACCTAAAAATCCTAGTGTTCATCAGGTTTGATGTGTTTCTTATGTGTGATGGTTTATTTTATTCTTACTGCACATGGTTAATGTTTAATTAATTCCTAATGAAGTATTGATACACTGGTTTAAGTTAAAGAGATGATGAATTAACTAAAAATTTAGTTAACTGGATATATGTTACTTGTCTTCATCATAGTCGCGTGCATACGCAAGTTTACTTCATAACAGTAGCGTACAGAAATTTGAGTAAGAAAAGAAAAGTCTAAATAGTTTAAAAATATTGATTAATCCACCCCCCCCCCCCCCGCCTTATTATTTTTCGTGACACATCCATGTCATACTATAGGTTTTAACATGCTTATGAGGATTGGTGTAACCCTCATATATAGGAATAGCTCTTTGTTGACTATGTTGGACCCACCAACATTTAGGGGATCTCCCCGATATGAAGTCCCAATTAGACCTCACATTGTTTCGTGTAGGATTCCCATCTGGAACAAAGGCTTAGTTACCTCATTCTTAAATATATTCCTTGGCTCTTACTGTTACTAAGAGAGATTCATGCATATGTACTTTCGCAAATAAAGGGGGGTGTTCCTGGTGAGTGTCCAATTGCAAGTGTATCAAGGTTCTTATACTGTAAAGCGGGGGAGAAAGAAAAGTGAGCCTCTAAGAGAGAGGTAATAGTACCACCCAGGAAGATACACACGTGAACTAAAGGATTATTTATAACATCTAGCAGAATATATGTGATGGTAATTACACACAACAATTTGAGAAATATCTGTCTAATATCCTGCATAATAGTCCACAAGGATGGGACAGAAATTACGCACACAACAATATGGAAAATATTTTTCTAATATCCTACGGAACAGTACACAAGGATGGGACAATAGTTACAACCATTACATCACATTCTCAAGAATACAAGCACTAAAATAACTGAAGTAGTTCAACTATCTTAGTACATGTGAAAAGAAAACATGAAGTACAAACATTTACATAATAGTCTTACAAAATTTCATAATTCATGCATGGAGAACGTTTTGGCCTTCATAAGCTTTTTTTATTAAGTAAAAGTTACAAGAAACATATATACAATGAACATCACTAGCTCCAATAGTGGAGCATTAGAGCCACTCCTTGCTCCACAAAAGAACTAGATTTTCTCTCAATTGCTTTGCTAGTGGAGCCAAGGTGAAAATTCCTTTGCTCATACAATGAGGGAGTATATATAACCAAGGGTGATTCTTTGACTACCCTCGTGATTGTTCGACTTCCCATGAATTTTCAACTTACATGACTCTTTACATTCATGTGTGTCCTTTGGACTTCCACTTCACAATACATTTGATCACAATGGACATGATATACAATAGTGATGTGAAAATATGACCACTCATGACATGACATGACATGACACTATTGGCATGGACTGTTTGATGACATGGAAATTGCAAGCCATAGTTTCTGTTGAGAGTCAAATTTCTTCATGAAAGAGCTCGCATTTACTCCTCCACAATCTTTGGAGATAGAGAGTCTTCAATGATCTCAAGTCTTGGGCAGTGATCAGAAACTAGTGTCATTCCACTTTCTTTTGATCGAACATCTCGTGAGTTTAGATTCAAGAGTGACTTTGAGCATGCTTCCCTCCTTATTCTCATCCTTTATCATCTCACCATGACTTGATAGATTACCTATTCCTGCAATTCACTAATAACGAGACAACATCAACCTGAAAACCCCTAGCCTAAGATGATGCATTCTGATCTGTGAATTGAACCCAGGACAATTGATAGGTTGGGAAAGGAGGCTCAGTGACTATGTAGTTTCACAGTTTAGGTAGGCAAGGGTAATCCATGAGCCTTGAGACTGCACAGTTCAAATTTTAAGCTGGGTTGAGGGGCATGACTTTGCAGTTTCTGGAGTCAGTGGGGATAGGCAGCAAGGATGAGAGTTGGGAAATTTTACTGTGCAGTTCAGGAGGTCAAGGAGGCATGGGTGACTATGCAGTATGCATTTATAAGGCTTGACGAATGATGTTATGTATTGAAGTTTCAAATTTCACAGTTCAAGTCGAGCTAGAGGCCATAAATTTGAAATTTTGGACGTCAAGGTTGGGTCTTGGTCACAAAAAATGCACAATGAAGCAGTATTGGGAGGCTAGTACTATGCACTGCACAATACCAAGAAGAAATTTCATAGCTAGAAGACTGATATTGCGTAGTGCACAACTCAGGGAAGGCTCAGCGAAGCTGAGTTTCTTGATCGGGAAGTTTTCTGGAAAATGACTAAGTGTGGGACCGGTGAGATCGATGTGAACATTGATGTACTTTGACTATGATCACACACTTAGCATACTTGATGAATAAAACAACATAGACCATCTGATACAAACAAACAAATCATCTCCCTCTATATTATAACTTTACGACCAGTTACGATAAGTGTCACACCAAAGATACATTTTACGAAGACGGTGAGGACACTTGTGCGGTAGTGCTCAAAACTTAGGAAATGAGTGCGACAAGTAATTACAAGGTTAGAACAACTCATTTATACAAATATGACCTCTTGAAACCACTGGAAAAGTCTCATAAATTCACTTTGACATCCAACATTCCAAAAGATGACACTTTTCCTATCTTAGGAAAGGGATCCTAACACTTCAAGAAAAGAAATGAAATGAAATTCAAAGTTTGTGATAGCCATAAAAAATACCAAGGAGGGCTCTGAAATTTTGTATAGGCTAAAATTTTGGAGGGGGTTGTAGTAGCTACAACACTTAGTGACACACTAGTAGGACTCCAGCTTCTTTGTTTCGGTTAACATCTTTCGGGCAGGGCCTTGGTTCTTCGGGGCATATTGCTATGCTGCCAACAGGGTTGGACAGTACTCCGACAGAGTCACTTTAGGAACACAAATATTTCTCTGGTACCAACGAGCCTGAACAGTACTCGATAGATTTGTTTTCTTTACCTCTCTACGCAGGAAGCCTTTCTCTTCTTTCACCTTTTATTTTTTAAGAGGATTGTGCATTGACACTTATTCATTTTTGGCAGAATATGGATTCCAACTTATTGAGAACATGAGAGGTTTTTCGTTTAGATAAGTATATAGGTTCCTCTGACATGAAAATGTGTCCTTTTCCCTTTTATCCCATTTATAAGCATCATCCTTCTTTACCATCTCATGTATTGGTTTGACGGTATGAGCATAGTCAGAGATGAATTTGCGGAGGAATTTGGTCTTCCCTAGGAAGGACTGCATGGCCATCTTATTCACTAGGTAGGGAATCTGCGTGATTTCTTTGACCCTATCCAAGTTCCATTTTTTGGATTTCGTTTCTAGATGTCAATTTCATTGTTTCTTGTTGAAAATTTCAACAAAAGGAATTGAATTTGAAGAAACCTTTGCTCTTTTTTCCCGGTTAGAAACTATAAGGATGTTTTTAGAATTTATTTTTCTAAAGACTTCAAATTCTATCAAATGGATGTAAAATCAACATTTATAAATGGTGGCCTAAAGGAAGAAGTATACAAGGAACAACCAGAAGGGTTTGGCTTAGCATAAGGAAAATATTTTGTTTGCAAATTGAAGAAGGCACTATATGGATTAAAAGTTGGACAGTTGGAATTGTATGAATGGTTGGTGCCTCTTATGAGTGGGTTCTCACAAAAAACTTGATGTAATTAAGTGGGTGATTAATTTACATCATAATAAAAAATAGATTGATGGTTTTCTCCCTTTTGGTTTCCACGTAAAAAAACCTATGTCAGTGTGTGTGTGTGTGTGTGTGTGTGTGTGTGTGTGTGTGTGTGTGTGTGTGTGTGTGTGTGTGTGTGTGTTTGTGTGTTTCTCAACTAATGAACTATGTGCTCATGTGAATGGTTTGCTTTAATGCACATTTAAATTTTAGTCCGAATTCTCCTACAAATAACTAACAGAAATATGAAATATAGGAATTGTGCATAAAATTTAATAACCTCACTATTACTAATTCACCCCCCACCTCTCAGTAATTACTTATACCAAAAATTGATATTAAATCCAAGTTCCTTCAGGAATAGTTTAACAATTAGAAGGTAGATCCATAAGGAATTATGTCTAGGTAAGAGAGTTAGGATGCTTACTCAAGCAAGATACCATTCTTCGATGGGACAAACTATTCTTTTTGGACGGTTAGGATGGAATCCTATATTATTTCCCTATGGGGTATGTATTTGGATCTATGTGTTGGTAGATTATGTTGTTGATGTCCCTCCCATAGATGTAGATAGTAAAAACATGTATGGAAATAATTCTAAATCCAAGAATGCCATTCTCTTTGGCCTTCGTCAATATGAACTTGCAAAATTTATGCACTATAAGTTTGCTAAGAAATTATGGGTCAATCTCATTCAGAGTCGTGAAGGAGATGATAAATTCAAGTAGGCTAAACTTCAAACCTTTAGAATGAGGTTTGAAAGCTTAAGAATGAGTGAATAAGAAATAATAGAAGAATACTTCTTCAGATTTGATGAAGTAAATAACCTCTTTGATAACTTCACCAAAGAAGATATAATCATTCAAAAAGTTCTAATATCTCTTCCTATGAGATTTAATGCCAAAATCTATGCCATTGAAGAGATGTCTGGTCTAAAAAGTCTCACAATGGACCAGTTGGTTAGTACTTTCATAACCTATGAGATGAGAGTAGGAAAAGAGAATTCTAAACCAAAGGAGGAAGCTTTCAAGGTCTCCAAGAAGGATAAGGAGCACAAAGACCATCAATATTTCTCCAGATGTGAATCTAATCAGGAGTTGGATCACTTTGCCACGAAACTGAAGTTTGACTCAAGAAATTATAAAGGGAATTTGTCCTTCAAATGCTTTGAATGTGGAAGAGTTGGAAATTTTTCGTCCAAGTGCCCTTAAAAAGAAAATATAGAAAATAAATATGGTCGGAATTTTAGAAGAAAAACTCAAAAATATCCAAACAAGAGACTCTCTAAGAAGAAAGGGCTCTACTCCAAAGAGGATAGCTTGGCACCAGAGTTAGATAGAAAAAACTCCTCCTAGTATGATTCAAATGAGCAGTTACTCGTGGAATTTGGATCAGACTCCAAGATACAAAATATTACAGACTCTGAAGAAGAAGAAGAAGTATGAATGGTGGACTTTTAAGGGTAACTCATTAGTTCTCTTAATGAGTTAAAGAAGGCAAAGAACAAGCATCTAAAAGAGAAATTGCAACGTGTTGAAGAAGGTCTTTATAAATTTTACAATAAGGAATATGTTTATCAAAAAAAAAAAACTTGAAGAAGCCATTAAAATTAAAGTCATCTTAGCTATTCCACTAGAAGAAAAATAAAAATACATGTGAAAACTAGAAGAATAGAACAAGCATCTAAAGCAGGAGTCGTTAAAAGTAAAGAAAGATATGGGTAGAGCTATGATGGATGAATTAGATGTACCTCACACCTTTTGGGGAGAAGTAGCACAAGCGGTAGTGTACCTATAAAACAGAACACAAGTCGGGCCTAATAGTGATAATACTCCCTACAATTTGTGGAAGGGAAGAGCTGCATCATTGAAACACTACAAGGTGTTTGAGAGAAAATGTTTTATAAAAAAAAATGATAAAAATCCTAGAAAGTCATGCTGACAAGGGTATATTTCTCAGGTACTTAGCCTGAATTAAAGGACACAAATGCTACAAAAAAAGAACAAAGAGAGTTGAGAACTCCATTGATATAATAGTGGATGAAATAATGCAAAAATCCAAGTCTTCCAAAGGAAACATGAACTCATATGGAGAAGAAAGTTCAGACACCAAAATCTCAAATCAATCAAAAACAAAGGTAGACGATGCATATGAAGAAATAAGTACAACATCAAGGTCCAAAAATCCCTCAAGGTATGTACAGAAACAACATCCATATAGCAAAATTATTGGTCATGAAAGACTTGGTGTTCAAACTAGGAATAGATTCCTTAGTATCCTAAGTTGCACAAACCTATCTCTTCTATCTCAAATTGAGCCCGAGAATCTTAGTCAGTAAAGTGAGCATAAATCCTGGATAAAGGCAATGAATGAAGAGTTGGATAAAATCGAGAAGATTGACACTTGGAATATTGTTCCAAGACTCAAAGAGAAAAATTTCATAGGCACCAAATGGGTCTTTAAAAATAAGCTAAATGAGCATGATCAAGTGGTTAGGAACAAGGCTCGCTTAGTCTGCAAAGGATATGCCCAAATAGAGGGAGCATATTTTGAAGAAACCTTTACACCTATAGCAAGGCTATTGAAATTATAGCAACAAAAGGCTTCATTTGACCATTTCCTTTGTTAAATGGAGAAAATTTGATTTTCCACATCAGCAGGATGACTTGGATTGTAGTTAGCTAGAGTGACATTGCCTTGTCTACAACTTAAGTCATTAAATTCATTTTTGTAGGCTAGAAGTATATGTGTGCATGCATTGATTTCTAAGATCTAGCAATCTAGTTGAGTTATTGTTATTTGAACTTAGTTAATTGAGTTCTAGTCATTAGTTGAGTCATTTCAAGGTAATTTGAGTAGTTATGATTGTTGTTAACTCACTGATCTCTTAGTTAACTAGTCAATCAGCTAAAAATAGATCCAGTCATGCATGGAATTTGAATTGCATAATTGAGTGGATGGAAAAGGCACATTTCTACTTATAAGTGTATATTATTGATGTTGGAAATACTGATAAGGGGGTGAATCAATATTTCTTTTCAATTGTTAATTTTACCAGTTAGATCACTTATATTTAGAACACAAAATGAACAATGATGGAATAGATACTTTTATTAATTTCTTATTTACAATAAGTAAAGTACTATAATGATATAGGGCTCCAACCTTAGATGAAGACTCCAATCATCCAGGCTCCAACTTGTATTGTGCCAAGCACTGACTTGGTCTTTCCAAGGCTCCAACCTTGTCAATTTGAGGCACCAACCTCTAGGGCTCCAACCCTATCTCTGGTATACGCTCCAACCTAGTCTCTTGAGGACTCCTATCCTCTAGGGCTCCAACCGTATCTTCCAAGGCACAAACCTTGTCTCTATGAGGCTCCAACCTCTAGCTTAAATTTTTTAAGTTATATTTGGTTATACTTCATGGCTCCCAGTGTCTTCTTCAACGAGCCCTGTCAATCTTCAACTATCTCCTCACTTAGTCTTCATGTCACTTCATCAATGACAAACTTGATCTCTTAGAAGGTGTCACCATTGCTCTTCATCATACCCAAGCTAATTCTCCAAGTCACCTCATGATTTCATCATTGATGCATCATGGTCTTCAATGTTATCTTCAATACATCTCACCAAAATGTCTTCAACAATGTCTACAATTTCAATCAAGGCTATTCAACAAGAGCACTCCAATCTGGGATCTTCTTCAATAATACTTCACAAGGGCTTCAATCAAGTTCTTCAACTGCTACAAAAATTGAATAGGTATTCAACAAAGATATGTCAACATAGGAAATAATATATTGCTGCCACTTTCACAAATGTATTCCACTATTTCAAATTCTTTCAAGTTATGTTGTTTCTAGCTCCACCAGATATCTGTCAACTCAAACTTTTCTAACTACAATACTTGATAATGCCTTCAATCGTCTTAATCTGATCAAATAACATATTCCATACTTGAAGTGTGCCACAGATTGCCATGTGTTGTGCCTCAAGATGCCCTTGAGTAATCTCAAGTCAGATGAAGATCACACAATCTTCAATACCCAGCTTCCCAATGATATACTTTCAAGAAGATTCCACTTATTTGTATCCCAAGGATATATCCTCCACTGCTATAATATTTAAGATTCAATGTTTTAAACAACTTCAAGAAATGAGATATGAATTCGTTCTGGTTTATTGCCCAAGAGAAGGCTCTTTTAATGTTGGCTAGAAGGTCAAATTCACAGGCTACAGTGGCCCTTTAACCCTTGCTCAAAATACTAGCCTCTGAAACATACAAGCTTTTTGAATTAGTCCTTCAAAAACTTAGCTCTAACTAGACTCTAACAAATGTAACCACCTTAAATTGACATTAGAGAAATAGAGCTTAGAGAAGGCAGGACAAATGTGGGATTAGACTTGGATCTGACACTCCACTGTTCTACAATTTCAAGCCTTCATAGTTCTACAATTTCGAGCCTCCATAGTCTGAAAATTCGAGCCTCAGATCTGAAAATCCAAGCCTCCACACTTCTGCAATTTTTGAGCTTCAGATATGAAAATCCAAGCCTCCACTCTTCTGCAATTTTCGAGCCTAGGATTTGAAAATTTCGGCTTGAAATCTGCAATCCGAGTTGTTGTAGGTGGTTTTCCCTCCTAGTCAGAGTTATCCACTTTTCACAGATCCATAAAGATGACAGTACCCTCTGTCACAGATATGATCTTAGAAAAGAACCTTGAGTTGTAATGAATAGCTAAAAACATTGCCCAAACAAAAATATCTTTAATTGTCTTCCTCATCTTATGTCTTACTTCTTCATCTTCCTGTGATCTTTACCGAAAATTATGTGCTAGAATGAGGAATCCGAACTCCTATATATACTTGTTTTGATTGGAATGAGGGGACGTGACTCTTTGGAGGGAGGCCGACATGTGTCCTTGAGCATAGGTCGGCTCAATGTCAAAATTAATTTCCTTAACTTAAAAAATCAATATCTCCCAAACTATTTAGAGTTTCAGGGCAAGTAAGGGCTTGTTAGAAAGAGGAAAAAATCATCTTTCAGATGGTCTAGGTCCCATGTTGAAAGGTTGCCTCTAAGGTGGTGAAAAACATTTTTCTTTATGACTTCCCTTGAATTATTTAGTGCATAAAATGATTAGGATAGTATGGCTTCTTTGTTTGGTTTATTGTTTCTCTTCTCCATTACTTGGCTTCTTCGTCATCATAGGAACATGTAGGACATCCACGTCATCATTATAGTGTCCAAAAATGAGTGCAACATCCATGTCATAACATAGTTATGCAGTGATATAATATAGTTCAACATTATTAGGAGAACTCCAAAATATTCTTCCAACCCTCAAATGATCTCCAACCATGATCATCATATGTCATCATTAAGTATCAAATTGTATGGCATCATCATATGACATCAATGTTGAGGTCTAGATCATCACGTGCATGCAACATTAGATCAAGGACTTCTTAACGCTTCTTTCATTAGTGGATTGACTTCTTCGTGATATGACATCATCATCATCCTGAACCAGGCATATCAAGAATATTGGCATCTCGATTAATTCCATATTGACATCAATGACAACCTTGATTAACAATCTCCCCCTTTGTCATTGATGGCAATATTCTTTCCCTTCCAACATTCTCTCCCCCTTTGACAACAATGGAAAATGGGGTGCCCAAGTACTCCCCCTGTCAAGCTACTTCTTTTCTTCATGAATAGTAATCCTTCATAGGTATGTTACTCCCTTGTGACGATGTTCTTCCTTCTAGAAATGGTCCATGATATGTTTTGCATTTATTCACGTGATGAACCAACTTATAGCTCAAGAAAACTTGCTCCCTTGTAAAAAAGTGGAAGAAAACTAGTTCATCGGATGAATAAGGTATCATGTTTTTCAACGAAGTTTCTCCCAAGAGATGATCTATCAAAGGATGATCATCCAAGTGTGACTCATCAAGGTTTTCATATGGCCCATTCACAAATAGCCTGTGCAAGAATATTCATGAGTCACCAGCTCCCACTAACTGTATGCATGGTCTCCTTTTTGGCAGAGTCTCATCATCAAACACTTGAAATATCACATTTGCCAAGGATTTCTTCATCAAATCAACAACATGTGTTGTTGGTTGGAGTGTTCAAGAGACTTTCAGATCCAATTTGCTTTCTTTTCCACACTTGTGTAAGTTTCTTCTCTAGCTTGGTTGTCATAGTTTTAGCTTGTTTAGGGACCCAAGTCAAGTTACAATCACGAGCCAGATGTCCAACTTTATGGCAATTGAAACATTCCATTCTGCTCATAAATGAGGATGCAAGATTTCTTCTTGCAAATTTGCTTCTAGGAGATTTACAGGGATCATTAAATTTGTCCTTGTGGTATGCCCTACAATCCTTTGCCATGTGCCCAAAATTTGTACAACAATAGCAATAACCAAGAAATATACTTTGGTACCTGGGAGATGAAGAGTTCCTTGAAGTACTTATAAAGTCTTTTTGCCTTGGAATTATTTGATGATATTCATTGCCTTTTGTATTCTTGAAATCATCTGTAAATCTCCTTGGAGTATGGTTTATTCTAATGTCATCTTGACTCTTGCCTTTGCTGGAACTAGGAGTATCATTTCTTCCTTGCTTCCTCACATCCTTGTTGTTTGAAGCATTATCATTCTTGCTTGATGGTTCGCCTACATAGCCAAGACCTGATTTATCAAGGGGGGATCTTTGATGACTTAGGATGTCATCTAAGGTTTGAGATATTTTCAATTTCTTATTCACCAAGTCAACTTCCTTTTTAAGAAGGACAATTTCTCCTTTCAACTTTTCACAATCTTCATCTTTCATAACTAGTTGCTTCTTCATTTCCTCCATCATCCTTGTTGCTTCATGTGCTTCGATTTTAAGGGAGATGATATTTGATTTCATTATGAATACTTATTCATTCTCCTTTGCTAGTCTTCTCTCCATTTCTTCTTTTATTCTTGTAGCTTCACATGTTTCAGCCTTGAGAAGATTGATGTCTGATTTTAGTTTCAAGATTTCTTCATCCTTTTCTTCTAGTTGGCATATCATGGTGTTTCTCTCCTTTTCTACTTCATTAACTTGTCCTTCCATGAATGCCAAATTTTCCATCACCTTCTCAACTCCTTGTGCTTGTTTCCTTCATTCTTCTAGTTAAGAGCTAAGAGAAGATACCTCTTCCTTGTATTTACCGATCTCTGCTTCAAGATTGTTCAAGCTCTTAAGTCTTTGTTCAAGGTGGCTTGAAAATTTTTCTTCCCTTTTCTTTGCATTATCCAATTGATTTGTCATATATATGACTTCTTCATGATGCTTTCTTTTGTTTTGATGAAATTCCTCTATATGTTTGGCGAGCTCCTCATCTCTTTCTTGTACTTGAAGCTTGACAAAGTCAACTTCCTTCCTTGTCTTGTCTTGGTTACCATCCTGCGCTTTCTTCTTAAGTTCCTCATTTTCCTTTTTCAAACCGTTAATATCTTCCATGGAAGCCATAATTTTATTCAAGAGATCTTCTTCAAAGTCTTCTTTTTTCTCTTCATCTTCTAGGTCTTCTTTAGCGTTGTTTTCATCTCTCTTATCTTCAGCTTCCTTGATGGATTCTAGACTTCTTTCTTGTTTTCCATCATCTTCTTGACTAGAGATCATTGTCAACACTCCTTTTGAGTGAAGATCATGAATTTTGTCCCATATGACTTTTGCTAACGAACATTCTTCAAAATTGGCCTTCATAGAATTTGGTAACCCATTCAAAATTGTCTTCATTGCTTTTGTATTGCACTCCTTGCATTCTTCGTCCATCGTGTCATTAGTAATCACTGATTTCAAAACTTCAATTCCTTGAGTCTTCAAGAAATTCCTCATTCTTGCCTCCCATTTATCAAAATTTCCATTGAACAATGGAGCCTTTGCAAATTGATTGACTTCAATTTCGATGGTTGAGGAAGACACATCTTTAGGAGGATTGGAGACTTTATTCCTTGGCTTTTCCATTTTTTTTCTAATGATCAACCTTCAAGCTGTTAGGCTTTGAGTGAAGGTACTAGCTCTGACACCAATTTTTGGAAATACTGAGAGGGGGGTGAATCAGTATTTATTTTCAATTGTTAATTTTACCAGTTAGATCACTTATATTTAGAACACAAAATGGACAATTATGGAATCGATACTTTTATTAATTTCTTCTTTACAATAATTAAAGTACAATAATGATATAGGGCTCCAAACCTCGATGAAGACTCCAATCTTCCAAGCTCCAATCTGTATTGTGCCAAGCACCGACTTTGTCTTTCCAAGGCTCCAACCTTGTCAATTTGAGGCACCAACCTCTAGGGCTCCAACCCTATCTATGGTACAGCCTCCAACCTGGTCTCTTGAGGACACCTATCATCTAGGGCTCCAACCCTATCATCCAAGGCACCAACCTTGTCTCTATGAGGCTCCAACCTCTAGCTTCAATTCGTCAAGATATATTTGGTTATACTTCACGGCTCCCAATGTCTTCCTCAATGAGCCCTGTCAATCTTAAACTATCCCCTCACTTAGTCTCCACGTCACTTCATCAATGACAACCTTGATCTCTTATAAGGTGTCACCGTTTCTCTTCATCGTACCCAAGAAACTTCTCCAAGTCACCTCATGATGTCATCACTAATGCATCATGGTCCTCAATGTTATCTTCAAGACATCTCACCAAAATTTCTTCAACAATGTCTACAAGGTCAATCAAGGCTATTCAACAAGAGCACTCCAATATGGGATCTTCTTCAAGATTACTTCATAAGGGCTTCAATCAAGGCCTTCAACTGCAACAAAACTTGAACAGGTCTTCAACAAAAATATGTCAACATAGGAAATAATATATTGCAGCCACTTTCACAAATGTATTCCACCGTTTAAAATTATTTCAAGTTATGTTGTTTCCAGCTCCACTATATATCTAGCAACTCAAACTTTTCTAACTGCAATACTTGATAATGCCTTCAATCATCTTAATCTGATCAAATAACATATTCCATACTTGAAGTGTGCCACATATTGCCAGGTGTTGTGCCTGAAGATGCCCTTGAGTAATCTCAAGTCAGATGAAGATCGCACAATCTTCAATACCCAGCTTCCCAATGATGTATTGTCAAGAAGATGCCACTGAATTGTATCCCAAGGATATATCCTCCACTGCTATAATATTTAAGATTCAATGTTTTAAACAACTTCAATAAATGAGGTATGAATTCGTTCTGGTTTACTGCCCAAGAGAAGGCTCTTTTAATGTTGGCCTGAAGGTCAAATTCACAGGCTACAGTGGCCCTTTAACCCTTGCTCAAAATATTGACCTCTGAAACATAGAAGCTTTCTGAATTAGTCCTTCGAAAACTTAGCTCTAACTGGACTCTAACAAATGTAACCACCTTAAATTGACATTAGAGAAATAGAGCTTAGAGAAGGCAGGAAAAATGTGGGATTAGACTTGGATCTGACACTCGACAGTTCTGCAATTTTGAGCCTGCATAGTTCTGCAATTTCGAGCCTCCACAGTCTGCAATTTCAAGCCTCAGATCTGAAAATCTGAGCCTCCACAGTTCTGCAATTTTCGAGCTTCAGATCTGAAAATCCCAGCCTCCACACTTCTGCAATTTTCGAGCCTAAGATCTCAAAATTTGGGCTTGAAATCTACAGTCCGAGTTGTTGTAGGTGGCTGTCCTTCCTATTTAGATTTATCCACTTATCATAGATCTTAAAATATGACAGTACCCTCTGTCACATATCCGAATTTAGAAAATAACCTTGAGTTGTAATGAATAGCTAAAAACGTTTCCCAAACAAAAATTCAATGACAACCTTGATTAAAAATCTACCCCTTTGTCATTGATGGCAATATTCTTGCCCTTCCAACATTCTCTCCCCCTTAGATAACTTATATTTAGAACACAAAATGAAGAATGATGGAATAGATACTTTTATTAATTTCTTATTTACAATAAGTAAAGTACATTAATGATATAGGGCTCCAACCCTAGATGAAGACTCTAATCTTCTAGGCTCCAACCTGTATTGTGCCAAGCACCGACTTGGTCTTTCCAAGGCTCCAACCTTGTCAATTTGAGGCACCAACCTCTAGGGCTCCAACCCTATCTATGGTACAGCCTCCAACCTGGTCTCTTGAGGACTCCTATCCTCTAGGGCTCCAACCCTATCTTCCAAGGCACCAACCTTGTCTCTATGAGGCTGCAACCTCTAGCTTCAATTCGTCAAGATATATTTGGTTATACTTCATGGCTCCCAATGTCTCCTTCAATGAGCCCTGTCAATCTTCAACTATCCCCTCACTTAGTCTCCATGTCACTTCTGTTTGGTCAATTTAGTGTGTCCTAAATTGCTACATTTAATTTGTCAATCCGGGATTCGTAAGCTGACGAAGTGTGGCGCACTATATGTGCAAGATAACCTATCTCTTACTTTTTTGTCGTTTTTGGATTTTTGTGAAATTCTAAAAGACAAATATTCAAGACAACAATGTCTTTCTAATGATTTTCCAAACTTCAAAAGAATTTTAAAAACACACAATGACAAAATTAATTCTTCAAAGAAAATGAAATTAAAGAAAATGAAATTGCATCACTACTCTAGTCAAACAAACAATGAACTACTGATCATGAAACTCATTATTCTTGTTGTTGTTCAAACACAAAAGAAACTATGCTGAAAGAAATCCAAAAGTTGCAACAAAGTAAATCTAAATCAAATTACATCAACTTATCTTATGATCCCTCATCATTAGTCCAGCTATGATTTTCGGAGGTAACCATAAACAACTTGAGTAACCTGATATCTAACTTGCAGAAAGTAAACTAGTATCAAACTACACATTCATAATTCAATCCCTCACCATCAGTCCAGCTGTGGCTTTCGGAGGTAACTGAAGATGTCATGAGCAATTTAATATTTCTAACTGGCAGAAAGTAAACTAATATCAAACTACACATTCATAATTCAATCCCTCACCATCAGTCCAGCTGTGGCTTTCGGAGGTAACTGAAGATGTCATGAGCAATTAAATATTTCTAACTTGCAGAAAGTAAACTAATATCAAACTACACATTCATAATTCAATCCCTCACCATCAGTCCAGCTGTGGCTTTCGGAGGTAACTGAAGATGTCATGAGCAATTTAATATATCTAACTTGTAGAAAGTAAAATAATATCAAACTATACATTCATAATTCAATCCCTCACCATCAGTCCAGCTGTGGCTTTCGGAGGTAACTGAAAATGACATGAAAAATTTGATATATCTAAATCTAACTACTGAAACAAATGTGAAAGACTGAAATAAACAAAGCAGTACTGAAATTAAACAGAAACTAAGAAAAGTAAATTAGCAGCAGAACAATATTAATTCCATGTCATTAGTCAAAAATTTATGCAAATGCTCGGGCTGCCTATTTATAACCTCAAACAAGAACACTGATCAGTTAACAATAACATAAAACATGAAATATTATGGATAGAAGCAAGATGTAAAGCATGAAATATTATAAACAGAAATGAAGCATATATACCATGAAAGATGCAATGTATAAACATGTGAATGAATTATGGCACAATGAGCTTAAAGAAATAAAACAAGAACTATACAATAATGCAAAAAACCTCAGCGTGTACAGGGGCCCTCTACACCAGCCTTGGCAACAGACTTCAAGTACGAATTACGCTTGGAAACAGAGTCTTCTTATATATTAAAATGCAGTCATAACAGAAAGGTGATATTACGACACAGTGGCAACGTAATTACATTACAGAGCTATCTGGAAGCTAATGGAGATTAGCTAATATGCGTATGCAAACGCATTATTTATAACAAAGGAAATATAACTAATTCCCTAAAGTTTGTGCTGATGGAGAACACGTAAACCATTACGTCCAGAGATCTAGGATCATGGCCGCGTTGAGGAGTAAATCTATGTAGAGTGGATGTTGGATTCGGCTATGGAGCCGTGTACAGGTGTTGATGTGTCTCCCGCAACTCAGAAACGGCCATATGAATCTTCACGTGACGAGAAACAGAGTCCTGTCACCGTGGGACTCTACGATTGACTTCCACTTGGCCACCTTTGACCGCAGCTTCCTTAAGTGAATTTGCTCGAGCCAATAGAACACGATCCATGTCCACATCATTTCTGACTTGCCCATGTGGCTCATTCTTCCTGAGGACACCTGTAACATATACTTTCACAAAATAGCTGCGGAAAGTTGCAGCAGCTGCGGAAAGTGGCAAGATTCCGCAACTAAATGAGCAAAAATCTAAATCAAACAGCAGACACAAAATATAGTTAAAAACCATTTTAGATTCTCTTTTGCAATTAATATACAATGATATTGACAACTGGGAAGGTTCAGGTGAATGAAAAAGGTCTAGGAGGATGTATAAGATCAATGCAGATTTGAGACTCAACATACCCCCACTGTGAAGGTGTTGCATGTCCTCATGCAACCAAAATTTTGATAATCCTTCTTCAGTTCATATGCCTTGACACTTCAGCCAGTACATCCAGCCCTCTCCTCCTCTTCCTTGGTGCGCTAACATCCTGGGCTTCTTCATTAAGCATATAAATTTGATATTAACCAGTGCTCTGCTTAACTTCTGGCATTTCTTTTTCAATTTCTTGTTCTTCTTCTGCCATATTCCCAGATGTAGCATGGTATTATCATGAATGATTTTGTCCAATTTACTTTGTTCCTTCAATGTCTCATTTTCATTTTTGATGTGTCTATTTAAAAGCTCTAGCTCAAAGACTTCTTGTTTTAGTGATTGGACTAAATCATCTTGTACTGTGTGAGGCTGAATGGATGAAGTACTGGGACCTGTAGCTGCTTTTTCTAAAGATTCTATATAATCATATACTTCCTGCTGCTTGGGGTCTATATCATGTGTCATTTTTATTGGGCTGTCCCCAAAATGCTGTGAAGGAGAATTATCTTCAAAATCTGGCTGAGAAGGGCTCACATCAACATCTTGCTGAGAATCGGATGGACTATGTTCAATGTCTGACTAAGAATGAAATGAACCAGGTTCACTAACTGACTGAGAGTGAGATGGACTATGGTCAGCTGGGGATTGTTCAGATGTTTCTTCTCCCAAGTCAATAAAATGAGGACCCTTCATTTGCGTTTTCCTCAATTTCCCCTTAAGTCTGGAACTTCTTCTCACACGCTGTGGACCACTGTCCTTTTGCTTTTGTTTTCCTTTCTCTTTCTTCTTGGCTATAGATAACTGTTCTTGAAGATGAACCAATCTCTCAGATAACACTTGATGATCTTCTTCTTCGGAAGAAGGGGTTTGATGTATAGCCTCAATACTTTTTCTCTCTTTTGGTGTTATTGGCTTTTTACCCTTGGTTTCTCTCTTCTTCCTTTTTGACAACCTCTCTTCCCTACTAGTTCTTTCAATTGTAGTAGTAGAAGTACTTTGAGTTTCATCATTTGTTCTTTTTCTCCTACTCCTTCTTGATGTGCTACCTTCAGGAATTTCCTGAGGTTCCTCAAAGAAATTTCTAATCAAAAATTGTTCCCATGTGTCTTTCTTCTCCTTTAACTCTTTTTTAATCAAAATTTTTACAAGACCGTGGTGATATAGATGTGGTTCTACATCCCCTAAATGCTTCTGAACAGTCACAGACATTTTCTTCAAACTATTTAATAGAAAATATGGGAGATTGAGAGTTTGATTATCTAGAAAATTCATCAGTAATCTGGTATGGTACATATACATGGACCCAAAACGGCCTTCACAGGTAATGAATTTTTGAACAACTAGCAGCAAAGTAGCCCATTCCTCTTTCAAAGCATGAACATGAATTCCTCTTTTAAAAATAGTTATGTCCATACCTTGGTTTCGTAAGATTATTCTCCAGGCTTCATCACTAATGCTTTTATTCTTAAACCATCATTCACCCTCTTGAAGAAGTTTCGTGGCAGATGCTATAGATGCCTCATTCACCATGAACTTAAGATCTCCAATCTCTACCTCCAGGCCATTGAACGACCTTGCAAATGCTTTTGTCACTTCTTTATGGTAGCCTCTGAACTTTTGGATAAACCGCAGCCACTTTTCTTTCTTCAATATATCCCTTACTTGCGGATATCCTTCCATGAACTTAGGTCCTTCTGGTTCTACTCTTAGCAATTTACCCATTCTTCTTTCTGCTCTTCAAAAACTTGCCTGCGTGAGGAGGGTTCAATGGAAGTAGAACGGTTGAATGCACGGAAATGAGCACAATGACTGTAGGTAGATATCAGAGAGTGGGTATACAGACTGTAGCGTAACAGAGAATGAAATGGAGTGAAGCGGAACAGAGAGGGGTTTCGTGAGCACGGCAGAGATACGGCTGTGAGATTAACAGAACAATAGGAGGAGTATAACACATCCGGTAGTGTTTTGAAATTTGGTGGCTGCAAAATAAATGTAAGCACATTTAAACAACGGCTATGGATTTTATGCGGCTGAAAGAGGCCGTGGTTAAATCAACTACGTCTCATTGTCATAGGTGGAATATTGGAGTATGAGTGAAGATCGGAGGTTTAATTATGGGACCGTTTGAGAATGAATGCGGGAGGATCATATGAAGATCGTGAAAGGGTTACGGAGTTTGTCAATATAATCATTGCACATAATGGATGGAGCTTATGGTTTAGAACTATATAAAAATGTGTTTTCAATGCTATTTGAAATGAATTTTACTCATACCTTGGAATCTTTGCCTTTTTCCTTGGTCTTCAATTAGTTGCTCCTCATTGATATCTTGAATGCCCCATGTCTTCATAATTGGTCCTCTCACCTGCATTTAATTTCATGATTATGGAAATAACATCTGGCTATACATTCTTTTGAAAACAGAGTAGTAGCTGCGGAATCTGCTTCTGGCTGCAGAAACTGGAGTCAGCTGCGGAAACTGACACAGCTATTATTTGGGTGAATCAAAATGAATAGATGACAAATGACTAGATGGAAATGGTCATGAAAAAGAATTTTATTGGTGAAAATGGAATGAAATAGATAAAATGAAGTGGAATGGAGTGAAATGAAGTGAAATGAAGTGGAATGAAGTGGAATGGAATGGAGTGGGTGGTCACAAAACTTGTGAAATGAAAGAGAGATTTTTTTTATTTTTTTTATTTTTTTAGAAAATATAGAGTGTCAGGTGTTCCTGATTTTCACTCTATATTTTCTGTATAAGACTGCCAATCAGTGATTGGTTTTCAGGCTTATACAATTTTTATTTTTATTTTTTTTAATTTTTTATTTTTTTTTTTAACTGGAAAGAACAAAAGCTAGGCTGGTGGAGAAGAAGAATTCTTCTGTACCAGCCTGATTGCAGAATTTTCTTGAAACATTTTGACAAAATCCTCTTTTGAGAGTGGCTTATGATAAACTTTCAATCTGTGGCCATTCACAATAAGAGGAGTTTGAAAATCATCAATGGTCTTGATTCTTACCACTCCATTGCTAAAGATCTTGTCAATCTCATATGGCCCAAGCCAATGAGTCTGAAATTTTCCTTGAAAATCTTTAAACTTGGAATCAAATAACAATGCCCAATCTCGTTCTTGAAACTTCTTCTCTTTGATGTACTTTTCATGCCATTTAGCTCTTTGATATTGAACTAGATCAGTTCTTAAAAATTGCTTCTTGTCTGATTTCATCTAGCTCATTCAATTGCTCCATTCTATGCTTTTGGGCTTCTGATAAATTCATCCCCAATTGAACTGTTATCTTGAAGGTCTTGACTTGGAACTCAATGGGAGCAAGACTTCTTTCCCATAAAAAATTTCATAGGGAGAATGTCCTGTTGTATTTCTCCATGTAGTTCTGTAGGCCCACAAGGCTTCAGGAAGCCTTTCTGCCCAATCTCTTCTATGTAGATGAACAGTTTTGGTGATGATACTTTCAAGAACTTTGTTTGTGGACTCCACTTGACCATTTGCTTGTGGATGGTAAGGAGTAGATCTTGTGTGCTTGATTTTGTATTCTTCCATCAACTTCTCCACCAAATTTGATGTGAATTGGCTCCCCTGATCTGTTACAATTTCTCTTGGAACACCAAAGCGAGTAAAAATATACTCATAAAGAAAATGAACAACTGAATTTTCAGTAGCAGATACTAATGCTTTGGCTTCTACCCATTTAGTAACATAATCAGTACAAACCAATATATACTTCTTTTGCTTAGATGGTGGATTAATAGGTCCAATGAAATCTAAAACCCATTTTTCAAAGGGTTCAATGAGTACTTGTGGTTGCAATGGCATTTCATTTGAAAGGGTAGGTTTCCCTACTCTTTGGCAGCTGTCACACCTTTTGACATATTGTTTTGCATCTTTGAAGAGGGAAGGCCAATAATATCCTAAAGAGAGGATTTTATAGGCTGTCCTTTTGTCTGCAAAGTGTCAGCCGCATGGTTCATCATGACATGCCTTAAGAATATCAGGCATTTCATCTTCCCTGACACATCTTCTGATCACAAGATCTGGCCCTGTTTTAAACAATTCGTTAGAAATCCATGAATATTTTGAACTCTCCTGAATAATTTTTCATTTTTCATTTGGAAATAAATGTGAAGGCAGTTTCCCTGTAACCAAATAGTTAGAAATATTTGCATACCAAGGAGTCTTAATAGTTACTGCAAACAAGTATTCATCAGGAAACTTATCCTCTACAGGAGAATCTTCTTTAGTATTCTGAATCCTAGACAAGAAATCAGCTACTGTATTCTGTTTTCCTGGTCTATCCAACACGGTAATATTGAATTCTTGCAAAAGTAAGAGCCATCTTGTCACTCGGCCATTAGTAACAGGTTTGTTCATCAAATATCTAATTGTAGAATGGTCAGTATGAATAAAAGTTTCATAGCCTGTTATGTAATGTCTAAACTTATTAATTGCATGAACAACAGCTAAAAACTCTTTTTCAGTCACAGTATAGTTTAACTCTGTGGGAGTCAATTTTTTACTGGTATAATAGATGGCATAAGGAACTAAATCTTTTTAACCCAACACAGCTCCTAGAGCTATATCTGAAGCATCCGTAGTAATATGGAAAGGGAGTTTCCAATTTGGTCCTCTCAAGATAGGTGCTTCAGATATTCTTGTTTTCAAAGTTTCAAAGGTTGATTGACAATCAGGATCCCATTTAAATTCACATTCTTTTGTAAGCAATTTGAAGAGTGGAGATGCTATTTTAGTGAAGTTTTCTATAAATATTCTATAGTAACCAGTAAATCCTAGAAAACTTCTAACATCTCTTTGACAATTTGGAATAGGTAACTTGGAGATGACTTCAACTTTTGATCTATCAACCTTAATCCCATCTCCTGAAATATGATGCCCCAAAACAATCCCTTCAGTAAACATCATAAGGCATTTTTCATGGCTTAATGAAAGGTTTGTTTCTTTACATCTTATAAGAACTTTTCCAAATTTTCTAATGCCTCTTCAAATGAATTACCATAAACTGTAAAATCATCCATATAAACCTCTACACAATCATGGATTAGATCAGAAAAAATTCCTAGTATTGCTCTTTGGAATGTTGCAGGTGCATTACATAACCCAAAAGGAAGCACTCGGTAGGCAAAATTTCCCCATGGACAAGTAAATGTGGTCTTATCTTGATCTTCAGGTGCTACCTGAATTTGATTATAGCCACTAAAACCATCCAGAAATGAAAAGTACTTTTTACCTGCTAATGTATCTAATACCTGATCGATAAAAGGCAAAGGAAAGTGATCCTTCAAAGTTGCTTTGTTCAATTCCCTGTAATCAATGCATACCCTCCATATACCATTCTTTTTAGGTACTATAACCAGAGGAGAAACCCATCGGCTATCGGAAATTGGATAAATGAAGTTTACATTGAGTAGTTTTTGGAGCTCTTCTTTCACTATCTCCCTAAGATTTGGATTCATCCTTCTTTGAGGTTGTCTGATTGGTCTACTGTTTTCCTCAATATAGATATGATGGATGCAAGTCTTAGGATCAATACCTTTCATGTCAGTATACTCCCATGCAAATGCGGTAGAATGTTTTTGCAAGATTTTGGTTAGTTCTTCTTGTTGTGACTTTTCCAAATGTTTGTTGATATTCAATGTTTTTCCTGGAAAAATCTCAATAGTAGAACTACCAAACTCTTCCATAGAGTAAAGAGACATTTGTCTTGATGATAAATATTCTATGTCAGATTCCAACTGAAATTGTGTGGGGTCATATTCTGAAGATGTCTCAAAATTTTCTAATGTGTTCAGAATTTGACTATTCTCACTGATTTCAGAAATGGTAAAGACAGGTTGTATAGTGTCCTCATCTTCAACCCATTCATTGTCTCCTACTTCTGTGATTGCTTTTGCTGGAGGATACAAATTGAATTTCTTTGTCGAATTACCATTAGAAATGTACATGTCCCCAGATCTACAACTAATAAAAGCATCAGCTGTGGCTAGCCAAGGTCTTCCTAAGATAAGTGGATGCCCTCCTAGATTACTCTTGGGAGTCAAAATCATAAAATCTACTGGATATTCCCAAGAATCTAAGGAGATTGAAATATCTTCTAATACACCATCTGGTTTAATAATTGATCGATCTGCAAGTTGCAGTAAAGTAGGTGTAAAAATAAGGTTAGGAAGTTTTAGCTGGTCCATAGTTTGTCTACTCATAATGTTAATAGCAGCCCCTAAGTCAATCAATGTGTTTGGAATTTCTATCCCATTTATATGTGTCTTGACAATTGGACTTCCTGGATCTACATACTTCTGCATGGTAATTTTTCCCATCATAATATCTGCAATTTTTCCTACCAGGTGGATTCTTCTTGTGTCTTTTAGTTTCCTTCCTGGTCTTTTGAAACTCAACTCTTTTATTTTTTTTGCTAGAATAGGAATCTCTCGAATGGCTTGTAACAAGGGAATCTTGATACAAACATTCTTCAATTCATCTAGAAAATCATTGTTAGGCAACAAGATTTGTTTTTCCACCCCCTTGTCAATTTGTAGTCTTTAAGGAAAAGGAGGTGTAGATGAAGATTCAGGTTGCTCAACTATAGGAGTTGTGGGTGTTAACTTTTCTTTTTCTTTTTGAATATTTGAGTTTTGAAGAGATGCTTCCTCAGAACCCTTATTGGCTTCAAGAGAGTCCTCCTCAGAGGTATCCTGCTCTAGGTCATCTATAGAAGGTTTTTCTAAAACTCTACCAGATCTGAGTTGTACATCATTGAGAGGAACAATCATATAGGTAGGAAATTGTTGTCCTTCTATCATGTAAGTATTATGAGGATTTTTATTGTTAGGATTTGGCAATGGCTGAGCTGGAAGTTGATTTGTCTTTTGTTGGTATGGGAGCATGAGTTGAGGATTTGAATTTTGTTGAGAAGGTTTTTGTTGTGGAAATGGCAATGAAAGTTGTGGATTTGTGTTTGGAAGTTGTGGAGCTTGTTGATTTTGAAAAGATGGAGGATATTGATAAAATTGAGCAAATCTCCCATAAGTATTTTGCATCCCTTGTACCCATGGCTGATATGGATTTTGATGTTGGGGCCAAGGTTGTTGCCAAGGATTCCAATTTGGTGGGGTTTGAAGATTCATAGGGTTGTTAAACCCTTGATTTTTTTGTCCCTGCCAAGGTATTCTTGCAACAAAACAGAGAGATTCTACTTAATTTGGGTCTTCTTGAAAAACAGCTTTGAGTCCAGGAATTGAAGGACAATCCTTGATCTCATGATTCTCTGAGCAAATCATACATGTTTCTACAACTTTTGCATCAAAGGGACATTCCCTTAAAGCATGTTTCTTCCTACATTTCGGACAAAAGATAGCTAAAGCATCTGTTTCTGCTTTCTGCTTGTTTTGGATTTTAAGGGTGTCTAGTTGTTCACTAAGGCTCCCTAAGATATCAGTTTTGAATTCATCAAGCATATTAGCAATATCTGCCCTACTTACTGATCCAGTTGCAGATTTGTTAGCCCTAATAAGAGAAGGATCCCTAGGCCCTTTTCCTATTTTAGATTTTCCTCTTGAGAGATGGACACATAGTTTTGTTATGTCATGAAGTGGAAGTTGAGAAATGTCTCCTTTCCCCATCATGTTTAAAATATCTATCCATTCATCTCTAATGGATTTTAATATGAGGGCTTTCAAGGTTTCATCATCTAAGTTGCTCATCTTTTCTCTTTTTAAGTTGTATTGAAATATTTCAAGTAAGTCTTCCAAATTTTCATCTTCTTTTTGCATCATTTTGAATACCTCATCTTTGTGATTGGTGGGCATACAATAGTCCAAGTATCTATCCAAAAATGTTTGTTTCATATCATTCCAAGTCCTAATAGATTGAGTAGCTAATCCCATGAACCATTTCAAAGCAGCTCCCTTCAATGTTGAGGGAAACAGTTTGAGTTTTTGAGAGTCTTCCATATAGTCATAAGTTCGGCACACAACTTCAAACTCAAACAGAAATGTTTCAGGATCCTCACTTCGCAATCCATAAAAGTTAGGGAGGACAGATGGTGAGATATTTTTCATCGTTGTATGAGTTTTCTCATCAACTATAGGGAATCCAAACAAGTTGTCTCCTTCCCTATTTCTTCCATTATTTCCTTCACCATTGTTGTCTCCATTGTTTCCTCCTCTTCTACCTCTACCTCCAAATCCATCTATTATTTCCTCTGTCATGATAGTTTCTTTAGAGTCCTTAAATTCCTCTAGTTCTTCTATCAAGGGAGGATGAGAGGGAGTCTCTTCCTTTTCTAAATGAGATTTAGTAGGTGGTATAGGAGAATCCTCTAATTCAACTGCTCCTTGAATTCCAAAAATCTTAAGGCTAGGGGTAGATGGTGGTGATTCTTGTCTATGCCTTGAAGAAGATGGAGTTGTAAAAATAGAACTCTTGGCTTTAGCTATAAACCTTCCCCTAGAATCTCTTGCTCTATGCATGTCATTTTTTATTTTATTTTTTTAAAGTTGGGCTAATAATTCTCTTTCTGATCTTCCAGGTCACACTAGGTGCAAGAAGAGAGCATACTTAAGAAATTACTAAACCAATAACTCTCTTTTCTGATCCTCCAGATCACACTAGGTGCAAGAGGAGAGCATACTTCAAGAAGTTATCAAGTTTTCCCTTCTTTTGTTATTTTGTTTTTTTTTTTTAAAAAGAAATTGGCTACCTAGTTACACTTCCCCGGCAATGACGCCAAAATGTTTGGTCAATTTAGTGTGTCCTAAATTTCTACATTTAATTTGTCAGTCTAGGATTCGTAAGCTGACGAAGTGTGGCACACTATATTGCAAGATAACCTATCTCTTACTTTTTTGTCGTTTTTGGATTTTTGTGAAATTCTAAAAGACAAGTATGGAGAAAAATATTCAAGACAACAATTTCTTTCTAATGATTTTCCAAACTTCAAAATAATTTTAAAAACACACAATGACAAAATTAATTCTTCAAAGAAAATGAAATTAAAGAAAATGAAATTGCATCACTACTCTAGTCAAACAAACAATGAACTACTGATCGTGAAACTCATTATTCTTGCTGCTGTTCAAAACATGAAAGAAACTATGCTGAAAGAAATCAAAAAGTTGCAACAAAGTAAATCTAAATCAAATTACATCAACTTATCTTCTGATCCCTCATTATTAGTCCAGCTATGATTTTCGGAGGTAACCATAAACAACTTGAGTAACCTGATATCTAACTTGCAGAAAGTAAACTAATATCAAACTACACATTCATAACTCAATCCCTCACCATCAGTCCAGTTGTGGCTTTCGGAGGTAACTGAAGATGTCATGAGTAATTTAATATTTCTAACTTGCAGAAAGTAAACTAATATCAAACTACACATTCATAATTCAATCCCTCACCATCAGTCCAGTTGTGGCTTTCGGAGGTAATTGAAGATGTCATGAGCAATTTAATATATCTAACTACCGAGAAAGAAACTAATATCAAACTACACACTCATACTTCAATCCCTCACCATCAGTCCAGCTGTGGCTTTCGGAGGTAACTGAAAATGACATGGGCAATTTAATATATCTAACTTGCAGAAAGTAAACTAATATCAAACTACACACTCATACTTCAATCCCTCACCATCAGTCCAGCTGTGGCTTTCGGAGGTAACTGAAAATGACATGAACAATTTAATATATCTAAATCTAACTACTGAAACAAATGTGCAAGACTGAAATAAACAAAGCAGTACTGAAATTAAACAAAAACTAAGAAAAGTAAATTAGCAGCAGAACAATATTAATTCCATGTCATTAGTTAAAAATTTATGCAAATGCCCGGGTTGCCTATTTATAACCTGAAACAAGAACAATAATCAGTTAACAATAACATAAAACGTGAAATATTATGGACAGAAGCAAGATGTAAAGCATGAAGGATTATAAACAGAAATGAAGCATATATACCATGAAAGATGCAATGTATAAACATGTGAATGAATTATGGCACAATGAGCTTAAAGAAATAAAACAAGAACTATACAATAATGCACAAAACCTCAGCGTGTGCAGGGGCCCTCTACACCAGCCTTGGCAATAGACTTCAAGTACGAATTACGCTTGGAAACAGAGTCTTCTTATATATTAAAATGCAGTCATAACAGAAAGGTGATATTACGGCACAGTGGCAACGTAATTACATTACAGAGCTATCTGGAAGCTAATGGAGACTAGATAATATGCGTATGCAAACGCATTATTTATAACAAAGGAAATATAACTAATTCCCTAAATTTTGTGCTGATGGAGAACACGTAAACCATTACGTCCAGAGATCTAGGATCATGGCCGCGTTGAGGAGTAAATCTATGCAGAGTGGATGTTGGATTCGGCTATGGAGCCGTGTACAGGTGTTGATGTGTCTCCCGCAACTCAGAAACGGCCATATGAATCTTCACGTGACGAGAAACATAGTCCTGTCACCGTGGGACTCTACGGTTGACTTCCACTTGGCCACCTTTGACCACAGCTTCCTTAAGTGAATTTGCTCGAGCCAATAGGACACGATCCATGTCCACATCATTTCTGACTTGCCCATGTGGCTCGTTTTTCCTGAGGACACCTGTAACATATACTTTTACAAAATAGCTGCGGAAAGTTGCAGCAGCTGCGGAAAGTGGAAAGATTCCGCAGCTAAATGAGAAAAAATCTAAATCAAACAGCAGACACAAAATATAGTTAAAAACCATTTTAGATGCTCTTTTGCAATTAATATACAATTATATTGACAACTGGGAAGGTTCAGGTGAATGAAAAAGGTCTAGGAGGATGTATAAGATCAATGCAGATTTGAGACTCAACAACTTCATCAATGACAACCTTGATCTCTTAGAAGGTGTCACCATTTCTCTTCATTGTACCCAAACAAATTCTCCAATTCACCTCATGATTTCATCACTAATGCATCATGGTCTTCAATGTTATCTTTAAGACATCTCACCAAAATGTCTTCAACAATGTCTACAAGGTCAATCAAGGCTATTCAACAAGAGTACTCCAATCTAGGATCTTCTTCAATATTACTTCACAAGGGTTTCAATCAAGGTATTTAACTACTACAAAACTTGAAGAGGTCTTCATCAAAGATATGTCAACATAGGAAATAATATATTGCAGCCAGTTCACAAATTTATTCCACTGTTTCAAATTCTTTCAAGTTATGTTGTTTCCAGCTCCACCAAATATCTATCAACTCAAAATTTTCTAACTGCAATACTTGATAATGCCTTTAATCAGCTTAATCTGATCAAATAACATATTCCATACTTGAAGTGCGCCACAGATTTCCAGGTGTTGTGCCTGAAGATGCCCTTAAGTAATCTCAAGTCAGATGAAGATCACACAATCTTCAATACCCAGCTTCCCAATGATGTACTGTCAATAAGATGCCACTGATTTGTATCCCAAGGATATATCCTCCACTACTATAATCTTTAAGATTCAATGTTTTAAACAACTTCAAGAAATGACGTATGAATTCGTTCTGGTTTACTACCCAAGAGAAGGCTCTTTTAATGTTGGCCTGAAGGTCAAATTCACAGGCTACTATGGCCTTTTAACCCTTGCTCAAAAGACTGACCTCTGAAGCATAGAAGCTTTCTGAATTATTCCTTCAAAAACTTAGCTCTAACTAGACTCTAACAAATGTAACCACCTTAAATTGACAAAAGAGAAATAGAGCTTAGAGAAGGCAGGACAAATGTGGGATTAGACTTGGATCTGACACTCCACAGTTCTGCAATTTCGAGCCTCCATAGTTCTGCAATTTCGAGCCTCCACAATCTGCAATTTTGAGCCTCATATCTGAAAATCTGAGCCTCCACAGTTCTGCAATTTTCAAGCTTCAGGTCTAAAAATCCGAGCCTCCACACTTCTGCAATTTGCGAGCCTAAGATCTGAAAATTTGGGCTTGAAATTTGTAGTCCGAGCTATTGTAGGTGGTTTTCCTTCCTAGTCAGAGTAATCCACTTGTCACAGATCTTAAAATATGACAATACCCTCTATCACAGATCCAAATTTAGAAAAGAACCTTGAGTCGTAATGAATAGCTAAAAACGTTGCCCAAACTAAAATATCTTTAATTGTCTTCCTCGGCTTCTGTCTTACTTCTCCGTTTTCCTATGATCTTCACCAAAAATTCTATGCTATAATGAGGAATTTGAACTCCTATATATACTTTTTTTTATTGGAATTAGGGGATGTGACTCTTTGGAGGGAGGCCGACATGTGTCCTTGAGCATAGGTCGGCTTAATGTCAAAATTAGTTTCCTTAACTTAAAAAATCAATATCTCCCAAACTATTTGGAGTTTCGGGGCAAGTATGGGCTTGTTAGAAAGAGGAAAAAATCATCTTTCAGATGGTCTAGGTCCCATGTTGAAATTTTTCGTCTAAGGTGGTGAAATGTTTTTTTATTTATGACTGCCCTTGAATTATTTAGTGCAGAAAATGATTAGGACATTATGGCTTCTTTGTTTGGTTTATTGTTTCTCTTCTCCATTATTTGGCTTCTTCGTCATCATAGGAACATGTAGGACATCCACGTCATCATTATAGTGTCCAACAATGAGTGTAACATCCATCTCATCACATAATTATGCTGTGATATAATATAGTTTGGCATTATTAGGAGAACTCCAAAATAGTCTTCGAACCCTCAAATGATCTCCAACCATGATCATCATATGTCATCATCAAGTATCAAAGTGTATGGCATCATCATATGACATCAAGGTTGAGGTCTAGATCATCACGTGCGTGCAACATTATATCAAGGACTTCTTAGGGCTTCTTTCATTAGTGGATTGACTTCTTCGTGATTTGACATCATCATCATCTTAAACCAGGCATCTCAAGAATATTGACATCTCGATTAATTCCATATTGACATCAATGACAACCTTGATTAACAATTTAGTGGACATTTCTTTTGCACTGGGCAGGTGATCAATTCCCCTTGGATTTGCGCAAGGAAATAGGGAAATTCCCCTTTCTTTTAGGAGCTCAATTCCTCTAGGATTGTCCAAGGAAATAGGAGGTTGGATGAGGCTTGAATTGGCTAAGTGTTGTCCAAATCATGACATTCAGCAAGAGAACAGGTTTACAATGTAGGGTGTGCTTCAGAGTTGACGCAAGACATTGTAATAGTTTTTTATTCGCATCTTATTAATGAAAATCAGTAGAGGGGTTTTTCCCAGTTAGGTTTCCCTCTAAAATAATTTTGTTATTGTGGTTTAGATGGTTGCATGACATTGCATGTGTTTCTAAATTGTGATTTCATTGAGTAGTATGGTAAAGGAAATTTGTTATCTCTTGTTTTCAATTCGAATTCATCATTAGTAGAAAATTTCTATTAATTTCTACATTAGAAGCTATTAGAATGTTTCTTGCTTTTTCTAGTCATACAAACATCAAGGTGTATCAGATGGATGTGAATTCGGTATTTCTTAATGGAGATATGGAAGAATAAGTTTATATTGAGTATCCTGAGGGGTTCATGCTCACCAAAAATGAAAGGTTTGTGTGCAAACTGAAAAAGGAATTATATAGACTCAAATAGCCCCCCAGATCCTGGTATACAAGACTAGCTAGATACCTTCAACAACAAGGCTTCAAGAGGGGAATTGTAGATAGAAATATGTATATAAAATATTAATATGACCAAAAACGGATTGTGGTAATGTATGTGGATGACATAATCGTTGGTGGTGATATGGAGCGGTTGGGACATCAATTTTCAAATTGTATGCAGACAAAGTTTCAGGTTTCCATGACAGGAGAATTTTCCTTTTTCTTAGGACTGCAAAATTTCTCAATCAAAGGATGGAGTCTTTATCTCCCAATCCAAATACCTATGAAAAAATCTAAAGAAATTTGGACTAGAATATTGCAAGCTAGTTAGCACCCCCATGGTTATAGGTTGTAAGTTATGTAGAGAAGATGAGACTCTACTGAGTTGGCCTCTTGAGTCATATTCTCCTCCAAATTATGAGACTCCCCAACCATCATAGTCATATTTTTATGGCTTCTCAAGCATTAGACAACAGATACAACAGGAGGATAAAAAATATAACATCGACCTTTGCGCAGAAGAGAAACAAAACTCAGGATTGTCATTGAGAAAAGTGGGGGACACAACAGTTGTGTTGAGTCTAAGTGACTGTAGAGAAGAGAGTCAAGTGTCAAGAGTTAAATTTTTTTACAGTAGAGTAGAGGGTCGATACTAGAGCTTGTTGAACAATGGAGTTGCAGAGCTGAAGGGAAGGATTTGGTACAACAATAGATCGGGTTTATATTTCTGAGTATTTGTATTAGCCTTCGTTTTCAGTCTGAAATTAATAGGAAAAATAGAACAGTGGCTTGATCAGGGAGTGGCATGCATTCATAAGAAGTTGTTGCCTATTACCAAGTGGTGGCTTTCTCTTTGAAGGGGGTTGGGGCATCTTATGAGTGGGTTCTCACAAAAAATTTGATGTTGTTGTAGAGGTAAATCCCCTCTGCGGACAGAGGCGATCCCTACTAGCCCAGATCGGGTCTAGCAACAATCGTATCATGCTAAGGTGCAAGTTCCTAATTGCAATAGACCAAATTGCGATGAAGGCTTACCTCAAGTCCAACGCTGTTGTTTGTAGAGAAGATGGTGCTCCCGTTTCCTTGCTCCACCAGATCACAATCCTCTCGCTTGTCGCGATCGAACACCTGCACACACAAGAAATACGACAAACACAAGCATAAAACCTGATATATGCAATTATGTATCAGTCATAGAAGACACAACTCATGATTATAATGAACAATACGAGTGGAACCATAACCAATAGTCGCTTATCATTAATTCATACAAAGGAAAATACAACCTGGCTCTGACGCTGAACCTTCCTTCGGTGGGTCGTCAGCGGAATACGTCTTGGTAAAGCTTGTCGGGAATGGGGACAAGCCTCTCTCTTCGATCGTCAATCTCCTTGCTATTGATTTAGCTCTATGAGGACTATTGCAGCATTCTTTAGGCTATGATGGCTCTTGGAGACTCAACCATTTATCCCCTTAATTCATCAATGGATGAAGGCTATGTTTATAGAGGAGAGGAGGAGGTTAGGATCCCTACAATAGTGGAAGGGAGGCCTTATCCCTTGGGAGGTTCCCCATAAGGTGGAAACAAGAGGCCAAAGGAGGAAGGTCGTGGTTATTCAGTCGAAACCACTCCTCATGACTCATCCACGAAGTTGTTGTAATCTAAACTTCACCTCTTTTTTTAAAAAACTTTCCATAAGCAGATTGGCGCGGGTGCTTAACTAGGACAGAGCACCAATTGGCGCGGGCTCAGTGTTAATTTTTCCCATTGGCGCGAGGACATAACGGGCTACCAGCGCCAAGTCAAAAACAGGTGTTTTTAGGGGTCTGCTCAGGAAATGATCAACAGAAGGAATGTTGTCCTCATGGAAAGGGATGCAATGATGGTATTTGCAAGGCATGACACTGATTATTGGTCACAGAAACGACCCTCCAATGGGCGAGATGGGGATTGCAGGGACGGTGAAAAATTACTGTGTAACAGATGTCATTAAGTTCGTTCTAATTTTCATCATAATAACAAAAAAATTGGTGGTTTTCTCCTTCTCCCTTTGGGTTTCCACGTAAAAATACTTGTGTCAATATGTGTGTGTGTTGCTCAACTAATGAACGATGTTCCCATATGAATGGTTTTTTGTACTGCACATTTAAATTCTATTTTGAATAATATTACAAATAACTAGCAGAATTCAAAGGAAATATAAGAATTGAACATAAACTTTAATAACCCCACTATTACTAATTCACCCCCTCCCCCCCGTCTTATTAATTCCTTATCCCAACATTAAAGAAAGCTCCAAGATTCTGGCATGCTATAACTGATCACTATCTTCAACAACAAGGATTCAAGAAAGGGGTTGCAAGAAGCAATGTTTACTTGAAGATGGACAAATACAATCTTCTAATCACACTAGTATACGTGGGTGATTTGATTTTTTGGAGAAACAACGATGAAATGAGTCACGAACTTTCACAAGATATGTCAAAATAATTTGAAATTTCAATGATTTGTGAGTTGTATTACTTTCTTGAACTTCAAGTAACTCAAATCAAAGCAAGTATGTTCATATCACAAGAAAAATATTTTAGGGATATGCCTGAGTGATTTGCGATAGAATTAAGTATTTTTTTTTAATTTTTGGTTTGACGAAGTTGGAGCTTGGAGTTGTTGAGAGGATTGGAGTCCTAATTTTTTACCAAGTTGGAGCTTGGATTTTTTGAGAGGATTGGAGTCCTCATTTTGACCAAGTAGGAGCTTGGATTTGTTCAATGTTGGAGCCTTGAAAAAGTCATAGATTTTTTTGTACATGTTGGAGCCTGAAATGGTTGTAAAATATGATTGGAGTCCTCACTATTTTTTATGAGAGGGTGTTTCTGGCCCATAATTCACACCCATATAGCATCACTAGACAAACTAGGAGTCCAAAAAGAACTTTAATCATTTTTGAATCCCATAACTCTACCTCTCTAAATCTATTTTGAAGAGCATATAGTGCTTTCCACCCTCCTAAAATGCTCTTCTTTCTGCAATCCTCCCAATTAATTTTGTTGTTGAAATCAATCCCAAGGTACTTGTACTCATTTACTTCTTCAAGAATGTTTCCTTCAAAGAAGAACATATGCTGACTTTGCTTCCTTTTATTAGAGAAAATAATTATTTAGGTATTTCTAGTATTGACTTGCATCCCCACTGCTCTACAAAAATTCTCAAGGGAATATAGGTGCATCTGTCATCCATGGGCCGATTTAGAAATAAATACAATATCATCATCATATAAAATAAGCTTTATCACAAACTCCCCAAACTGAACAACATATCCACCTTGCAAATTTAGCCACTCTTCCAGTTTATCAATATACAAACCAAAAAGAGTAGGGGATAGAGGGAAAACTTGTTTGAGTCCAATGTCACTTCTAAAGCTTTCTGAAATACTCGTTGAGGTTCTAATTGAGAAATTTTCAAGATGAAATACTACTGCAATGATTGATTAATTTCACCTACTTATTTATGATAATTTATTTACAGATACTTCAGCAAATTCTGAAATTAACACAACTGCGGTATTCACTTAATCATGAGCAGAAAAACAAATAGAACACATATAACGCAATAGAAACAATGACATGAACACCATTATTTTTTAGACAATTTTCCCCGGAAAAACCCAATGCGGGAAAACCGGAGCAGCAGATGAGGGTTTGTATTATTCTTCAACAGTGGAAATCATTTAAAGAAATTAGACGAGAAGATGTTTATAATACACTTGAGATAAAAATTTTGAACCCTTCGGAAGAATTTTTGACACTCTAGAGGCACCCTTCCTCCCTCAGCGTCACTCTGCTAGGCCTTCTGCGCACTTATCACGTTGGATTACGTCACTCTGCGTGGAGGACCAGTGTTTTTTCTCAGCGACGCCCCCTCTTCATCCTCCTTCTAGCTTCTTCTTCCTCTGTTGACTTCCCCTTTCTCCTTCTACCTCTGCAATTCTACCTCTACACACTCTCCTTCTGAAATGAAATTCTCTTTCTTCAAAATCAATTTCCTTCAGGTACTGAGCGTGTGCCTGGCGTGCTTTCCAAATGACCCTCGAGCCTTCTCTTATAGTCTTCTCATTGATGAATCAATGGCCTAGATTATATCTCTAATCAATGGATGAGATTAAAAGATGACTTGATCTTTGTTTTCTAGAAGATTCACACTCTGCTTTATTAATACCCTTTAATTATTTAATTTCCCTAATTTTAGACTTAGGGATCACTTTAAAATAATTAATTATTTTAATAAAGCATGATCTAAGTGGATTTCCACAAATGGTTTTTGGGTTCTTTGGAATAATGATGTCCAAGCCTCTTCCCAAAATATGAGACTTGGAACACTTTCCAATGCTACAAAATCAACACTCCCTCTTAGCGAGGAAAGTGTTTAAGAAAAATACCAAATGCATCTTCTCTGACTTGAAGCATCAACTGCGTTGATGATGTCTTGGCTGCTACCCCTCATCTCTGCGATGTTGCCATCTGTACTGTTGTCTGTGATACTATCTTTTCCACTGCCTCATCAGTACGGCAGCTCCCTCTGAATCTTAAGTCCACCCATCCCCATATTTTCCCTAAAGTAAGTAAACTTAATCTTACCCAGAGCTTTCGTGAGGATATCTGCCACCTATTCTCTTGTAGGAATTTACTTCAACTGTACAACTCCTCGTTGGACATAGTCTTTGATGAAGTGGCATCTAATTTCAATGTGCTTCGATCGGTCATGAAACATAGGATTCTCATGGAGCTTGATGCAACTCTGATTATAACACAAAATTCTGGTCAGTTCCGTCCTTTTCTTGAGCAAGTTCATGAGAAGCTTGCAAATCCATATGGCCTCACATGAAGCTATGCTAGCGGCCATATATTCAGACTCGGATGATCTCAGTGCCACGGATTTCTATTTCCTACTACACGAGGAATTCATTCCTGATCTGAGACTGAAACAATACCCACTGGTACTTTTCTGATCCACCGGGCTTCCATCCCAATCTGCTTTAGTGAACCCACTCAACTGCATTTCATTGGCCTTGGTGTACTTTAACCCATACTCGACTGTCCCCTTCAAGTATCTGAGAACATGTTTGGCTGCTACCCAGTGAGCCCTCCTTGGTTCTACCATGAATTTACTAAGGGTACTCACAGCATAACAGATGTCTGGTCTAAATTTGACCAGGTACATCAATAATCCTATGAGTTTCCTATACAAGGTAGGGTCAGCTTCATCATCCTCAAACATGTCGATCTTCTTCCAGTTTGTGATCATTTGTGTAGCCATGGGTCTATATTCCTCCATCTGAAACATCTTTAGGATCTCTGTAGTGTATATTCCTTGCCCTAGGAATATTTCTCCCTTTTGCTGCCAAACCTCCAAACCAAGAAAATAGTGCATCTTCCCCATATCCTTCATGTCAACTTTTGTAGCCAAATTTTCCTTGCAGTTTCTGATGAGCTTAGATGATGTAGTTAAGAATAGATCATCCACATATAATACCATAATTAGCGGCTCATCCCCTACTTTTAGATAGTAGATATTTGGATTTGCATCACTCTTGAAAAATCCCATTTTCTGTAGGTAGCTATCAATCCTCCCATACCATGCTCTATGGGCTTTCTTTAGTCCGTACAATGTTTTCTTAAGCCTGCATACATGAGTCTTTTTCTCATGTGCCTCAAAACCCTCTGACTACTCTATGTACACTTCCTCTTCTATCACCCCATTCAAGAACGTTGTCTTGGAATCCATCTGGTGAATTTCCCATCACATCTGCGTTGCAATAGAAATGACGAATCTGATCAAAGTGTACCTAGCTATAGGGGCGAAGGTTTCTTCATAATCGATCCCTTCCTTCTGTGCATATCCCTTAGCCACAAACCTAGCGTTGAATTTCTCTTTATTTCCATCTGCAGCATACTTGATCTTGTAGATCCACCTTGATCCTACAACCGATCTATTCTGATGTCTAGGGACTACTTCCCATACATCGTTAGTCATGATGGAGTTGTGCTCTTCCACCATAGCATCTACCCACACCTAATGTTGAGTTGCCTCTTGAAAACTAGAGGGTTATCCAACCTCTGCTACAAGTGCTTGGTACATGTCTAGCTGCCTACGTACCCTCTTCTCATTTCTAGGGGCTCCAATAAATTCCTCTGCATCCCTCAGAGTTTGTTGGAGTTCTCTGCTCATGCTTCCACTAGTGGTGGGTGGATTTACTTTCTCTCCTTCTTGCACTTCCTCGGAAGAACTTTCCTTAGAAACCTTGTTTCATGGAGAGGCATTAGAGCCATCTTCTGTAGGTCATTGTGGATGAACTAGCGGATCCTCCTATGACTTCGCATATTTAGACATTTCCTAGGATCTCCTGAAGGCTCTGTCCTCCATGAATTTCTCGTCCCATCTTACTACGATCTTCCTATTCTTAGGAATATATATGTGATATTCCTTCGCATTTTCACTATATCCCAAAATGTATCATTTCTCTACAATCTGAGCTAACTTCTTACTCTTCTCATCAGGTACATGGAAATATGCTATACTGCCAAATATCCTGAAGTGGCTCACCTCGGGCTTGCTCCCAGTGAACACACTCTCAGGGGTAACTTTACCCAATGCTCTATGAGGCACCCTGTTCTACACATACATTGTTGTATTGCAAGCTTTTTCCCACATAAATTTGGGCATGTCTTGATCATACATCATCTCCCTCATAACTTCCACAATGGTCATGTTCTTCCTCTCTACAACCCCATTCTGCTCTGGATTATATGGATTTGTCCACTCTCTTGATGCCTTCCTTTGCACAGAATCTTGTAAAGTCTTTATCAATATATTCTCCACCATTATCTGATCGCAACTTCTTGATCCGCTTTCCGGTTAGATTTTCTAACAAAGCCTTGAATTCTTTGAATCACTCAAATACCTCATCTTTGGCATTTAGAAATTAGATCCATGTCTTTTGGGAATGGTCATCAATAAAAGTGACAAAATTCTTTGCACCACTAAGAGCATTCGTGGACATTGGTCTGCAGGTATCTGATTGTATCAATTCCAACACACTCTTGGCCCAATTGTTGCTTCTTGGAAATGTTGCCTTGGCATACTTCCCTAATACGCACCCCCTGCAGACATCGTCTTTCCTAGTGCTAAGTTGTGGAGCTCCCGTGACAGTCTTCCTGAAGATCTTCAAGGCTCCATGATGTCTATGCCCCATTATTCTACGCCATAATTCATTCAAATCCCTTTCATCGGTACTACCTATCAGTGCCATTGGAAACTTGAGTTGTAACTTATACAGTTTATGGCTCCTTACTCCAATTTGTGCCTTCCTTTTCCAACTAGAGTGTTTGACATAAACTTTGTTTCCAATAAAGTATACATCGTAACCCTTGTTCTGAAGTTGAGATACCGAGAGCAAGTTCATCCCCAATCATGTTATATGCAGTACGTTGGTGTCCCGAAGCTTGTTACCAGCTTATGTTTGAAATATTATGGTTCCTCTTCCAATGGGGGTACACTTGGCCTTGTTTCCCATTGTGATCTAAAAATTCATATGCTCTTCCTCGTAGCTCGAGAAGAATTCTCGAACTCCCTTCATGTGATAATATGCTCCATTGTCAATATAATAGACTCCTGGAGAGGTTGTGCTTGACACACAAGCAAAATCCTCTTCTATTTTGGACGCCATAACTAAAACATCGTGATCCATTTGTTTCTCCATGTGTTCTGGAGAACTGCGTGAACCCTTCTGAGTTGATTATGCATCATTGTTGCACCTTCGTATCATTGCATAACCCCCTCTTCTATCTCTTATCTTTTTCTCATATACCATGTGAAATTTTCAAGTTGAAATACTACTGCAGTGATTGATTAATTTCACCTACTTATTTATGATAAGTTATTTACAGATACTTCAATAAATTTTGAAATTAACACAATTGCAGTATTCACTTAATCATTAGCAGAAAAAAATAAAAAATAGAATGCATATAACGCAATACAAAAAATCACATGAACACTGTTATTTTTTGTACAATTTTCCCCAAAAAAACCCAATGCAGGAAAACCAATACATTAGATGAGAGTTTGTATTATTCTTCAGCAATGGAAATAATTTACAGAAATTAGACGAGTAGATGTCTAGAATACACCTGAGATAAATTTTCTGAACCCTTAGGAATGATTTCTGACACTCTGGAGGCACCCTTCCTCCCTCTACATCACTCTATCGGAACTTCGGCATAGTCACTGCGCTGGACTGCGTCACTCTGTGTGGAGAACTAGTGTTTCCCCCTCTGCACCCTCTTTCTGGATTCTTCTTCCTCTTCTAACTTCCCTTTTCTCCTTCTACCTATGCAACTCCGCCTCTACACCCTCTCCCTTTGAAATTGAATTCTCTTGCTTCACAATCGATTTCCTTCGGGTAACTGAGTGTGTGCCCAGCTTGCTTTCCAAATGATCCTCAAGTCTTCTCTTATATTCTTCTCGTTGATGAATCAATGGCCCGGATTATATCTCTAATCAATGGTTGCAATTAAAATATGGCGTGATCTTTTTTTCTATAATATTCACACTCTCATTTATTAATACCCTTTAATTATTTAATTTCCCTAAGTTTAGACTTAAGGATCACTTTAAAATAATTAACTATTTTAATAAAGCATGATCCGAGTGGAATTTCCACAAACGGTTTATGGGTTCTTTGGAATATTGATGTCCAATATTCTTCCCAAAATATGATACTTGTAACACTTTCTAATGCTACAAAATCAACACTAATTTTGACTTTCACCTCTTCATAAATTCTATGGACAACAGCTTTATAATGCAAAGGAATTTCAAGTTCTTACATTCTACGCCACAACTTATATCTAGGGACTATGTCAAATTACTTTTTGAAGTCAACAAAACAGCGTAATACTTCTTTATCCTTCCGAACCTTTTCAATAATGTATCGCATCGTGATGCCATGATCCACTATAGAATTCCTCAGCCTAAACCCTGCTTGTCCTTTTTCCCTCTTTTCTTTTACTTCATCCCACTTACTGATTCTATTTTCTACCATGCTGCCAAAAATATTTGAAAACAAAGGATTGATAATAATGGTTCTATAATTGGAAGGATTATTAATGTCTCCACTTTTAAAAATGGATATTTCTAGGCTAGTTGTCCAGTTTCTTGGGAATCCTTGTTGAATGATGTTGTTGAATATTTCCATGTTGTGTGGTGCAAGAGTGTTCATTCCCCATTTTAGATACTCTGCTTGAAGTTCAACCAAGTCCTTTTCCTTTCCTATTTTCAACTTCTTAATTCCAATCTCCACCTCCTACAATGTGAAGAGCATTGTAGTTGTTTTGATCCCTAGGGGAAGCTCAACCTCTTATTCTTTCTCATAGAGTTGTCTTCCATATTCAAACCATTGATTGGTTGTAATATTATTTTCGATTTTCTTCTTCATTGGTTGAAGTTCCTACCATAAAATATTTGGTTATTCTTTCCTAGATATATTAACTCTTCTCACCTTGTTTGCATGAATTCGTCTTTTTTCCTTTTTAGTATCTGCTTATATGACTTTACATTCATCTTCTCCTTGCCTTTATTTTTCAAGGTTCTCCCTGCCATTTTGCGTTCCTCATCAAACCAATTTGATTTTGATTTCCTATTTTTTTTCTCTTTTGCACTTCACAAGTGCACTTTGAACTATATTTGTTAACCGGTGACTGTTGAAGCTTTGGAAACCGATTTTCTCCTTTTGAAGTAATCTCTCAAGCATTGTCTTGAAGATAGTACAATTTTCTTGTGTTAGAAAAAATTTTCCCCTTGGTAGTGATTTCTAAGAGCATTGGGTTTTTATCCTATGTTTCCTTTCTTCTAACCATGATAAATTTATATAAATTAGGTTATGGTCTGATTTTAAGTCCCAATTATGCTCTCCAATCTTAACTTTGTCTGTCTTTTCTATCAAGCTTTGTGAACAAATCACTTAATCAACGACACTTGCCTCATTTTATGTGTTGCAAGTGAAGTTCCCGGACCTTTTCCATCTATATAGACTATTGAAAATAATTAAGTTTAAAGCACCACACAGTGTAAGAAACTCCTCTCCTTATTGATTTCTAACTTTGTCATCTTTTGAACATCTCACCATTGGGGATTCTCCTCTTCAGCGAGCCAAATATGATTATGATCCTCTTTGCAAAAAGAATATTAGATTGTTGATTTGTTGTTCTAGCATTAAAATCATCCATTAAAAGCACTTCTCCCTGCTGAGAGTACGCACCAATATATTGCTTTAAAGCTGCATTTGGACCCTTGTTGTCTAGCCCCTTATTTTTGTAAGTTTTTGAGACTTGAGGGGAAAAATAGCATGCTACAATTCTTATGTGATTCTCATTATCTAATATTTTGAACCATAAATATTGTTTATTTTCATCTTCTTTCAACAACTAAAAGTGATGGCCTTCTTTTTCTTTCACTAAAAATAGTATTCCCCCATACCCTTCGCCATTTTCTACTACCTTGTTCGAAACTGCTAACTTCAAATAACCGTCAAACACATGAGCGTTGCAACCATCATGTTCATTAGTTTCCGTGAGACAAATTATGTCTCTACCTTCCGTGATAGGCCCTAACCCAGTTTCCCTCCTCCAAGGGTATCCTCTATAATTCCAACAAACTAAACTTAGGGAGACCTGGGTAGGATTTGACTGTTACGCAATTTGACACATAAAACTCAAATTTGAGTCTCCACTCCTTTTCATCCATGTTTCTCTTGTTGTTTTCCTCCCTATTATCGAATTCTCTATTTTTTCTTTACTTCCAGCTTGCTGCCCTTTTTTTTTTAGTCCCAAACACTGCAATAAATGTCCTTTTCCCTTCATTTATTGCTGCCCTAATTTTCTCCACTTCCTCCCTTGTCTCCTCTTGTTGTTTGTTGTTTTAATCTTCATCTAGAAAGAAGTGTGAGCCTTTCAAGAGTTTCTTTTTGCTCAAGATATGGTGTTTGTCTTGCACGCTTTGCATGGTGACTTTTATGGGATGAGACCTCTCTTCATATATCTTCCCCACACTCCTTGCTTCGAAAAATTTCCCTTTCCAGTTTAGTGTCTCTTTCAGCAAGTCCCTTGTCAAATTGAAAGTACTTTCATTCCTCCCATAATCTCTTATTCCCTTGATAATAAAGTTTGTTTCCTTGCCTTTTATTTCTTTGTGTTCTCTTTCATGTGCTATACGAGCACTTGCATCTTCTTCTTCCTTTGTCCTTATGTAACCATTAGCGTCTTCAACTCTATCTTTGATTTATTTTGGATTGTCTTTCCCATTGTTCTTTTTTTGTTTTCTCTTTTGAAATATCTTTTTGTTAAGATACTTGTGTATCTACCTCAGTTTCTTTAGAAATTATCACATCCTTGCTTTTTGATCTTGATTCTGTCATGGTTTCCCACATTGTCTTCATGCTTTTCCATTCTTGTTTTCCTGTCTCTAGAGCCTCTTGTAACATTGTTACCTATTCTTTTAAAATTATATTACCTTCCATTAAACATTGATTTGCTGATATGATCTCTGAATTTTGTTGTCCCTTTCTTGTTCTTTGCCTTCCAAAATCTCCAGGCTTGTCTTGAACTTCATCAGTTCTTCGACATAGAGATTTGATGACCAAGTAAGAGGTGTGGATGTGGGACTATAAATGGTTGACTCTTCTTTATTTTTTTTTCTCTTATTTATTTTCCTTCTATGGAGTTCTTTTCTTTTTCTTTGTCTTTGTTCCCATTTGAGGCAAGCAAGCGTATGCCTTAAAATGCCCCGATATTTCTTTGCATTTACCCAAATCCACTTTCCTATTTTTTCTGTTGAAGTAATTTTGACTTGACCTAAATGATTGGTTTCTACAGAACCTTAGATTTCCTTGCCATTTTAAAGATTTTCTATTGATTTTCTTTCCATTTTAAGATGAGAAAATCCTCTCGAGCAGAAAGCCCGAACAAAAAATCCTCTCGAACATAAAATACTCAATAGTTCTCACAGGAGGATATCAAAAACGCGTGGAGGTTACCACGCCATTGGGCTAACCCATCATTAAACTAATCATGTTAATTATTTATTCTTTCCCAAATTTTTATCTCTAATTTACGGAGGAATTGGTAATACGATGAACCAGCTTGTAAGGGACAATGGCGGAGAACCCTCTACTAAACTTTGATTAAGGTTCCTTAATAGAGAATTTTCTTCATCTTTTATTTTATAGTTTTTTCTTCAATTCTTTATTGAAATATGTATTCTCTTATTTTAAAGCTTTTTTTGTTTCACTATTTTCTTATTTTTGACTTCTTAATTTCTTGAAGTAGTTTTTGAGTATAATTTTTTAAATTAAAAATTTCTTTCGTATTTTTTCCATTACTTCTTTGTAAAACATATTGGCGAAATAATTATGTTTTTTTTCTCTTACTTTCTTATTTGTTTATATTTGGTGAGCTCGTTTTCCAAATTTTTTATTCACAAATTAATTTGATATTTCAATTGTTATTCTTGAGTACATTGAATTGTGGTGTCTTGAGTGATGTTTGGTACTTAGAACAAGTTAGATATTGCTTCTTTCAATTTTTAAACTTTGATAATAAAAAAGTTTCTCAAAATTTTAATTAAATGTAATTTTTAAATAACTCTCAAGTTATAAACTCCTTTACACACATACACACCAAATATATATTACAAAAGTAAATTATATATATATATATATATATATATATATATATATATATATATATATATATATATATATATATTAATTATTCATAATTTCTTGAATTTAAAAATAGCTTTCTTATGCTTTTAACTTTTTTTTAAAAGATCTTCCTTCAAAATTAAATACTTTTAAATTCTTATATATATATATATATATATATATATATATATATATATATATAAGAATTTAAAAGTATTTAATTTTGAAGGAAGATCTTTTAAAAAAAAGTTAAAAGCATAAGAAAGCTATTTTCGTTAGAAAATTATGAATAATATTAATATATATATATAATATATATATATATATATATATATATATATATTCATATTATTCATAATTTCTTGAATTTAAAAATAGCTTTCTTATGCTTTTAACTTTTTTTTAAAAGATCTTCCTTCAAAATTAAATACTTTTAAATTCTTATATATATATATATATATATATATATATATATATATATATATAAGAATTTAAAAGTATTTAATTTTGAAGGAAGATCTTTTAAAAAAAAGTTAAAAGCATAAGAAAGCTATTTTTAAATTTAAGAAATTATATATATATATATATATATATATATATTAATTATTCATAATTTCTTGAATTTAAAAAAGTAGATTTCTTATGCTTTTAACTTTTTTTAAAAGATCTTCCTTCAAAATTAAATACTTTTAAATTCTTATATATATATATATATATATATAACAAAAAACATTGAAGTACAAAGGATATTCAATGTTTAAAAAAAAAAATTGTTATATATATTTAAAAATATTCCTTCAAAATTAAATACTTTGAAACTCTTATATATATGGTAAACAAAAAAACCAATGAAGTAAAAGGATATTCAATGTTTTAAAAAGAAATTGTTATATATATTTAAAACTGTGAATAATTCTTACTTTATTGCAATGCTGATCTGGATTTATGCAGGAACACAATAATACACAGAACTAAACATAAACATAGAGATGCAGTGAAAATAATATTTCATTTCATTAATATCAAATAACAGGAATATGCTTACAGACATAATGGAAATGAACTAGCTAGGGCGCCGGTAGCGTATCTCTAAGAACAGATGTGGTTGCTACAGGCCTCTAAATTGTGTGACAATGAGGCTTGAAGGCCTATTTATTGTTGAGAAACAATGGAAAACCATAAACATCCAAAAACCTAACCCTAGGAGATGAAGCACCAAAATTGTGGACCCTATTTGGGTAAATTGGTACATCGATCTTCCTGGGGACGTAACTTTGGCATACAATCTTCGTTTGGCGTGCATCATACCTTGTTAGAAAGATATATCCAAGGAATCCAACTTTTGAGTGAGAAACACCATTCTATGGACCCATGTTGCTCCTTTTTTTCCCAAAAAACGTCGTTTAGGGCCTCAAAACGACTCTGGAAGTCCAAGACCCGAAAAACTACTAAAAATAGCAAGTTGTGATGAAAGTAAAAAGCTAAAAGAACTGATGATGTGGGTCCAAATGGAATATGTGGGTGGACACAAATATCCACCTGGATCATTCCTCCCTCCTTACGAAGCAATGGTCTCCATTACGTTAAGTTCTTCCATGAGAGGAAAATTCTGTTGAACTTTGTATTGGATTTGTCCAGGATGTCGTGGACCTGCTGGCGGACGTGCTGGATGCGTTCAATAAATTTGGTTTCCTCAGACAGTACATGTGTGGATTATGTCTGTGTAGTCACATGAGGTATGGAAACATCAAGCGACAGTGCACCGAGGTTCAGATCAATGGATTTCTTGTCCTGACAGTGTAGAGGAACCTCTGTGGGTGAGGAGAAAATGTCCTCGTATTCCTCCACGACTTTGTCCATCTATTGCAACCGTGCAGAGGAGCCCTGTTTTGAGGTTTTGGCCACAATATTCTTCTTTCCCTGTGAGCGATTTGTAAGGAAAATAAACTTCCTGGTTTGGGAAACAATCTTATTGCGTTGTTTTGTGATAGTCAAGGAGATGGCATGAGGTGGTACTACCTTCGGTATCCTGTACAATTTATTTCCCAAAGTAATAACAACAGAATGAGGCCTAGACTCATACACAGCATGTCGCATCCACAAGTATGATTGGCCCAATAATACATTAGCTACATCAAGAGGAGCAACATCACAAAATACCTCATCTATGAATGGCTTGATGTTGTACAGAATGCGGCACTGCTGGCGGACGCGGAGATATCTCTCTGGGTGAAGCCACCTGATGGTATATGGCTGCGGGTGTGCCATGGTCGGTAGGTCGAGCTGCTTCATGATCTCTGCTGAAATTAGGTTATTTTGGCTTCCGCTATCGACAAGGAATTACAGTGGAGAACCCTTCACCCACATCTGTGAATGGAAGAGGCGCTCCCCCTCCTCTGGATCCTCGGGATCCTCCCATTAGATTTTGGTGGTGGCAACAATGGCACTAGGGTCTGCATCAATGATCTGCTTCCCTTTGTCATCTCCCTTGTCTGGCTCTGGCTTAGGATCAGAACATGTATCTGATTCAGGTGCCTTCAGTTCGGCCACCAGTGACTGTTTGGCCCAACACTTGTTTGTGTTGTGAGTGGGGCTCAGGGAAAATTTTAGGGGCTAATATTCACAAGTGGGCTAATTTTCCATGTTTTTTCCAAAAAAAAAAAATCATTAATTTTTATTTTTTCTAAAATTTATTCGCCCAAATTTTATAGTATAAAATTGTTTTACCTTTAAAATCACCAAAATTGTATATGGAGACTATATAAAATTATTATAAATTTGAATAATTTTACAAAAACATTGTCAAAATTTTTATAAATTGCATATTATGTACTAGTGAGATTCACTAAGGTTTCTAATCTTTAAAATAATTTTCCATCCTTAAAATTTTCCCTGGTGGGGCTGTTATGAAATTCACACCACTTTCCCGTGTCCTTATTTGGATTTTTGGTGTTGTTCTGAGTCGTCTCGCTTTGGCTTTGCCCCCTGTTCTGTGGTTTGGGGGCACCTTTCCTTGGCTTCGAATTCGCGGATCCAAATTCTCGCTTCTTCTGCTTAAATTCTTGCTCGATCTTGGCGGCATAGCGATATGTCGTGCCAAGTGAGGTAATGTCGAGGAACTCCATTTCCTCCTGAATGTGTTTGTGTAGACAGCTACGGTACTTGAGCACCAAATGTCTCTTTGAATCTTTAATACCTAACTTTGTGCACAGGGTATGGAACAAATTTGTCAGTTCGTGCACATCTTGATCCCTTTGTTGCCACAACGTGGTCCATTGGATGTATTTGTCTTCATATCTCCCCACGAGGTAATAGTGTTCCTTGATTCCATCTCGGAATGAATTCCAAGTGGGTGTGGCCGAGAACAGTGAGGGTTCCCTCTCGTCCTTTTGCTCACAGTAGGTTTCCCACTAGTCTTTGACATGGGGGGCAGCTTTGATGAGTGCAAAAATAATATTTTCTCGGTCGGAGAAATCATGGACTGAGAAATACCCTTCTAGAAAATTCAACCATCCATCTACAACATCTGCATCCATCTAGCCTTCAAATACAGGAATTTCAAAGTTTACTTGTACCTTGAAGGGAGTGGCGCCTCCAGAGTGGTTGTTGGATGCAGATGTGTCGTAGGTGTGAAGCCGTTGAAGGATTTGAGCAAAGTTATCCATCATCACATTCTTTTTTTTCTTGAGGGCCTCCTCGAGCAATATTTTGATAGGATCTCCTGCTCCCTCGTCTTTATTTTCTTCCGCCATGGGAGGTCGTCGGGGTTTGTGAGGCTGATCTTGCAGGGGTTCAACCTGATTGAGCCCTAACTCCTTATACCCTAACCTTGTTGGGGACATGTAAATAAAAGCAGAGAAAGAGCAGACCGTTCTGATACCACTGATCTGGATTTATGCAGGAACACAATAATACATAGAAATAAACATAAACATAGAAATGCAGTGGAAATAATATTTCATTTCATTAATATCAATTAACATAAATATGATTACAGACATAATGGAAATGAACTAGCTAGGGTGTTGGTAGTGTATCTCTGAGAAGAGATGTGGTGGCTACAGGCCGTTGAACGGTATTAGAATGAGGCTTGAAGGCCTATTTATTGTTGAGAAACAATGGAAAACCCTAAACATCCAAAAACCTAACCCTAGGAGATGAAGCGCTAAAACTGTGGGCCTCGTTTGGGTAAATTGGTACATCAATCTTCCCGGGGACGTAACTTTGGCATACGATTTTTGTTTGACGCGCATCATACCTCGTTAGAAATATCTATCCGAGGAATCCAACTTTTGAGTGAGAAACATCATTTTTAAACCCATGTTTCTCCTGGTTTTCCCAAAAAACGTCGTTTAGGGCCTCAAAACGGCTCTGGAAGTTCAAGACCCAAAAAATTGCTAAAAATAGTAAGTTGTGCTGAAACTGAAAAGTTGAAAGAACTGATGGTGCGACTCCAAATGGAATAGGTGGGTGGTCACCAATATCCACCTGTATCAATTTCTTTTTTATGTGTACATTGTAAATTTATGTATAATATAAAATATTATATATATTAATATATCTCATAATATTTGTTTTTTTTAACCTTCTTAATTGAGTTTTATAGGTATTTTTTTAATATCACTAATTAATAATGTCGTTACAATGGTATTTTGAATTATTAATAATGAGTGTTTTAAGATTCAATAAATCTCATTTAATGTGATTGACATACATGATCTGAATGGAGTGTGTTAGCATTGTTGTGCTAATTACTCAATCAAATTATAAATTCAATGTATTTTGTGTGCTTAACGGTTCATGGTTTGTTGCAAATTATCAAGTCTCACATGCACTTTTAATGTTAATTGAGTGAGCAATTTAACATAAAAACAAGAGTTGAACAGCAGCAAATAAAGTACAAAATATCACCATGCATAACATTAACACGGGTCTTTGATGAAGGAGTTCACCCCTCTTGGGCTATATCTCCTTGGTCCAGCTTCCATGGCTTGGGCCTCTATATTATGCTCAATTTATCAAATTCACCTATTTATATTGCTCTTTTGCTCCTGTAACCTGCTCCAATGAGTCCATAATGGCTCAAAATGTTCAACTAGCCTCTTTCTGAGCTTGAATTGGTCGAAAATTGCAAAAGTTATGCCTCTTCAATTTTCCCCACTATCTCAGGCCCTAAACTAGCTAACTGTAACTAAAACTGGCAGTTTCCCCAAATTTTTAGGTCTGCCAATTAAATCGCAATTAGTATTAAGTGACAGCTTAGGGCTAGTTAAGCACACTTAAGCGCTATACCCACACATAAGTTAATCCATAATTTAATTTTGTATTAGCGCATAATTAAACCTTGATTAGGGTTAAAAAATCGTGGTTTAGAGCTTTTAAAACTCTGCTTAACTCTGAGCTCCGTCGGAGGTCACATGTTGAGGTTCTATGGGCTGGCAGCTAGCCCCTGCCTTACCCCCACCATAAAAAAAAATTAATTTAAATATAATCAGAAGCCTATACATGTTAAGAAATTTCGGTAGGTGAGACAGTAGCTTGTGTGGCTGTGTGGCGGGAGGTCTTAGGGTCGAACCCTAGCGCCTCTGCCGAAACCTATCCCAAAATTTTTACAACGCCATACAATTTGAGGGGGGGCATCTGGCAGCCCTAGGCTGCACCATGTGTCCTCGCCCGATTGGCTTAAAATTAAACCAATAAAATTACACCATGTCACCCCAAATACGAACCACTGGCATGCTGCCAAGTGGCGCTTACCATTCGCCAGAGGAATCGCCAATCAAATGACCTGCATAGTCAGCATGCCACATCAACAGTATGGACTATTGATTGGGCATCTGACTGTCATTTTTTTTTTAAATTTACCTGTTTGGCAAAGCAGACAAAAGTCATTTCCGGGAGCATACGACGACTGTTTTTCATGAAACAAGTGCGTCAAATTAAAAATGGCGAGCACTACGTGGTTGTTTAGGTTCCGAGCCAATCTGAGTACTTTTATTTTTTACATAAAACTAAGCCCCTGATCATTCCTCTCCATTGGAAGCTTTTGGATCCCAAAATATCATATTCAGTTGTTGAACATGTGCGGGTACAGTTCCCTCGCCTTCCCAATTTCAATCCATTTGGCCTTTGAAGGATTTGTTCCTTTCAGCCCCACTCGAAGATAGTCGACACTTCCTCTTATCGATGTACTTATCCTCCTATCAAGTATGGTGTCTTGTTGTAGCTCAACAAAGAAATATGGAGAAAAATCTTCAATATATGGTAGTTGAACATTCTCTCCTTGATCTTCAATCAAAGGAGGCTCATACAATCTAAAATTTTCAACATTAACAACTAAATAAATTTTCATCTATGAAGGAAAATCAAGCTTGAAGGCATTGTTACCAATGTTTTCCAGAATTTTGAAAGGACCATAACGGATTGGTTTAATATTTTTACCTTCTCCTTGAAGCCCTTCCTTGCTAATGTGAAGCCAAACTTCATCACCAACTTGAAACTTATGATCCACCCGATGTTTGTCATGCCTCGCCTTGTACCTGCCTTGAATTTTCTCTAGATGCTCTTGCACTGCTTGATGAATCAACTAAATTTGCTTAATCAATTTCTTTTCTTTATTTAGGTCGCTATGTCCATCAATAGCTACATATTTCCCAAATATTAAATCCAATGGCGACTTTGGAAAATAACCAAGACATGCCTCAAATGGCGATGTTTGAGTAGAAGAATGTTTGGCACGATTGTAATCATGTTAAATGTAATGCAACTGTTCATCCCACAACTTAGGATGTTTGTTGCAATATCCTCTAAGACGATGAATGATTGTTATATTAACCACCTCGGTCTGACCATCTGTTTGCAGATGAAAGGTTGTATTCTTCTTCAACTTAGTGTCCATCAAGTCCCACAAACTTGACCAACAAATTCCCAACAAATTGAGAATATCAATCTCTTACAATAGATGTAGGCAACCCAAAATGAACCCAAACATTTTGAAAGAAAATATGAGTTGTTTTTTTAGTTGTAACTGTCTTTTTACATGGCATCAAAATACACATTGTGTTGAACCTATCCACAACTACAAACAAATAATCATGACCTCTTTTCAATAAAGGAATACCTCCTATAAAATCCATTGAGGTGCTCTCCCATGGACGTGAAAGAACCAAAGAACATCCTTTAATAGAACGTGACACACTTTCAAGCATATGAGGCCAATAACAATACCTCTAAATATTTGACATTGCTTTGCTTACACCAAAATTTCCTTCAATAAGAGAAGTGTGTGCTTCCCTTATGACATTCAATCTCTCACCTTATGGAGTACAAATTTTTCCCAAATGATACAACAATTTATAGTGAACATGATTATCTAATTCCTCAACTTGGCAACCTTCACTCAAGTTTGCATAAACATCTTGAAATTCATTGTCAAATGCATACTGTTCATTGTAACTTTAATGTAAAACAAAATTATTCTCGAGTAAATTAGCTCCATTTATAATAGGCCTAGAAAGCATATCAGCAACCTTGTTTTATATACCTTTCTTATACCTGATAACCAAGTGGAATTTCTGCAAGAATCCCATCCATCGAAAGTGCCTTGATTGTTGCAATTTGGTTTGTGTTTTCAAGTATTGCAACGGTTGATGATCGGTTTAAATGATGGTTTCATTTCCCATCAAATAATGTTTCTATTTCTTCACACTTTGTACCAATGCATATAGCTCATTTTCATATGTAGGATAATTTATCATTGCACCATAAAACATTTTACAATGGAATGAAATAGACTTACCATATTGTAAGAGGATTGTGCCCATGGCATAGTCACTTGCATATGTCTGAATCTCAAAGGGTTGTCTCAAGTACGGTAATGCTAATATTGGAGCTGAACTAATCTTTTGCTTCAAAGCATCAAATTATTTTTGTTGATTTCCTCCCCACTAGAAGACTTTCTTAATACTTGTCAATGCATGTAACATAGCTACAATAGAGGAAAAAATAGCAATGAATTTCCTCCAATACTGTGATGCTCCTAGAAAAATTCTTACCTTCGTGACTAACTTGGGTGTAGGCCAATTCATAATGACCTCAACTTTAGAGGGGTCTATCTTCAGCTCACCTCCTCCAACAATATGTCCCAAATACACTAATATTTTTTTCCAAATTCACACTTTGACATCTTTAAAAACAATTTCTCTTTTCTCAAGACATCACGCACCTTGTTTACATGCATGACATGTTCTTCTCATGATTTGTTGAATATCAAAATATCATCTAAGTATACAATGACAAACTCATCTAGAAATGGTGATAATACATCATTCATAACTCTCGTGAAAGTATTTGGAGCATTGCAAATACCAAAAGGAATAACAAGCCACTCAAACAATCCTTGTTTAGTTTTAAATGTGGTCTTCCATATGTCCTCTTTAGCTATTCTAACTTGCTGATAACCACTTCTTAAATCTAACTTAGTGAAATACTTTGCATACCTCAACTTATCAAGAAAATCATCAATCCTTGGGAGCAGATAACGATTCTTTATTGTGATTTTCTTAAGTGCATGGAAATCCACACACATCCACCATGTACCATCCTTCTTGGGTACCAATACAATCGGTGAACCACATGGTGAGGTAGATGGACGAATGATACCTTTGCTCAACAATTATTGGATTTTCTTCTTGATTTTTGCACTTTCCATTATCGACATGCGATACATGTCAATGTTATGGAGTGGAACATCTTGTTGTTGTTGTATCTCATGTTGCATTCCCCTCTTGGGAGGTAACCCCTTTGGCTCTTGAAACATCTCTCCATGTTGACTTACCACATCAAACAAATTAGATTTTAATCTATCATCACAACCTTCAAAATATTCAAAATAATTTTCATTCTTTTTCTTGATCATAAGAAGCACAAAATTTTTTCTTGAGTTTACTAGTCTCTTCATTTTCCCAGCATTAACCAAAGAGAGGTTTAGCTTTTTGCGATGAGCTCTCACAATATATTCCACCCCATATTTGAACAAGTGGTACTTGTTCTCATGGCGATAAAAGACTAATTTCCTGTCATAGAGATATGGACTACCCAAAACAATTCCAGATATGTCAAGTGATACAACATCTAACTCAACTTCATCAATAAAATTTGCGGTAATTGCAAACCAAAAAATGCATTTTCTTGTAACCTGTAAGTTTGTATCTTTGTTTATCCAACCCAATGGGTATGGATTATGATGAGGTAAGGTTCCAAGATTCAGCTTCTTGACTAAATCTTCAGATATTTAGTTCTCTTAAGACCCACAATCAAATAGTGTTTCAATTTTTGTATGTTTTGAGATCATTCTTACATGAAACAACTCTATTCTTGCTTCTTCATTTGGAGTGGTATCGTGACAATTTGAGGAACTAGTACTTGCATGGCTTCTTTTCCTTTTGTGACCATGGTTGCAACTTTAGTCTCATATCCTAAATCAGATCCAAGATCATGTTGTGCGGTTGTTGTAATCACGATTGTCGTTAGAACAAAACCCGCAGGTTTTAGTCTCCGCTACAATCACCAGAGTTAGGATCCACGAGAGGTGGTTAGTCCATGTCGCGAAACACACGGGGAGCGTTGAACCCAATGTCCAACAATTTCCCCCCTCAACGCGAGTTGGGTGAGTTTCAAACTTGAGACCTGTCGCTCTTATACCACTTGTTGGAATCAAGATTTTCGTTTGACCAAAACCCACAGGCTTTAGTCTCCACTACAATCGCCAGAGCTAGAATCCAGGAGAGGTGGTTAGTCCATGTCGTGAAACACACGGTGAGCGTTGAACCCAATTTCCAACAATAGCAGTTTTCTTTTGTTTCCCCTTATTGTTTAATTTCTTAGGCCTCAATTCTGGATGAAGTTTCCAACAGTGGGCTTCATCATGACCCTATTTGGAACAATGGGTACATGTGGTTTTCTCCCCTTACTTCTTAATGGACGTATTCTTCTTTTTTTTACCCTTGAAACCATTTCCTTTTTCACCACCCTTGAATGGCTTATTTTTACCCTCATCTTGTACATTTTTCCCTCTTACCTCAAGGTGTGTATCTTGCACACAGACCTAATCTAAACTAGTGGGATTAAACATGAGGATGGTATGTTTCATGTAACTATGTAATCCACATATGTACTTCAACAAATTTTATTTGCTATACTCAACCCCTAACATAAGAGCTCTTCTCCTAAACTCATGATTATAATCTTGCACACTTTGACCTTTCAATTGTCTAAAATTTTTCCAACTCATAATAGATTTTTGCATGTAAGCTAGAGGATAGAATTTCCTTTTAATGGCAACAATAAAATTTGACCAAGACATTGAGATCTTACCATGTTTCTGAATCTCCTCTTGTGTCTTTGCTTCCCACCATACAAGTGTTGATCCCTCTATCCTCAAGGAAGCCAATTGAATCTTTATGTCATCTTCTTGAAGGTTTTGAATTCTGCAATAAACCTCCAATTGACGAATCCAATTATCCAAATTCTCTGCATTCACCTCGCCATTATACATTGGAAGCTCAAAATTTACATCAAGTTTAAGAAAAAGGATTTACCAGCCTTTTGAAGTATGTGTATGAACAGATGGAAGAATTGTGGTAGTGGAAGATGATGGTGAGGAAGGTGAAGATGGTGGTGAGGATGATAGTGGAGTGGATGGTGGCTTCTTGCCATCTCCATGGCCTCCTCCTCCTAGAAAACCCTCTCCTCTTGGAGGCCTTGAACTCTCTCCTTGCATCCTTACATTCATTTCCTCATAAAGGAATTTAACCATCTTAGTCATATCAAATAATGCCTTCCTTAATGCTCTCTCATCTTCTATCATGATAGGTTCTCCTTCATGAGACATGCTCACTGAAGACTCAACTTCAGCTTGAGGATGTGTTGGTGTTGAAGACTTTTGAAACCTTTCCCTTCTTCCTCTTGACCCAACTATAGGGCTCTCACCCAACTTCCCTTCTCTTCTTTTGAGTTTTACCCTTGTAAGAATGACACAAACTTGCAAACAATTAAATCCCTTCTTGCACAACAAAACCTAATGAACTTGAGCTCTGTTACAAAAAATGATTTGAATGAAGCATGTTAGTGTTGATGTGCTAATTACTCATTCAAATTATAAATTCAATGTCTTTTGTGTGCTTAATGGTTCAAGGTTTCTTGCAAATTATCAAGTCTCATGTGTGTTTTTCATGTCACTTTAGTGAGAAATTTAACATAAAAACAAGAGTTGAACAGCAGAAAATAAAGTACAAAACATCACCATGCATAACATTAACATAGGTATCTGATGAAGGAGTTCACCCCTCCTAGGCTACATCTCCTTGGTCTAGCTTCGATGGCTTGGGCCTCTATATTATGCTAAAATTATCAAATTGGCATGTTTACAATGCTCGTTTTCTCCTGTAACCTGCTCCAATGAGTCCGAAATGGCTCAGAATGGTCATCTAGCCTCTTTCTGAGCCTGAATTGGTCGAAAATTGTAAACGTTATGGCCTCTTCAATTTTCCCCACTATCGCAGGCCCTAAACTAGCTAACTGTAACTAAAACTGGAAGTTTCCCTGAATTTGGAGGTCCGCCAATTAAATCGCAATTAGTATTAAGTGACATCTTAGTGCTAGTTAAGCACACTTAAACACTAAACCCGCACATAATTTAATCCGCAATTTAATTTTGGATTAGCGCATAATTAAACCTTGATTATGGTTAACAAATTGTGGTTTAGATCTTTTAAAACTACGCTTAACTCTGAGCTCCGTTGGTAGTCATGTGTTGAGGTTCTATGGGTCGGGGGCTGGCCCTTAAAGGTTGGCCCCCATCTTACCCCCGCCATAAAATTTGTTTTAATTTAAATATAATCGGAAGCCTATACATGTTAAGAACTTCCGGTAGGTGAGACGGTAACTTGCGCGGTTGTGTGGCGGGAGGTCGCGGGGTCGAACCCCAACACCTCTGCCTGAACCTGTCCCAAAAATTTTACAACGCCATACAATTTGGGGGGGGGCACGTGGCGGCCCCAAGCTGCACCACATTTCCTCACCCGATTGGCTTAAAATTCAACCAATAAAATTACACCACGTCACCCCAAATACGAACCAATGCCATGCTTTCAAGTGGCAGCTTACCATTTTTCGGAGGAATTTCTAATCAAATGACATGCACATTCAGCATGCCACATCAATAGTACGGACTGCTGATTGGGCATCTAACTGTCATTTTTTTTTTTAAATTTACATGTTTGGCAAAGCGGACAGAAGTCGTTTCCAGGAGCATACATCAACCATTTTTCGTGAAACAAAGTGCACCAGATTCAGAACGGCGAGCACTACGTGATCGTTGAGGTTTCGAGCCAATCTAAGCACTTTTATTTTTTAGCATAAAACTGAGACCCTGATCATTACGAGTATGTAAGGTCAAGGGAACCATTGACCATCATGATCAAAGTGAAACATCGCACATATATTAGTAACACTTCTTATATTAGCAGGTGTGTGCAGGTTACAGCAGCAACATAATGTATAACAAATTTGTTTAGAATAGGAGTTGCAACTTTTACTCAAAGGTTGGTCATACAACATCCAAATCGTAACCTTTTTCTTTTGGCATATGTTCTCACTAGCCAAGATCAGGTCTATCAATTGTAGGTTCCTACAAGAAGAATTTTCATATCAGTGGTGTTCTATGTGTGTCATTTAGCGATTTATCCTATGTTTTGGCAGATATAGCTATCACTCCCCTGAAGAAGAGGTATTTCAATGAAATTCTAGGATTTAGAGGATGGAAAAGGCTCAGATGTCTAAAAATTTGATGGTTGGTAGTTATGTAGGAGCATAATAGAGAACCAAGTTATTAAATGAATTATCAATTATTCTCTTAACATCAATAAAGTTTTACAAAAATCTATAATAGATTATTCCAATAATAATGCCAAATATGTTTCAAACTATTGTAACAAGAAAATTCTTCGAGATATTTTTTTCCTAAATTATAATTTTTCATATTTTCTACAATTGATATTTTTTTGGTTTCAAAATTGCAATAGATTATCTAATTTTAATGACCAAAATATAAAAGTGGTTAAGGACCTAATAAGGAGAGAAAACTCAAAAATGGGTTTGGTTATGGACCCAACTAGACAAACTCTGAATGAAGTGTGGCCAATAACCAGTGTTAGAAAACGAGGCTTTGAAACCAAATATGATGTACCAATCTGGTTCAAATCACAAGTGCCCAAAATATTTGGAACAATATATATAAATCTATGTGGATAATATAAAATAATATATAAAATGTATGAGAGTCAATATAACAAGATAGAATGATAAAATACAATGAAGGCCCTTTTGAAAATATACCTAGATGTAATCAAATGTATTTTTTATCATTGACATATTTATTATTATTATTATTATTTTGGTTCAAAGCATGTTCTCCATTCTTATTGGAGTAAAAAGAGCCAAAAACAATTTATTATGAGACGAAAGAAAATGTATTTGAGTCAAGTCTCATTTAGACTTTTGAAAGAAAAAAAAATTATATATATATATATATATATATATATATATTTGAGTCAAAGAGTCAACACAAGACCAACTCAGCTTAGTAGAACCTATTCGACCTCTTGGAGAACCATTCATTCATCAGATCACCTTCTATCTATATCTACGATTGGTCAAGAAAAAAAAAAGGAACCTAAGTCAAATAAAGAGAAGCAAGTGAAAAAGGAAAGAGAAGATCGAAGTTTTATGCCCTAATCCAATTCACACGTGTGAATTTTTCTCAGGCATTTTCTATGCTACTATGAGCCCAAAATTTCAGGGCCTAAAATTACAGTTGACTAGATTTGGAGAAGGTTGACTAGAATTTACTTTGACTTGATTAGAGGAGACTTGGAGGAGGGTTGACTTGGGTCTTTGTAGCAGTTAAGGTCTCAGTCTTGGGTCTTGGATATCTCATTTTGATATGATTCTATAAGAGAATGATTGTTTAGGTTTTCCCCCTTGTGGGGATTTTCCCTGGCTTAGAGCCTAAGTTCTAGTGTTCTTTGTCTCTTTGTGATCTTTATGTTTGCGTATTTGTTTAATTACTTAATGAATAAGATAATATAAGTAATAAGAATCCAAAAAACATTCACAAGTAATTAAAGATAAGAGAAATCAATCGTTATCTACTAGCACTTGGTTTCGCAACATGGGATCAAAGCCAAGTTAAAGGAAGGTAGTTTGAAGATCACAAATTGTTGGCACAATTGAAGACACCTTTGTATCAGTTATCTCTACTCTCTCTTTAATGGAAAGGTACATGAAGGAAGACCTCAAAGCTCTAAGAATTCTCTTTGAATCCATCAAAGAAAGGATGTAGCATCTAATTTCAAAGATTGGGAAGAATTTTATATGTACGGTATACATTAAGAAATCTAAAATGTTTACAATAGTAAAGTCAAGGAGTATATATGACATATATGTACCTATGAAAAAATCCAAAACTTTTGTGGCGTATGAAATTTTCTGATACTCTGATATGCAAGTTTTGTAATCTCTGTGGCATATGAACTTTAGTGATACCTTCTCTCTATGACATGTGAAGTACTTCTACTTCTGAGGATCCAAAAAAATTCATGGCATTATACCTTTGTGATTATATGAGAACTCTGAGACATATATTGTTTTGGGGACATTACTCTGTGCTACATACAAATAATAGAATGTGAAGATTTGTAGTATATTCTTTGTCCAAGTTTCATAACTTTGTGTAAGGTGTGAAATTAATACTCTTGCTCAAATTGTATTGTTGTCCAAGATCTATTTCAATACCAATTTTTCTAGAAAGAATAATATATGTGTTTGCTCAAGCAAGAAAGGAACGTCATATATTTTCAATAATTACCTGTGGGATGTGAATTGTCTGACTGTAACACACAAATATATAGGGCTCCCTATGATGCAGTGTAATATCCCCAAATGGGATATTTTACTAATTTTGTAGAAATCACACTAACCCATCATTTTACCATAAAATTACTGAATTAATAAACAGAAGATTTCCATGTAAAATAAAACACATAAGCACTACAATCTATCAACACATCGAATAGGAAGAATCTCACCATTTTTATTATAGATAATAACTGGGGTTACAAATACATCTAACCCAAAAAGAGCTGAGATGGAGAATTGACCATCAATATGAATCGAAGCACTGTGCTAGCCTCCAAAATTGAATTTCTATACTCTCCCTCTGGCAACAGCTACCATTGAATCAACTGAAGCACCCGTTGAAGATTTGAATGATCATCACTCCAATATCTCTGAAGCTCTGTGAAACTTCTAAATTAAGTCCCCTCAAAGAGAGTTGGGTTTTCGTCCAACGCTCAACAAATCACCCAAGGGTTTCTGTCCTATGGCTACGGCTAAAGTAGAGAACCATGTTCTTAAACCTCTCATACATAAGAAAATGATCTACTCCAAATATATCTCTCAATGGCCTCCTCCCTTTCTTTTATAGATCTCTTGGAGCCTTCTAGAGCTTTATTTTATTATTATTTTATTCATGGAGCACTTTTCCCTCTTATTAAAATATTATTTTTTAATGCAGAAAAGAGTAAATTGGCTACCACGTCTCCTTCGGTCACTGAAACTCATGTCCAACAGTCCCATCATGGAGGTATCCTCGTCTTGGTTCCAATGAGATATTAAACTAAGGCGTTCTATCATGTATTCCTCTCGGAATGCCACCTTGAGCGTAATCAGTTGAGTTAACCCCACAAATAACTCAAATTTCCAAAAGTTGTCGAAATGCACCAGAACGAAAGCCAAACTACTCGGATGATGGAATATATCAAGCGAATGCCACCCGGCCGCATAGAAAATCCTCAAAATTCCTCCAAAAAACCCCTGGGCCCACTAATGACACCAACCTATATCTGTGACCGGTATGCTCCTAACTCTGGAAGTCCATCCTAGCCCTGTCATAGGTGACACCAAAAAAGGGAATATTACAGACCTTCAGCCACAAGATTGCTTGCCCTCAAGCAATCCAAATAAGTGGGCCACCATGTTGGTCTGATGCGACAGAGACCCAATGCCCAGATCCCTTACAAACCCCTGGATGCTACTATGCATCTGTGTCAAGCCACTCGGAATAGACCCCTCAATGTCGAGATCCCAAACTGATCTCTCAATGTACCTGTCAACAAACAATCCTCCTAGATCCCAACACCACCATGGCCAATCATCGCCCAAGTCCCATGGCTCGGACTGCGCATTGCCTTTGGCTATAGCAGATGCTCTATGAGGTAAATACCACAGCTCCTGTTGTGCTGTAGCTATGTATGTGTAATTTTCCCCACAAACTGTTCACCAACTCATCACCTCTCTCCAATCCAACCCCTGACTCAATCCAATACTGATCCTGCTCTCCTAAAACTAGGATGGAATGCTGAAGAAACGTCGAGATGTGCCCCACTACCAACTAGAATCCGTATCATATTCCATGTCTAAAGGCCCCTTCTCCGTTGTGCTCCCTACGAATAATATCGTACCATAAAGAGGGTACCAACTCATGATCTCCCACCAATCTATCCTGGAAGAAAAATCCAATGAAGTGACAACTTTATAAGGAACATGCCTGGAGTGATATCGCCAGTCCGTAATCAACTCACATTTCTCTGTCCCATCTGCCAACGAGATCTACCTACCGAAGAAGGCTCCTCTCTCTATAATGGGCCAAAGTGGGCAAGATATGCTTCAAGTCCCATCTATGTACTCCTGGAGAGTGATACTCCCTGAGAGTACTATAGCTCTGTTGACTGCATGTGCATCTATCTATACCTCATCAATGTGTCGACCCAAAGATGGATGCTCCACCATCTCCAACAACTCCTCCCACTCCTGATCAGGAATTTCATGCTCCTGTTGTCTACTATCCCCTTGCAAAACTATCCCATCAACCTCCAACACCCCAAGAGGATATGGATCTGCAACTGCTATCACCATACGCGATGTTTGTGCATCTTACTGCTCCTTCTCAATGGTTGACCCCCAAGGTTAGCCACATATCCATCATAGACTCAGTGTGAGCCTCCATCTGGCTCTCCCCCAAAGGACTATCATGCATGATGTGCATAATATCCTCCTTTGCTAACTCCTGCTCCATCATATGTTGCTCCAGCTGAATTGTCACAAGTGACTCATCGCCCTGAGTATCTCTCGTAGAGTCCCATGATTGCTCACCCTGCAAAGTGGAATACAACTCCGATCTATTGTCATCATCTCTGCATGACTGCTCTTGCTCCCCAGAATCATCATCATCTAATCCCATGGAATCACCTGAAGAAGAGTTCTCATCCTGGGATACAAAAGGAATTACCTTCTGTTCTGCCTCAGCCATATCATCTATATCACTCAAGCATGAGTGATCGAGCCCCCGGGGTTCTTTGCAGATGAAGCAAAGTCCCTTCCTCCTCAGCTCATTTCTGCTGATTGATCCTCCAAACTAGAGCGGCTCCTCTCTAGTCAATTGTCTCCTGAATAGCCCAATATTCTTCTCAACTAGCCCTTGGGCTAGCTTATAAGCAACTGGTGAGACCAACTACTCTCTCCTCCAAATGCTCAACAACCTGGTCTACAACTCTCGGCAAATGGTCTCACAGTCTCTCATACATGACGACAGGATGGACTGCATGTGTGCTATGATGGTGTCAGGATGATGTCTCCTTATCCTGAAGAAGCATTGGAACATATCCAGGATCAAATCATCACACTCAAGGTCAAACATGATGCCATACGTCTTGAATGTGGCCATACTCCCTAAAATCTCAAGCTTCTTCCCGAAGGTAGAGCCTACGTTGTTGTCTAAATCCTAAAAAGTCTCTACTATCGATCTCATAATCCTCCTCATAACATCATCACTATATGGAGCTATAGGTGTGGTCAATTTCATGATGTTAATCAGGCATGATGCAACTGGAATTCTGGCCCCCTCACATGGTTCCTCCAAGAATTTGGGTTGTATAAGAGCATGCATAGCAGTTTTTAGAGCCCAAATCAGTTTCTACCCTTCTTCTTGGCTTATTTTGGATAGAAGTTCATTAAGCTCATCGAGTTTGGACATAACTCTCCATGTCATCTTCATGTGTTTCAAATTTGTTACAAGTGAAAGAATTTTGTGACCAATCCCCAATTCTCCCTGCAAATCTTTTGGTTGCTCTTTTTTAAGGATGGCATAAATTCCACTTGAAAAGGGCCTGATGTTTGGTTTTGTTTTCTGGTCTTCTGATGCATGGTGGTTCAAGGAACCAACTTCTGTTTTTATTTTTCTCAAACTATTTAGGAACCCCTCCATGGTTCACAATATATACAAGGTTAAACAAAATGAGACCTTTCCCTTGTAATACATGATCTGCTCAACAACAACCTCTCTTTCTGGTTACTAACCACCTCCAGGCACTAGCAACACCATACATACAAACAGTGGGAATTTCTGATGCAAGGAAATGATCTCTCCTCAAGTTCTGTGTCGACTCTTGAAATTATGGAACCCTTGTTTGAGCCTCCAAAAGTGCTCAGAACATTCTGCCAAATTAAATCTTGGGCTCTCCACTACAAACCCAGAAAAACCCAGAATTATTTTGACAAATATAACTAGTCACCCGGTACCCAAAATTTAATTTTACTCCTTCTTCGCTAGCTGCCAAATAATTTTGTATGTTTGGGGTAAAGAAAATCCCCCAAAAATTCTACAAAATTAGGAGCCAACTCCTTGACCCGTGGCCAATAAAACCCATAAATTTTTTGGGCTAATTATGATTGATAAAAAATGTTCAAATAGTGTGAAATCTCAGCTAAACTAGAAATTCGCCCTGCTATAAGAATAACGATTTCAGACCCGAATATTGCCCGCAAAATTCTAACATTTTTACCACAAACTCCTTTCACAAAACCCAAAAGAACCCAGAAATGGTTTTTCCAAATCACGATTGACCCCAATAGCAAGTTCCTCCAAAAACTATGTTGTTGCTCAAAGACTACAGTGTTACATGACTTCGGCCTTTGATTTACCCACTGAAAACTGCTCAGAAAATTCTAGGAATTTGGGAAGGTGATTCTTGCCCAAACCCAAAAAAAAACCCAGAAAGGGTTTCCTCTAATTCCAACTTCAAAATATGACCCTTTGTAGTTTTGCCCTCTTCCAATTTCGTTTTCTGGCACTGCAACTGCTAATCTCAATCACTACTCTCCAAAATCCCTGCCAACCTTCTCAAATGGCTCTCCTATCAATCTCCCAACACCCCATCTCTAAAATCCCACTAATGTAGCTCCCCCAAATGAGCCTCCTTCAATGACTGCGTAGGCCCTTCTAACCAAAATAGTTGGAACCGAAAATGGAAAACACCCAGACTGAGCCAAGATCGAGGCTCTGATACCACTATAATATCCTCAAATGAGATATTTTACTAATTTTGCAGAAATCACACTAACCCATCATTTTACCATAAAATCAGTAAATTAATAAACATAATATTGCCATGTAAAATAAAACACATAAGCACTGCAATCTATCAACACATCAAATAGGAAGAATCTCAACATTTTTATTATAGATAATAATTGAGGTTACAAATACATCTGACCCAAAAAGAGCTGAGATGGAGAACTAGCCATCAATATGAACTATTGCACTGTGTTGGCCTCCAAAACCGAACTGCTACACTCTCCCTCTGGCAACGGCTACCAATGAATCCACTGAAGCACCTGTTGAAGATCTAAATGATCCTCACTCCAATATCTCTAAAGCTCTGTGAAACTTCTGAATGAATTCCCCTCAAAGAGAGTTGGGTTTCTGTCCAACACTCAACAAATCACCTGAGGGTTTCCATCCTAGGGCTACAACTAAAGTAAAGAAACACGTTCTCAAACCTTTCATACATAAGAAAATGATCTACTCCAAACATATCTCTCAATGGCCTCCTCCCTTTCTTTTATAGATCTCTTGGAGCCTTCTAGAGCCTTATTTTGTTATTATTTTATTCATGGAGCACTTTTCCCTCTTATTAAAATATTTCTTTATAATGCAGAAAAGAGTAAATCGGCTACCACATCTCCTCTGGTCACTGAAATTCATGTCCAACCGTCCCATCATGGAGGTATCCTCGTCCCGGTTCCAATGAGCTATTACACTAAGATATTCTACCATGTATTCCTCCTGGAATGCCACCTTAAGCATAATCAGCTGAGTTAAGCCCACAAATAACTCAAATTTCCGAAATTTGTCGGAATGCACCAGAACAAAAGCCAAACTGCTCGGAGAATAGAATATATCAAGCGAATGCCACCCGACCGCATAGAAACTCCTCAAAACTTCTCCAAAAATCCCTTGGGCCTACTGATGACACCAACCTGTACCTGTGACTGGTATGCTCCTAACTCTGGAAGTCCATCCTAGCCCTGTCATAAGTGACACCAAAAAAGGGAATATTACATGTAAGTTCTAATGGTACATTTTCCTACAATGAGGAATTCTCTCTATAACAGTTATGAATCTTCAACGTTGGTTCTGAGATCTAAAAATGGAACATAACTATATGATGATGCAAGCCTTGTGAGATATCTCCTTCTCTGAGATACAAATATTTGTGTATTGTGTATTCTCATTCAAAGCAAGAAAAGAAAGACAATCTGAGTTGTAGGCATCCAAAACAACATATTTTTAAATATTCGAGACATCTAGAAACATCGATACAAGATCTGCTTGAAACTATATATATGGAAAGAGAAAATTTTGAATGTCTATCTCTGTGGAAAAAACTAGGATTTCAAGGCTCCTATGGTTTACTAGAAGGTTCAAGAATTTTTCTTTATGATAATGCAAGTTTCTATAATATTTCTCTGACTATTTACAAAATCCTGAATGGATCATCTCTGAAGATTATAGGTCATGACTTTGTGATCCAAATTACTGAGGAGATGACTTATCAATCTAAAAAAAGCGTTGTATCTCCTTGTAAGAAGGATTGTGAAGGTATAGGAATTTTGTGGCAAAGCTTGTGAAAATAGCCATGATACCCTTCTCATACATAAAAAAAAGACGAATTTCATCAATGAAGCTAACATGTCTATGAAGTCTAAAATGAATTATTTAAAGAATCTAAAGTGTAAGCAAAGATTAGACCCTCCCTTCATAAGATCTTTGTGACCTATATCAAAGATAAAGGACATTGCAAGAAGCTCAAATATATCTTTGTTGCTTGATAGTTAAAATATGTGAAGTATGTTTGTTGGAAGAAAAAGATACATGTCAACTGAAGATAACTCAAAGGACCAGATCTTTGCAAGAAGGGATAAGGTAAGGTCAAAAGAGGTATTGATAATTTTTGTTCATTTTAAAATTGTCTTGCAAACTATTCTAGATCATGGTGAACTCTAAATCTCTACTCTAAGTGCTCTACATCTCCTTGATTACTATTGTTACTTTTATATTTGTACTTTTCCTTTTGTTCTTTCGTATTCATTTAATAAAGGTTGCAGGTCAAGACAATATCTATCTAAGCTTGATTAGCGGATGGAAGAATTGCAAGAACGTGGCAAAGCATGAAGCTTAAGGAGGAGGAATCAGTTTTCAAGTATGCATCAAAGAAGTCGATTAGATGGAAGCATAAAAGAAGAAGTTCATGTACCTTAGTTGGAAAGAAGGATTCGAATTGTAAGATCTTGGATGGATACTATACTACTTGAAGCATGACATAAAACCCAAAGAATCTTGTAATCAAAAGGAACAATGATAGATCTATGGCAATACCCTTATCAAGAAGTTAAATAATTATGATGTTATTGATGCTAATAGAGATGCTACGGATGGTTGGGACCGGTATGATTTCTTGGAAGAACATGAAGTTGAACTCTATTGCAATGCGAAGGAAGAAGATGTGAAGGCTTAAAAAGAAGTTTGGCTCCATAAGGCGTTTGATGAACTATTTGATGACACGTTGGAATCGATGTGAATATTGTCAGAAAACTCGGAAGGTCGAAGCTTGTTATGACGTGATGCAGATAGGAGCCAAGAAGCTACAACATATCTCCATGGAGGAACAAGTAGCTAATGAATAGATGAAGTTCATTTTTGAAAGGATGTGTATTTTTTAGACAAGATTGGGCTTGTGGTTATTTCTCTCTATTTGAGGGAGAGTGAGGATCTCCTCCATGGTTGAGAGGGAGTGAGGGTGGACATTGTATTCTCCATGTATCATGTATCATGGCTAGGATTAACAACTGTAAGCCTAGTAAATGAAATGGTAAGGAGAATGGTGGATTGGGTAAACAATTGGGACCAATATTCTTTGAGGATTTGTATTTTGACTAGGACTAACTGCCGAAAGTAAAGTACCTTAATACAAGATAAGGATAAGTCTTGGGGACCCATATTTCCTAGTGTCAAATATTGGATAAGGAAATAGTCATGTGAGGACATAGTTTGGTGAACACCCGGATGGGGTATGTGCCTAAGAGGCAGTGGTGTCCAAATTTATGCGTCCCAGCATTGTGCTCTGATCTAGTGGAGAGATAGAGTGTGTTAGTCAAGGCCTTGTTATTTTGACAATGGTTGCTATGATGATATAAATTATCATTGATGTTTGTCAACTTCGGTCCTTTCTTATATGAATATTTCAACTTGAGATTGTCCTGTTGAGTCATTATGAATACCTCCCTAGTTAAGAGGGAGTGTTAAAAATGTAACTAGTGTTGGTCTTCATAATGTAATAAAATGTAATTCTTATCATTGACATATTTATTATTATTATTATTGGTCCAAGCATGTTCTTCATGCTTATTGGAGTCAAAAGAGTCGGAATTTATTACGAGTCAAAAGAAATGTATTTGAGTCAAGTCCCATTTAGACTTTTGAAAGAAGAAAAAAAAAAAAAAATTGAGCCAAAGAGTCAACACAAGACCAAGTTGTCCTAGTAGCGCCTATTTGACCCTCCTGGACAATGATATATAAGAGTCAACTCGACCTCTTGGAGAACCATTCATTCATCACATAATCTTCTATCTATCTCTATGATTGATCAAGAAAAAAAAGGAACCGATGTCAAAAAAAGAGAAGCAAGACAAAGGAAAGAGAAGATTGAAGTTTTCTTTCCTAATGCAGCTCACACAACAGAATTTTTTTTAGGCATATTTGTGCTAACGTTGGCTCGAAATTTCAGGAGTTAACCACATTTGGAGAAGGTTGATCATCATTGACTTTGACTTGATTGGAGGGGACTTGGAGGAGGGTTGACTTGGGTCTTTGTGGCAGTCTTGGTCTTGGTCTTGGGTCTTGGATATCTCATTTTGGTCTAATTCTATAAGAGAATGATTGTTTGGGATTTCCCCCTTGTGGGGTTTTACCTTTGCTTTGGAGCCTAATTTCTGGTGTTCTTTGTCTCTTTGTGATCTTTATGGTTTGCATAATTGTATAATTACTTGATTAAAAAGATAATATAAGTAATAATAAGCCAACAAACATTCACAAGTAATCATCAAGATAAGAGGATATCCATTATCTACTACCACTTGGTTTCTCAACAAACCCCACTATAAATACCTACACACTGGTGTATTTTCACCAATTTACATGTCACTTCATTAAAGTGCATCTTTATTATAATATATTTTCATTATTAATTATTATTTAATTATAATTGTATTCATCTATATTTATGTTTATTACTTTTAATTATGAATATGGGATATACTACTTCACGTAAAAAAAAGGTGAATATTAACATATCCGAAAGTATGACTTTCTTAGATAGTAAGATTTACATTCTAACAATGATGACCTTATATGAATTAAAACAAATTCCTCAAGCATGGAATGGAAATATTAATAAGTATATTGAATCGAGATGTTTCAAAATAAGTGATTATAATCCTAACTTGTATATTAAAATAAAAATTGAATAAGTTATCATTATGGTTGTATATGTTGATGACTTAATAATTACATGTAAATGTGATAATTTGATTAGAAAAGAAAAATATGATTTTTGTGAATGGTTTGATATGTGATTTGTAAATTGTTGTTGATATTCTACTAAATAGTTTATCACAACATATCTATTAAAATAATCTTAAGTATATTATGAAATATTAACTCCTTTAGATTCTATATTTGTTATTACTAATTCTATTATTTATGCATGCAATATATAAAATGTGGAAAATGGAGAACAATGAAATAGAAACACACGCCAATCATAATGAAAACTAAGATATGCTCTAGGAAAGCCTTTTTAGAGAAAATCTAGCTAAAACATGAGGCTTCTTTGCTCTCTTTTGTTGGGAATGGAAATAAAGTAAATACAAAGGTGAAGGCATTGTGTATGGAGTTATATAAGTCTTGTGGCACATGGTCTGCTACATAATACAAGTTGTTTTTTATGCTCTCTCTATCCACTCCTAGCTACTCTAATCTACTATGGAGAAAAATGAACTTGAATACAATAGAACCCCTTTTCCTCCTAACATCGCAGTTATAGTCAAACATCCCAATAGCCAACTAGGGGTTAAGTTTGACTCCAACTCGCAACTATAGTTACCACATTGATCCTTCTATATTATTTTTCATAGTGTTCATGGCTATCCCATTTCTCATGACTAACAAGAGTTGACATGGCATCCTTTGGAATTATGAGGGTTAATCACGATAGGTCAACTTCTAAGAGTCATAACTTTTGCATCTGAACCCTAATTGAGGCAACTCTTGCATCATTGGAAAGGTCTTTGAGCATAGAACAACATCATGGTGTCCAACGCTCGAGAAATATTTTTTTACCCAAAAAAAAAATCATTTAAAGCCTCAACTAGCCCCAAAAGTTTTCAAACCCAAGTGTCTAAACAGGGTCATGTCAATAAAACTAGTCATATAAGTTGATTCCTTCAATTTTTCCACTTTGAAAGCATCGAGTAGATGACAATATATATTGATCCAATGCAAATTAATATGACTAAATTTAATATTATTACAGTGTTGTTTGTGCATGAAATTTCGCAACCAAACAAGATTTTCATCTCATGAGAAATGTGTGCTTTGGAATTGTTAAAAATGTTAAATATGGAATATTGTAATCCCAGAAATGGAGGTAAAATTAAATCATTCGAAAGATGATGCATCTAAAGTAGTTAATGAATTAATTTATCGTCAATTTCTCAGAGAATTGATTTATCTTACCACTATTAACATAAGTTTTGTGGTTCAAACGTTATCAAGGTTTTTATTTTTTCCCAAGGAAACACATTTGAATGCAACAATGAAAGTAATTAAGTATATCAAAGATACCTCACAATTTGTATCGTACTAGAGAAAAATGATAACTTTATGTTGAATGAATTTTCAAATGTCAACTAGAAAGGAAATACACACACGGGTGTGCGCCACACACACACACACAAAAGATTATGGTTTTACCCTTGGTAGTGGAGTGATTTTATGGACAAGTACAAAAGAACCTTCAATTCGCTTGTTGGTCAAGGTTGTCATTGGTGACAATATGGCATTGTTAAAGATGGAAAATATTCGTGTGATAACCCTTTCGTGATGTTTCCCTCTCCTTATGTGATAACCCTTTCATGTTGTTGCCCTAACCTCATGCAAACCCTAGGAGAAAACCCTAAGCATGAGATAATGCAAATTCCCTAGGTGAAAATTCCCTAATCTAACGATGCCTGATCTCATGATGAATGAAGGAGCCTTTTCCCATGAAACCCTCTTCGCGCATGTCATAAAGTTGAAAGCCTAAAATGTAAAATCCTAAAGCCCTAGCCCTAAATGCTTGATTCATGATGCCCTAAGGAAGCCTTAATCCTTATAAATGTCTTAATCCTAGAGGAAGTCCTAACATTGTCCAAACACAAATATCCTAAAGGTTGCCATGAATAAAATTATGATGACAGTTCACAAAAATAATTTTATTGGTGGTAAAATGACCTCATTTAAGGATGAAAATGGCACCATCTTATACTGGACGTTTTTCCCTTTCCAATGAGTTATTACTCGCCCTCTAACTCCTTCTAGATTGAGAGAAATTGATTTTACAAGTTGAAAAAATATATTTTTAATGTTGGCCGACATGAGCCTATATGTGCAAGTCGACTCCTTCACCCAATAGACATGTATTTTCATTAGAAGACAAAAATTTTATAAATACAAGTCTGAAATCATCATTTGAACTCATCCAATTCGGTGAAAATCATAGAAATTCGAAAAGAAAATATACAGAACAGTAAGGCTAAGAGGACATAAAAGAAGATTGTTTGGGCATATTTCCTTATCTTTCTAGCTCAGTCTATTACAGCTTAGTGGCAGCAACCAGTGGAGACCTGTTTTAGGGCATTTTTGCGCCATGCAAAGACTGTAATAACAACCTAGAAGGAGGTCGAGTACAATAAAAAGCAAGGCTAAAATGGAAGCAAACGTTGAAGGAGTATTAAGGTTGAGTTGAGGGTTGTTGCAGCAGCATAAGAAGCCCTAACCATTGAGCTGCAAAACTTAGAATCTAGGGCAGAAAACAAAGTTACAACTCGAGCAGAAAAGGAAGATTGATACCCCTGATTTAAAGAAGATTTATGCTAATATTTGTGAAGAAACGTTTCAATCTCAAATTTGAGGAAACATTAGGGGAATTTTGAGGTCTCAAATGGGCCTCCTAAGGAAATTATAAAATAATAGTGTTAATAATAAACTAAGATTTGATTACATCATCAAATTTTAGAGGGAAAAATGAAAAAACTACTTTTTCAACTTATATTTTCAACTTATCTCCCAAATTTTTTACTCAAATTTGGAGCGGGAGTACTCGTTGGATGCAAAATTTAACTCCTCATCCAAGGAGTACCCATGTTGCATACTTTCGATGAATCTTGCTACACACAAAATGAGAAATACATGAAAAACATTATTGCAATCACGTTTTTTCATGCATTTCTCATTTTTCATATAGAAGGGTCCATCGAAAGTATGCAACATGGGTACTCCTTGGATGGGGAATTAAATTTTGCATTCAACAAGCTCCCACTCGAAATTTGAGTAAAAACTTTGGGAGATAAATTGAAAATATGAGTTGAAAAAATAGTTTTATTATTTTATTATTTTTTAATCTTTTTACCCTTTTACTTAAAAAATGATGAATCATCCCCCATGGTTGACATCATCATCTTGAATCCTATTGGTTCTTATAAAGTTTTTTTTTGTACATTTTTCTTAGGAGGCCCATTTTAGACCTCAAAATTCCCCTAATGAGCACTGAAGAATTCAAATTTGTGGACCTGTGATATTTATTCAGCCTGTGGCACCTTGAAAGTTGGTTGGTTGTTTTTGCATTGTTTGAAATCAAAATTTCAAGCATTCTTTGAAGCAAAGTGTATCAAGACTTCAGTCTTCAAGCTATCATTAAGAACAAAACTTTTAGCTATCATTCAAAGTTCATTCATTCTTGAGTTAATTTTGGAAGTATATCAGAATCTTTGGAGCGGACCCTTGACTGTGCAAGACATCAATTCGAAATTGTGAATCTTGTGGCACATTTTTGGAACAACCTACTGAGGATATTTTGTTGGGACAAATCAATGGAGAATTCCTTGGAAGACCTGCTACAGACCTTGAAGACATATTGCATATCTTGAAGAACCTTTGGAGGAGAAACTTATTTCCAAAATATTAATTGAAGACATCTTTTGGATTAGGTCTTAAGGACACCTTTTGTATTGGGTTGAGAGTTGTAGCATTGTTGAAATTTTGGAAAGTACTTTGGAGCAGACTTTTGAAGACATCATTGACGCAACTTTTGGAGACTTAAAAAGAACCTTGAAGACTTGTTTTTGAAGAAGACCATTTGCATGATTTGTTGAGTCATGATTGAAGACTTGTAGGATGTTTTTTTTTAGACATTTTGTGAAGACAAATTTTGAAGCAACCTATTGAAGACCAAGTGAAGACATTATTGGAGACCGTGATGCATTGAAGCCATCATGAGGTAACCTTGGAGATTTAGTTTGGGTGACATGAAGAGCAGTGGTGACACCTTCTTGAGAAGACAAAGGTTTCATTGATGAGCTAACTGCCTTAGAGATTGTTTGAGGGCAGTGTTGAAGGTGAAGATATTGTTAGGGCTCGTTGCAGAAGATATTGGGAGTCGTGAAAAATCACTAAACTTATCTTCATGAATTGAAGTTGTGGATTGGAGCCCTAGAGGATAGAAGTCCTCAAGAAGATCGGGTTGGAGCATGTACCAGTGATAGGGTTAGAGTCCTAGAGGTTGGAGCCTCATAGAGACAAGGTTGGTGCATTGGAAAGATAGGGTTGGAGCCCTAGAGGTTGAAGCCTCGAAAAGTCCAAGTTGGTGTTTGGCAAAGTACAGGTTGGAGCCTAGGAGATTGAAGATTGGTGTCTTCATCTAGGCTTGGAGCCCTAAACTGTTATTGTACTTGATTCATTGTAAAGAAGAGGATTTAAGTCCTCGTTATATACGATTAATAAAATCCTTTATTATATATTGTTCATTTTGTTTTCTAAATATAAGTGATCTTAACTGGTAAAAATAACAATTGAAAAGAAATATTAATTCACCCCCCTCTCAGTATTTCCAACATCACTTTTAACAACATAAGTAGAATACAAAGAAAGTATTGAAGCAATGTGATTATGTATAATTTTATGTGATTTGAAGCTTCCATAAATGCAACATATAACTTTACATTTTGACAGCCAAAGTTCCATCAAGATATGGAAAATAGGAAATATCATTCGGAAACAAAACATGTTGAACTTTAACATCATTATATTAGAGAACAAGTATAGATCAAAGAGATATGGTTGATTTATTGCAGATCCCAAGATCAAGTGGCAGACATCTTCACCAAGGAACTTAATCAGGATACATTTGAAAATTTTTGACAAATGTTAGAAATTGTGGGAAATGAAATAAATATTGTGGGGACTTAAATATAAAATGAAATAAAATAGAAATAAGTCATGTAATAAATGAAATCAATGTTAATGTAATTATGAAATTAACAGGAATAAGGAAACTTGCTAGATACATATACAACATCATTTCCTGCAATCAAATACACATTACTATAATGCATCTCTCTTTCAATCTAATTTTAATGTAATTATGGAAGTAATTTAATGGTTCTTAACAAAAAAAAAAGAACTAACTAGATATATGTCCAACACCACTTTATGTTATCAAATGTACATTGATTAATACATCTTTTTTTTTGGTCTCTTCCTCATCATCATTTGCATATTCTCCATAACATAGTTTAAAACCCTTCCCTCTCCCTTCTCTCTTGATTGTACTCACTTCCCTCATTTTTACTCATTTTATTAAAAGGTCCCCTCCCCTCCATTTTGTATTTCTCTACTCTCTTATATTGTTAGTGTAGTGTTTACCCCTCTCCCTTTTGTTCTTTCACACTTGTAGCCATATTCATTTAATACATTTATTTTATCCTCCAATTCCTTTTCGATTTCTACTCTTTTTTCTCCTTTCTTTTCTCACCCTTTATCCTCTTATCTTAATTACTTACTCCCAACTTTGTTTTTCTTTCTAAAAATTGTGAATATTATATTCCTCTAATTCCCTAATCCTTTTTAAATTTGCCCAATGTTCTTTAATTTTATTTTATTTTTCCAAATACATCTTTTATTTACAAATTATGTACAAAAAGGAAATAGTATAAGGAAAAAGTATATATATATAGTGGTGGTGATAATATTATTCTTATAGGAACAAGCACATAAATAAAGTCAAATAAATCAACTAGGTCAAAATGGTAAGTATTTTTTATTAAGGCAACCCATTTGGCCTAAAACTGATGGCATGTCGCATCCCACTACATAGAATAAAAAGAAGACAAAAAACTAACCTCATGTGCAAATAACAAAAAAAAAAAAAAATTACATAATTTTTCAAAAAATGAATAATATATAGATCATCATATAATTCCAACTCTATGTAATTGAAGCAATCCTAAAAGGAACAATCACCAAATAAATCATGTCACTGGTGAGTCCTACCCAAAAAGACCCCTAAACACCAATCCTCAAGAAATATCCAATGATACTTGACAAGCTAACACTCCCAAAGGATTTATTTAACCATCTTTAAATGCTAACAAGCATGAAAAAGGCCATCAAAAAATCCATCCTTGGCCAACATGGTATTGGAGGAAACCCCGTAATATATAACTAGCCATGCAAAAACTCTTAACTTATATGAAAGTTATAACAAAACATGGTGCAGTGATGAATCCATCTATCCTTTCAATCCATGGAAAGTCATTGAGTATTCAAGACCAGGGGCAACAGATGTCTTTGATAAAGCACAAGTTACAAAAGACAAGAAATGCACTACAAAAGCAAGAGACCAAAGCACCAACTCCAAACCCCCCAAAATAGCCTAAGCAAGTTAATTTTCATTTTAAAAACTCAATTTTTGAGATAAGCCTTCATAATTCCAGAACAGAGAGACAATCAAAGGCAGGGAGGTCATACTCCTTAGCAAGAGCAGGCCACTCCTAAAAATGAATGAGGTTGAATTCCACACTTCATTTTTGACAAAATGCTCATCCTACTCGATCTATGAGACTAGAATGTGAAGCAACTCCAACACACATGAAACTTAAACCCTCGAACTCCAAATAAAATGGCAAGTTAAGTCTTGGGATTTCTTTATTTGCTTGAAAGTACCTTCTTTTCTTCTTTAATTTTAATCATCTCACATCCTCTTTTTGAATACTTATTTCTCTTTACTTTAATGTTTACGTCACTTTTTCAACCAACCCTTTTCTCCATTCATTTTTCATTTATCCTTTTACTTCTCTTTCCTTTAATATTTGTATTAATTTTTCAACCTACCCTTCTTTCTATTCATTTTTCTTTTATCATTGTTTTTAATTTATTTTAAATTTCTACTAATTTTCATTTCAACATTTCTTCTTTTTTTCCATTTTTTTTCTTGTTACTTTTTAGTTTCACAATATAAATGCATCTCACCCTTTATGTTTGCAACATGGAATCCATTCTCTTTTGGCCCTCATGCTGAATATTTGCTCACTTGAAACATTTCAATTGTAAAAAGTTGTTGCATAGTTTTAAACCAAACTAATCAATGGTATTTTTATTTTTCTGAATTTCAACTTGTTTGCTATGTAGACCTTGTATCTATGGCTTGTGGCTCTTATTAGTGATATACATCTCATATTGCCAAGATACAAATAGACATATCTAGTTCAAAATTATTTTCTGGATCACAAAATGTACTTTGCAAAACGCTAAGATCTTATATTGTGTGGAGTCAATAGCATATATACCCTGATAGATGTAACTCAATCAATGTTTGTATTTGTTTTTTCAGATTAACACACATTGTTGCTTTTTACTTATAAGAAATTGATTTATGTAATTCCAAAGGATTTGATTACAACTTTGTTTATCACAAGTCAACAATAAAAAGGATTTACATATGATCATCCTCACTCTATCATTGTATTTTTGCAAGAAACCTCTTAAAACATGAAAATTTCTCTAAACAAAAAAAAATTATAAATCCTCATAGCAAAATTCCTTATATTCTCTTATATAAGTTGACCATTTTCTTGGGAGATTAGATGCTCAAAAAATATACACAAGGCTCCTTTGTTATTGTCTAAAATCATAGCATGCGTTCTTTGTTGTCCAATATTAAAGATAAATTTACGAAACGTCAATCCAAATATAAATTGTATGAAATTGAAAATGTATTAACTTCCACTAGGCACCAAATTAGACAGTGGGATTGGAAAGTAATGCAAACCAACATGCCAATAATGGAAGGACAAAAGCCATCTCCCAAGAGTAGAAAAATATGCTATAGTAAGAAGAAGAATTAGTCACTATTTTTCTTAAAGCCAAGAGTAACAATATTCACACCAAGAACATATTCAATGTTGTCCTATAGTGAATGGTCTACATTGAAAGGGTCTTTGGAGTGATCCATATTGGCCTCGCACATATTCGCTCTAGGCATGAGATTAAAAATTAGAGATAAGGTGGAAACCGAGGCAAAAACTCTCCTAGCATCCAGGGATGAAGGGAGAAAAAGTCAATTACCAGTTCATGAATTATAGCATCCAAGGATGAAGGGACAAAAAGTCAATTACCAGTTCATGAATTATAGCATCCAAGGATGAAGGGAGAAAAAGTCAATTACCAGCTCATGAATTATAGCATTGTGTTGGTGCCATTATTGCGAAACTCTACTCCTTGCAATGCTAAGCTCACCCTGACTTGGAGGCCCATTGGATCGTATCAAGGGAGGACTTCTAAATGACATGTGATTACACCTCTATGTAGTAATTGTCATCCATCTAACCCACTTAGAAGTTGTAATGATCTAGGAGGAGGTAGTTATGACTATTGTGGAGAGACGTTGAAACACATGTCTAAAGGTAACCGCCTCCATACAAATAGAGCCAAGCATCTATTATTGGGGTCTTTAATGATATATATTGAACCCTTAGAATCCCTAAAGAGAAATGGTATATACCTTGTATCCCATGATAAAAAAGGCAATATAAGAAATTTTCCTCTAACTCTACTTTATTAAGAAGCATAACTTGCAAATTTGTTCCTCCCTAGAAAGATGTGCTCTATGTCCACTCAACTTGTTCAAACATGTCAAAACTTTCCCAAAAGGAATATGGAGCCCATGCAAAATGAGTACCAGAGGTAACCTAGTTAGACAACAAAGCCTTGAAATATTTGGAGGAAGTGCTCAGAGTATCAAGACAATTTGCAACTAAGGATTCTATACAATGCAATCAAAAAGATCCATGTATGGCTTGTGTGGATGTCCTTCTAATGGATATGTTAATCTTCAATTTTAGAACTACTTGGTGGGGGTTGGGGGGAAACACTTGACATTTCTATCGAACATTTGTACCCATGCAAGAGATCTCTCTAAAAGAATGGGCCTTTGAAAACCAACAAGGTCGTCTACTTGAATAGTCTAAGAATACCAATCTCTCTAAGGAGTTAAGGAATAGAGGACTAAGAAAGGGTGTATCTCACAACTTGAGGTAATATCTTCCATCTATCGCAAGGCTATGGAGGTAAGTAACAACCTTGAAGGTGGTCTTAATGTGGATGGGGGGAAGCTCTAAACTCTACTTGGATAATACCCTAGGGACCAATCTACTTGCAACAAATGAGTTGTTGAACAATAATTCTTTGAACTCACACCATGAAAGCCCAATGCAGCTGAACAAATTTTATCCCCAGACCTTAGAACCATATAGGAATGTTGGTCTGAACATTAAATCAAAAGGCTTCACTTTCAATGAGATATCTTAGAAATGAAGGTAGAAGTATTCTCCCAAGCATTGCAAAGGACACATAATTTGTAGATAGAGGATAGGAAGTGTGCTTAAAATTGAAGATAGTTTGTGGATGGAGGATGGGAAGTGAGCTTAAAATTGAAGACAGGACTAATACATTGGAACCCTAAATACGTATAAGCAATAATGATTGCCATTAGTTGACCTTGAAACATGAAATGAAAGCTAGCGAGTATCAAAGTTAATAAAAGTAAAATTGATATAGGCTGTCTAGTTGCCATTATAAACCCTCAAGAGATGAAGACAGCAAAACCACATCATCGCATCATCTACAAGCAAGAGAAGTGAAATAAGGAGACAATAAAGGACAGACCATCATCTACATGTGTGGTCTCCCTTATAAAGTGATCTAGTTCATGCAGACCCCAAAGGCAGTGGGCTAGAGGGAGTAGCCTTGTTTTACCCAAACGGTACTACAACTATTCCAACTACTATAGGATGAAATTTTATACAAACAGTTTATTCACAGCTTGCCAGATATCCGCAAATTTGGCAAAACAGTTAGGCAGGGTTTAGGGAAGTACATAATACTGTACTCGATGACTAACTAATTTGAAGGCATTGATATTCACTATTGTTTTGGTAAATATTGGAAAAGGATGGCATACTGTATCACCATATGCAACTCCCATTTATACAATAAGGTAGACTTTGCCATTATAAGCATAGTTCAAAAAGATAAATGAGTGTTATGGGTGCTCTCAAGTTAAACTCCGCTCAGACCTAATGTTGAGCCTAGTTAACTCCCCAGTTTGACTCTTTGGCAGTCTTATGAGTTCTCTCGAATTAAAATATGCTCAGACCTACTGTCAAGCCAAGTTAACTTGGGCCCCAGTTTGACATTTTGGCAGTCAGTTAAACTCATCAACAAGAAATCAGACATGTCCAACTCATAGGCAGATGGAAAAGCTTGCTGAGATTATATATAAATGCCACAAAGGAAATGGCAACCCTTGTTTTGAACAGATTCCTGCTGCCGAGCTTTTGCAGAGTCCAAGTCAAACCCTTACACTCCAGCTTTAGCGAGTAGTTTGCCAAGTCAAGTCTTTCAACAATTAATAACCAACAGCCCAATACCCCATTCAGAGGCTATATATGATAGTACCTTGGGTGAAATTACAAGGACATCCTAAAAAGCTAGTGAAAGACATGCATTTTATATAAGATAGAGGAGCGAAACAACATAATAATTGTTAAAATAAAGGCCAGCAAAAAGTAATAATGGAACTGCAAACACTCCATATAAAGTAGGCATTACATCCATGCTAAGCTCTATAGAGTCTAAATATGCCTTCAAATATGTTTACGCCGTATTCATACCACATTTCAATAAGGGCACGTGATACATTTGTTGAAAGATGCTTAAAAGCAACTCTCGAGTGTCAGATAGACTTCCAATGAAAGAGCAAGATATCCAACAATAAATGAACAGCAGAACCCTATAATACACAAGGATTTGAGAACATAAGCACTTTTCTTTGGCTACTCCTAATTCAGAGACTCTGATAGTCCCTTGAGGGGAATTACAAGGGCATCCTAACAACCAAGTGAAAGACATGCATTTCATGTCAAATAGAGCGGGAAGCAAAATAATAATTTAATTGTTAAGCCCAGCAAAGAGTAATAATGGAACTGCAAACACTCCATATAAAAGAAGATATTACATCCATTGGACATGGATGTAAGCTATACAGACATACTTTCAAATAAGTTTACAACCATAATCACAGCACATTTCGAAAAGGTTACATGATACATTTGTGCAACTCCCAAGTGTCCGATAGATTTCCAATGAAAAAGCAAGACATCCAACAATAAATGAACAGTGTAACCATATAATACAAAAGGCTTTGGGAACATAAGCCACTTTTCTTTGTCTACCCTTGAACTGAGACTACAATGCATTATCTGTTATGTTCAGATAGGAGAAGGAAAAGCTCATCATCTGTGATAGCACCTATCTCCATTGCTCTCTGTAACGGTGTTTTACCTTTCCCATCAACAATCATTGGGTTTGCACCCCTGAAAAAAAACAGAAAAGGTACAGTTAAAATTATGGATTGATTTAAAGCACAGATTTACAAGATTTCTCCATTGATAAATAAAATTTAATCATGCATTTTTTCACTAATAAATACTAAAATTATTATACCTTCTTATCAGCAGCTTTGCAAACTGATTCTTCCCTTTGAAAATGCAATGATGAAGAGGCACTCTTCCATAACAATCTTGAGCATTTACATCTGCACCATACTGCAATAATAACTCTAACATACCCAGATCACCGGTATGGCATGCAAGATGCAGCAATGAGCATCCTTGCAAGCCACCCTCGATTTCACTTAAATCGTCGGAGTAAGCTACTGAACTTGGGCTCGATGTTCCTGAATCTGGGAGCTGCAAGTTTCCCCTATAACTGTTTTGTGATGTATCATAATCAATTGGACTCCCCTTTGACAAATTGGAAAGGCTACTTGACTTAGACTGCTCGTAAGTAGTTGTAACATTTGCATCATACATGACAAGAAGACGGTAGACCATTTGCTTGTTATTTTTTTGAACTGCATCCCACATACGATACTCCAATGGGGGTAACTCCGCATCAAATTTTTCCTTTGATACTAACCGCTTTTCAGCATACTGCACAGTTTTTATATTTTTGAAGAACCGCATGTCAATGATAGCTCTATTGCAAAATCTAAAATTAAATAATTCAAACGAAAGAAAACAAATCTGTGAAGAGAAAACATAATAGTCGAGGTCCTGTTGATATTCTAAAAGTATAACTGCAGATTTGTGGGATTTTCTCATAGCCATACATCATAAATTTCAGTAGAAATATAGTTTTCTTTGATGTTTGAATTGCTCAGTAGGACAAAACGCTTCCTATATCCATATATATGTTGGACATGGTTGACATTAAAATTTGCAGATTCTTTAGTTTTTTCAATTTATATTAGAGGAAACGTATCATAGTCAAAAAGTAACTAATTGAAGCAGGTTGATAGGAGGAAAGCTATAATAATTTTTGTTTGGAAAACATTTTTGCTAAGTTACCGGAAACGCCTGAAGAATTTGCCAGAAACACGGATCCCTATGATTCTTGTCCGAAACGCTAGAAATGTTTTTGTGCCATTTCAAAAAATTAGAAACTTCATATTTGGAATTGGATACGTTTCCAAGGGATTTAAATTTTTTTGGATCCATTTCTAGAAATCCAGAAACGGATCCACAAAAATCGTGATCGGAATCTACCCTTAAAATGTTAAAAAGCGTGAAAATTTGTCTAGCCATAAATAAATAATAAAAATGAAGAAATCAGATTTGCAAATAAACTCACTATAAACACGGTCTCATAACGTCTCTTCTAAATCTTAATCTTTAGAAACAACGACTTCTTATATTTATCAAGGATTCTTACTAAGAAAGAGATAGATGTTCAAAAATGCAAACAAAAGGGTTTGATGAATGTCTTCATAAAGAGATTTATTTGAGCGATTAATTTTCAGTTTGGTTAAGGTTTTGTTAATTGTCATTGATTTTTCTCTTGATTTCATAAATCCCTCCAATATAAAAAATCTTCTCTAGCCATCTTTTGCCTGCATATAGTCAAGAGACCAAGCTGACGTTGAGAAGATTGAAATGTTCAAATAGGTCTTGACAGAATAACCCTATGATCCCATTGGCCTTTTAATTGCCATGCAAGGAATATAGATATCATCTTTGAAGGAGTTGGACCTGAAAGCACAAAAGTTGTACATTTCTGATTACATTACTAATGATGATGATAATATGTTGAACGTTATAATAATCACTAATGATGATGACAATGTTTATGCTAAATTGATGATGATGATTTGTTTATGTTGAATTCATGACGTTGATTATGTATTTTTAGATATAGATTCTAGATTCTAAAAGATGAATGGTAATATATATATATATATATATATATATATATATATATATATATATATATATGTTGTTTCCTTGCCGTGTCGTACCCTGATTTTTTGAAAAAAATTCGTATCCGTTTCAAACCATGTATCCGTATTCGTTTCAGTGCAACTTAGCATTTTTTATTTGGCAAGGGATATCCTTTCGCGAAGCATGGAAGGAATGGTGGGGAGCAAGCCACCCCCTAAACAGCTCAGAAACTTACCTCCATTAGTCTGTTGAGGCATTTGGAATGCAAGGAATAGAGCTATTTTCAAAGACAAAACCTCTATTCCAGATTGGGTGGCAGCAAAAGTGGTCGCAAATTATGACATGACCCAGTCGGTGAAGTCTCTCATGCTCATCAAAATATTGTCGTTGATGTGGACAGATCTCAACATTGGGCTTATTTTGATGGGGCATCTTCAGAAAAAGGAGATTGCGGGGGGGAGTTGTCAATTATCTCCACGAAAATCATTTTTATAAACTTCAGAGCGGTCTGGGGAGGAGAACTAAAAATTATGCAGAACTTCTCAACCTTAAACTACTTTTCCTTTTTGCAATTGAAAAGGATCATCATTCTTTACAGACCTTCAGTGATACTATGGTCATCACAAATTGGTTTAATGAGCTCCAGCGTTGTCACATTCACACACTGAGTCCCATTCTTGAGGAGGCTTTACAACTTAAACAATATTTTGATATGTTTTCTTGTCGTCACATTTACGAGCGAACCCAGATCGCAAAGGCCCTCTCTAAGGTTGGTTCTACACAGGCTTTGGGGGTATGGAAAGTCACCGAGTAGCTGAATGGGGTATCCTCATAATATTATTATAGACCCTTCATAGAAGGGCTTCAGATTGAGATTCCACAATCCTGATCTCTGATCGATAGTCTTGCATATCTAATGTTTTTGTTGCAGGTTCATTGCTCTATGACTATGTGTTTTTGTGGAAGCCGAAAAGGTTTCAATCCTATTATGTATTTTTTCTAATGTCCTCTCCAAATTGATGGCTAATGGAGGACGAAATAGCCTATCCGACCTCGTAGCCTATAGTCTTATTAAAGGGGTAAAAGCCCAATTTTTCCTATGTTGGGGCAACATTGGCCAAAAGTTGGGTCGGATGGGGCTAAAAAATCCCAAAATTAGGGGTTGCACCCACAACCCCTCACATTTTGGAGCCCATAGAAAATCTATAAATAGAAGAGGGTTGAGATCAAAGGAGGCATCATCGATTGTCGATCAAATCATCCATTTTCTGGAGCTGGAGCTCTGAGGGTTTTAAGACCCCTTCTCTTCTATTAATTTCGGTGGTGAAAGATACCACCATATTTACTGATTATGTTTTTATCCTTTCTATTTGTTTGTTCTGGAAACAGGAAAGCATCCTAATTGAAGTGAGATTGTGGTGGAAAATCAGGGGGAAAAAACAAGACGAACTTCTCTGAGGTCGCTTTGAAACAAATCACAATTTTCTGAGCAAGGGAACATAGCTCTGAGGTAGCCGAAGTTTTTGAGGCCAGTAGGCCGAATTCTCTTTGGCAGCCGAAAATCAAGACAAGACCAGTGAGCTCCTTCCTGAAGCTTGACGGATCTTCCTAGATCAACAAAGTTTGGAATTGAAGCAAATCGAAGCTCTATATAAATTCTGCATGAAATAAATTAATTTAAGGCAGTTGAATCTTTGTCTAAAGTGGACGTCGCCTATTCTCTCTGCTCCCAGACCATCGGATGATTAACATTACTTGTAGCGGATTTGAAGCACCCCAAACCATTCATTTCATGCCACGTTGAGACAAAGGGTCTCTGAGGTCTCATGCGCTGACAATTTTGTAGTCGTAGGAGAAGCTCGTACTCCTGTACAAAGTCGAAATTATTAACTGTGAACAGAAATGGCTCTGACCCAAGATTGTCATGCAATCAAGATCTTCTGTGGCAATCCATGAGCAGAAAAGAGGGTTTGAAGAACTTCTGAAGGAAATCATGTAAAAAGAAAAGAAAATTCCAGTCCTAAGCTAGCTGGTATTTTCTGAATAATTCCAGTAGTATAGTTTCCAAGGATGTGGAATAGAGTAGCTTGGATTTGTTTGCACAAGAAGTTTAAGTTTGTTGAATTCAATTTATATTGGCACTGTCAAATCTGGGTTGTATTGGCATTGTTGGTTTTGCTACAAAATTGTGTTAAAATGCTATTGTATTGTTGAAAAGGATCACGCTTCTTGAATTTTCTATGTCCTTATCTGAATGAGAAAAAAAAAATTGTTGAAAACCCTAAGTTACTTAAGCAAACCCTAGGGAAAAATAATACATTTATCTTGACAACAGTTTGTTGATCCTTTAATTTTGTAATATTCCTAATTAGCATTGCTAATTGGAATATTTCATTTTTGTTTAATTTTGCCGCTTTAGCTAAAAATAATAAATAAAGTGAGAAATAAGGGGGGGTCATCTCACTTTAGAAAATAAAGTGCTTTCCTAGTTGATGGACGTTGTAACTTAAAGGGGTGGCCTTGGGGGTCCACACGCACATGAGGAGGCCTCACGCTGACCCAAGGGTGACTGCGCAAGTCAAGGAGGGTGAAGGACGCAGTTAGGGTTTTTGGAGGGAGCTAGCATTATATAAGGTGGGGTTTTCACTCCATTTGGCATTGTTGATATGATATTGATATTGAGAGCTAGACTTCTGTCTACTTCAGCACGCCGGTTGTTTAGTCGGTCTGCAGCACTGTTTAGTGCAAACCGAGTGTCTCCGGTCGGAGATCTCACCTCTCGGGCCCGGACTCCCCGAGTGCTCCTGAGCAAGGTTTTTCCTTCGCTTTCATGGTGATTTGCGTGGATTTCTAGTGACTCGGCTTGCAGAGGAGTTGCCCTTTATGGATCGGCAAGGCCTAGGAGAGGACGCATCTCTAAACGAGGACGCAGCTTTGTTGAGCGTAGTTGTCGTGTGGGGATTTCATAAGGATTTCAAAGTTGCTTTCCACTCTCGGTGAGATTGTTATTCCTTTCCATCCTGAGGATTTGCAGATTCACCTTTTCCCATTGCTTTCTTTGCTCTGGCTACTGTTCCCTGAGAGATAAATGTTTTCTCTGGAGGGGATTTATTTGGTGGTTTTTCGGAGGTGGAGTATTTGCTTCACGATTTCTGGGTTTTGTCCGGGGGATTGAGTTCAGCTAGCCTTCTAGTTTTTAGCTCATTCCGGTGAGGGGATCAGCCCCTAGTTCCAGTACATTGTAGCAGCAGTTGTTCTATGGCAGTTCCTCCAGTCAGCTAGGACGCAGTCTCTGCTGCAGCCATCTCTTATTCTGAGAGGGTCTCCACTTGCCTAGAGCAAGGATAGGTGCACTCATTTTGATTATCTTTGTACCCATATACATATATTCTCAGATTAATAAAATGGCTTAGTGTTCTGGCATTTTATGTGTATTTGTTCCATATTCTAGTTCCGACATTTTGTTCTATATAGCTGTTTGTGGTTTTTCTGTGTATTACTGTTTATTTCCCGTTGGGGATATTGATGCTGGTATCAAAGCACAGTTCGGCTCGCCCCCGTGGCAGCTGGGCAGTCATACGCCTCAGATAATCCTACTCGACCGAGGAGACACGAGACGTTTTGAGGGTAGGTGCTTCTCTGGGGAGGGATTCCGACTGTGGAGCCACCTCGAGACAGACATGAGGAGGAGCAGCCTCGTAAGACACAGAGCAGCGGGACCCGATGGCAGACGCAGAGAGGAAACTGGATGCACTCCTCCATCACGTGCAGGAGATATCACAGAGGCTCACGGCCGTAGAGGTCGGACGGAGAGAACCCCCTAGGGTTTTTCAGATTGGTGAAGGATCGGGTATGTCTCACCACGTGCCAGTGCATGATGCTATCCCCATTGTGGCATCGCATGCACCCACGCGATCTACTATGCCCACATTCTTGCCAGAGGACGCAGGGGCAGGGGTACAGAGGGGTGCACAGAGAGATATTCCCGCACCCACGCGACCCACCATGCCTACCTTCTTGGCAGAGGATTCAGGGGCAGCAGCACAGCGGGAGATAGAGCCGGGTCTGATGGGTGACCTTTTTACAGAGTACCAGGCGTACGGACCGGCATTCCGAGATTCTATCACATTCAGAGACTTTGTCCAAGTCCAGCATCACATTAGACCCCGTGATCATCACCGAGGGCACAGGCACCACCGTGATGACCACCGCGCATCTAGCAGATTTCATTTGCCCACGTTTGATGGCTCATCAATCAGTTCGGCAAAGTCTTGGGTGGAGAAGCTGGACATCTATTTCCAGCTTAACCAGATGTCACAGTCAGAGGCCATTAAGGTTGCAACACTACATCTGGACGGTGAGGCCCAGGACTGGTGGTTCCATGGGTTGACGACACTCAGACATTCGGCAGTGACGACATATGCCGAGTTTACCCGGAGGGTGGTAGAGCGCTTTGACAGGAGGGATCCGGAGCAGCACTTTGTTGAGCTGACAAAGCTCAAACAGATTGGGAGTGCAGAGACATACATTTCGTACTTCTTGAGGGTTTCAGTGATGGTACCCGATTTGTCCGGCAGACTTCTAGCGGGTTTATGCAGCATGTTTCGCGGAGGGTCGTCAGAGCCACTTCGTGGTCTAGTCCGGTCAAACAAACCGGCTACACTACAGGATGCCATCAGTAGGACTCGAGACTTACAGGATGTCTTGCCCAGGACTCGGCCACCTTATCCCCAGAGACAGGCTTTCCAGCCCAAGGGTAAGGACACGAGGGCTCCGCCTCCCAAGGCGAATCCGGGACGAGGGCAGATTGATGATGAGGCCAGGAGAGAGCTGAGGCGGAAGCGATTGTGCTTCACTTGCCAGGAGCCATGGGCACCGGGACACAAATGTGCGGCAGGGAAGGCACATTTCATAGAGGTCTTCTCCGAGAGCAGCGGAGAAGAGGATGAGGGGGATGATGAGGAGGCAGGAGGTTGTTATGCAGCACAGAGTACCTTACCACCTCCACCACCCGCGACAGGTGGGGCATCGTTTGCACCCACCGGGGGAGCTCTAGCCGCATTGCGGGGAGTCCCCAAGCATTTGACTCTGCGCGTACGGGGGACAGTGCGCGGACAGCGGGTTTCGGTCTTAGTCGATAGTGGGGCCACCCACAATTTCATTGATGCCCAGATGGTTGAGCGGAGAGGCATACAGACGGAGGGCTTCGATGGGTTTTCTCTCGTCTTCGTCCCGTGAGATCGCACCATGGCATGTGCTCGATATAAACCGAGAGTTACCGCGGACGATGGGCACCCATACATCGATGCATCATTTTCTGGTGGTGGAATTCCGGACACCAACCCGATATTGGGTGTTCAGTGTGGTTTATTGCTCTAGAAGGTCATGACAGAGGATTGAAGGCCCTAGAGATGGAGTGGGATGATCCCAAAACTGGGAGGCATGAGAAGATACGAGGGCAGAACACATATCCACCCCAGACAGTATCGGCACACAGCATGGAGGCGACTTTCCGCAAGGGAGATATAGAGTGGGCAGTAGAGTTGCGGGCTTCAGAGGCAGTGGATACAGGGCGGACAGTGCACCCTGATCTACAGTCTATTCTCGACAGATATGCAGTAGTTTTTGGGGATATTCCACCAGGGCAGCCACCGGATCGGGGGTTTGAGCACACGATCGAGCTTGAGCAGGGGATACAGGCCGTGATTACTACACCGTATAGGCATCCCAAGGCCTATCGGGACGAGATAGAGCGAGCCATTCAAGAGTTGCTGGCCCTTGGTCACATTCGGCCCAGCACTAGTCCTTTTGCTTCTTCTGTAGTGCTGGTGAAGAAGAAGGACGGCACATTGCGCATGTGCATTGACTACAAGGCTCTGAACAAGAAGACCCTGAAGAACAGGTACCCCATCCCTAGGATCGATGAGCTGATGGATGAGTTGAGAGGAGCACGGTTCTTCTCGAAGATTGACTTGAGATCCGGGTACCATCAGATACGCGTGAGGGAACAGGACATTCCCAAGACCGCTTTCAGGTGTCACTATGGGCACTTTGAGTTTATGGTCATGCCATTTGGGCTGACCAATGCACCCGCCACCTTCCAGTCATGCATGAACCACATTTTCAGGGGTCATCTGAGAAAGTTTGTGCTGGTTTTCTTTGATGACATACTTATATACAGCAGGACTTGGGAGGAGCACCTCCAGCATATTGAGATAGTCTTGCACATCTTGGAGGAGCAGCAGTTCTATGCCAAGCTCTCCAAGTGTGAGTTCGGGTTGACAGAGATGTTGTATCTGGGGCACATCATAGGAGTGGACGGGGTGAGAGTCCACGATGAAAAGATCAGGGCCATCAGGGATTGACAAGAGCCGCGGAATGTGACGGAGCTTCGGGGATTTATTGGTATTTGCACATACTACAGGAAGTTCGTCAAAGGCTTCTCTCAGCTTGCTGCACCCCTCACAGATTTGACGAGGAAGGGGGCATTCAGTTGGTCGGACACGGCACAGCGAGCTTTTGACAAGCTCAAGGAGGTGATGAGCAGTTGTCCTGTGTTGGCGTTGCCAGATTTTACGCAACCCTTTGTCCTAGAGTGTGATGCATCCGGAGAGGGGATTGGTGCAGTTTTGATGCAGGACGGTCATCCGATTGCTTTTGAGAGCCGGAAGCTCCTTCCACATGAGAGGTTGTATCCCATATACGACAAGGAGATGCTGGCCATCATGCATGCATTGGCCAAATTCCGGCAGTACCTGGTGGGTGGCAGATTCAGGGTGAGGACAGATCATAACAGCCGGAGGTACTTTCTGGAGCAGAAGCAGTTGCAGGAGAGACAGCAGAAGTGGATCAGCAAGATCCAGGCCTACGACTTTGACATAGAGTATGTCAAAGGAAAAAATAACGTGGTAGCTGATGCCCTTTCTCGTAGACCGGCCACGTTATCACTCATGAGCTTGGATGCTGATTGGAGGGCTCGACTGTTGGTTGAGTACTCCAAGGATAGGTTTGCATGCGAGGTTCTGGATGGGCAGGTAGCAGATGACAGGTACAGGGTGGTCGATGAGATCATCTATTACAGGGACAGGATCTTCTTGACTGAGGGGTCTCAACTCAAGAAGAAGATACTCCAGGCTTCACATGATTCACCATTGGCGGGCCATCAGGGGTTCACCAAGACATACAGGGCTATTCGGGAGAGGTTCTCATGGAAGGGCCTCAAGGAGGACGTACTCCAGCATGTCAGGGAGTGCGATGTTTGCCAGCGAAACAAGGGAGAGATGAGCCATCTTGCAGGGTTGTTGCAGCCTCTTCCCATTCCGGAGGGGAAATGGGAGAGCATATCGATGGACTTCATCACGGGGTTGCCCACGGTGCAGGGCAAGGATTGCATCTTCGTAGTCGTTGACCGGCTGACGAAGTATGCCCATTTTTCGCCATATCCGCACATCACACAGCAGCGCAGGTGGCTGAGCTGTTCTTTAGGGAGATTTTCAGATTACATGGTCTACCCAAGACCATCGTCAGTGACAGGGACAACCGCTTCATGGGCGGATTCTGGCAGGAGCTCTTCCGATTAGTGGGGACCGAGTTGACACCGAGCACTAGCTATCACCCCCAGACGGACGGGCAGACAGAGATAGTTAACAAGTGGCTGGAGGGCTACTTGCGTAACTACGTCAGTGGGCAGCAGAAGGCTTGGCTGAAGTGGCTGCATTTGGGCGAGTACTGCTACAACACAACGCATCATATGTCTATTGGTATGTCACCTTTCTATGCTTTGTACGGATATCATTCCTTATCTTTTGTGGACGTTATGTTTGGTGTTAGCAGGGCTCCGAGAGCCAAGTTATGGATCCAAGAGAGCCAAGATATCCTCCGAGCTCTCAAGGACAACATAGCCACAGCACAGAATCAGCAGAAGTTGTATGCTGATAAGGGTCGGGTGGAGAGACACTTTGAGGTAGGAGACCTTGTCTACCTACGGCTACAGCCATACCGACAGTCTTCGCTCAAGCAGAAGGGGGCGGAGAAGCTGAAGCCCCGTTTTTATGGGCCATACAGGGTGATACGCAGGATCGGGCAGGTTGCGTATGAGTTGGAGCTGCCCCAAGGCAGCAGGATTCATAACATCTTTCATGTATCATGCCTGAAAAAGGCACTGGGCCAGCATGTGACAGTCACCGAGGAGCCGCCACCTACAGATGATGAGGGGCATCTGGTGTTACAGCCGGAGGCTATTATTGACACTAGGGAGAGGCAGCTACGGAGCAGGAAGATCAGGGAGTTCTTGGTGAGATGGAAGAACTTGCCGGATGAGGATACCACTTGGGAGGATGAGAGGATCTTACAGCATCCATCACTTCAGTTGCTTGAGGACAAGCAACGTTCTGCCGGGGGAGACTGTAATATTCCTAATTAGCATTGCTAATTGGAATATTTCATTTTTGTTTAATTTTTCCGCTTTAGCTAAAAATAATAAATAAAGTGAGAAATAAGGGGGGGTCATCTCACTTTAGAAAATAAAGTGCTTTCCTAGTTGATGGACGTTGTAACTTAAAGGGGTGGCCTTGGGGGTCCACACGCACATGAGGAGGCCTCACGCTGACCCAAGGGTGACTGCGCAGGTCAAGGAGGGTGAAGGACGCAGTTAGGGTTTTTGGAGGGAGCTAGCATTATATAAGGAGGGGTTTTCACTCCATTTGGCATTGTTGATATGATATTGATATTGAGAGCTAGACTTCTGTCTACTTCAACACGCCGGTTGTTCAGTCGGTCTGCAGCACTGTTTAGTGCAAACTGAGTGTCTCCGGTCGGAGATCTCACCCTTGGCTCCGGGGGACTTCGAGTGCCTGCTCGAGCAAGGTTTTTCCTTCAGTTTCAGTTGGTGATTTGCAGTGGATTTCTAGTGGACGGTTTGCAGAGGAGTTGCCCCTTTTTGTGACTGCGCAGTCTAGGAGAGAGGAGACGCCGATCCCGGCTAAGGAGGACGCGGTTTTTGTTGGCGGGGGTTATTGTGTGGGGATTTGGCCGGTGATTTGAGCGTTTTCCCGGCCTCGGGGGTGCTATTCCATGGGAGGGTTGCAGGTGGATTCGGCCCCTTTTCCCAGCCGTTTTCATGGGTTTCTGTTGATGCAGGTGAGACAACGTTTCTCTGGAGGGGTTTGTTGTTGTTTCGGGAGTGGAGTATTTGCTTCCACGATTTCTCGGATTTTGTGGGGGATTGAGTTGAGCCTAGTCTTCCGGTTTTAGGCTCCTAAAATGCAAAGTTGAGGTCGGCCCTAGTTCCGGTACCTTGTGACGGTTGTTCTACAGCGAGTTTCTCGATCATTGAGACGCGGTCTGTTGCGGCCATTTCTTGATACAGAGGGGGTCTCCACTTGCCTAGAGCAAGGATAGGTGCACTCCTTCTGATTATCTTTGTACCCATATACATATATTCTCAGATTAATAAAATGGCTTAGTGTTCTGGCATTTTATGTGTATTTGTTCCATATTCTGGTTCCGGCATTTTGTTCTATATAGCTGCTTGTGGTTTTTCTGTGTATTACTGGTTATTTCCCGTTGGGGATATTACAAATTTCTAGTTTCATGGCTTGGTTTTTGGTTCAATCAGCCAGCTATGTATCTTTTTTTTGGACATTGACAAAGTTTATGCCAATTTTGGAATGCTCTATACACATTCTTTATGGGCAACATATGTGGGTTTCTCCATCATGATCAATCTATAATATCCCCTTTCCGGTGTGATCATCATGGGCAACATATGTGGGTTTCTCCATCGTGATCAATCTATAATATCCCCTTTCCGGTGTGATCATCATGGGCAACATATGTGTGTTTCTCCATCTCATCAGTGTCCCTTTCCTACTAATCATAACCCTGTGGAGGCCATAAATGATAAGGACCATCATGGAGATAATATGCCCAAGATAGCCATCCATCAAAAGTTTATGAGCCTAACCATTGACATCTCCATATTTTGGTTAGAAGAGAGGATCTCATGGACTAGAATATATTATTTTCTTCCCTCTTCTCGCATAATCATCCATGTGTGGGCATTCTTCTTCTCTACCTCCTGCCGGCCTTATCATCCATGTGATTTTGTCCGCCTTCGATTTGACATTTGCTACATGAGTAATCATATAGGACATTATATTTATATTGATTTGATGATATGTTGGTTGCATTGGCTTTATGATTACACTTAGTATTAGTTTTGTACCATATGCATGTTAGGGTAGGATGCATTGCATGCTGATTTTCGCATTAGAAATAATGCCATATTTCTCAGGATAGATTAGCTGCATTGATATTAAAAATTGCATATTTTTATTACTTGTTGATTTTATGGGTCACTGTACTGGGCTCAGGGACTATAGTACTATCCAGGTCAGAGTACAAGACATGGGAGAATGGTTATTTTCCTTTAATCTATTGGTCATAGTGCCAGTTACAGGAAAATGTCCATCTTCCTATCCAGGTCAATGTATTGACAAAGGGATATACAGGTCAAATACATGACTCAAGAAGATGCCCATCTTTTTATACAGGCCATTGTACTTGACAAGGGGATGTTAAGCCCTATACAGGTCAAATCACAAGACACAGAAAGATGCTCACATGACCATTCTCCCTGTGCAAGTCAATGTACAAGACTCAGTTATAAAACCCTATACAGGTCATAGTACAAGACCGGGAGAATGACTGTCCACAATGTTGATCAATCTATCAAACCATTCTCCCTCTTCAGGTCACATTGACTTAGGGAGTACAGCCCTATCCAAGTCAGTGTAACACAGGAAGAATGACATGATCTAAGAAGATCGTTGCTCCCTCTCAACTAGAAAGGCAATCTCCACAAGTCCAACTTATCTCTAAAATATACAACTTCCTCTGGGGAGAGGTTTTTATCAGCGGTTTGTTCACCGGTGGAGATATACTGGAGCTTACTACTCCTTTTTGCACCATGTCACGAATGTAGTGATACGTGGTGTCAATCTATTGGATTCTTTAACAGCTTCATGCAATTTCAATTATCACAAAATATCATTATGGCCTCTAAACACTTTGGCAAGCAATATTAGAAGCCAAATTGCTTCTTGAGCCACTGCACATGCTGCTACTCATTCCACCTCAGCAAAACTATCCAAGAACCATAGCGGTAAAAAAAACCCTAGGTTGTATCATAAGTACTTTCAACTCAGTCAGAGAATCCCTGCAACCTGATCATCATCAGTAACAAGCAGTAATCAGCAGTACCATAAAGGTGTCAGCTATAATCCAACACAAAAAATACATCACAAATTCAATCAATTGCATGTACCAACATGAATTAACAAAGTGAGAGTCAAATTGTCTCAGCTTCATTATCATGGAAGTTGTCATAAGCTTTCATTCCAACAACCCAAGCCTCTGCGGGATCTTGATAACAAGCATCACTTGCTCAAGGGAGACTTTATCAGACTTATAACCCAAGATCCTTCATATCCAGTTCAACGGCCAACTCCCTCTTTAATTGAAGAACCATGTCTTCAAAACCTCGATAGATATGCATCAAATATTTTGATGAGCCAATCCATAAACATTATATATTTAGCAGTGGAGCTTTACTAGGTTCCACATCATGCAAATGTTCATGGATATAGAAAGTTCACAATACCAAATCTCATCAAGGATTTTGTTGTAGCTCCTAGAGACAGCCTTGAGTTGCAAAAGACTAGTGCCTAGGACATCTTAAAATCAGAGGTTAAATGTGGACAATTGTATAAATGCCTTTGATAAAATATGGAATAAGAGAACAATGGTTTTGGTGGTTCATGGATGGAGAAGACCTTGGAGTCGATTCATGTGAATTCCCTATACGGTGAGAGGGCTCAAGAGGTTGTGAGGCTTGATGGCTTTTAAATGGGCCAAGTATAAAACAACGAGCAGAAGCTTTAAAATATGTAGCGGCGTTGAGAGAGATCTGAGAAGGACCCCACAAGAGACAGGCTTAAGAAGATTAAAAATCTGTCCCCCGTGAACTTAGAGGAAACAGAAATGAAAGAGATATGGACAACAACAGAGGTTCGTGGAGCGCAAATTAAGGGAGTGCAGCAAGCTTAATACATAAGCGTTATACAGACACGAATTCATGAATAAAATTGCAGACCACCGGCAGCTACATTACACGAAACCTTCGAAGCAGCATAGCATGAAAGATGATTACACATAAAAAGGAGATTACTAATAACAGAAGGAAACAGATATATACTACTCATTGCTCCATCTGGAATCCAAATAACAGCTCAGTATCATATTAAGTTCAAACAGCTCTCCCAAATATGTGTCTCAGAGCACAGGGAGCACAATCATACAAACTTACAGCAAAATTCTTCAAAATTCCAAAACCTTTCTTTCATCTTAGAACTCCCTACATATAGAGTTCTCCTTGAGGGTTTAAGATCGAATTTTCTGTCATGATCGACCCACACAGGTGAAAACCAAAATATCCTAACAAACTAGCAGGGCAAGCAATCACTCCTGTAACAGAAAATCAAAACAGAATTGGGTAAAATCGGGATTTTTCCAGCAAAACATCAATATCTAACAGTAAAAAGAAACAAAACAGTTGGCCATGGAGGCCAAATTCCAGAATCTTCAAAAGGAGTGGCGAGAAGTGGCTGAGAGCAGGTGGGCGGTCTAGCCTTCATCATATGAGTCCATCTGTTGTTTGGAATCCTCCACTCTTTAACTCTCATGATTTCCACTTCCCATTGCAGAACGGCCTGGCATGCTGTGTGTGCTTAACTCTTTAGTTGGGAGCTCTTGGACCGACCAAGTATACTATAGCTCTATTTGTTCCACCAAAAACCCATGTTGTGTTTGACTTGCAAAAACCAGAAACCAGATTTCAGAGGAAAGCATGGATGTTTTGCGGTATTGGATGGGGGGGTGCGAAATCACTACAAGCTGCCACGTAGCACCGGAGGCGGTATTAGAAACCGGCCATTTCAGACCCCCCCCCCCCGCATTAACCTTCGGAAGGTGGAGGGGGAGCGAAATAGACTGAGCTGTCGATTGCATTGACGTGGAGCGGAGCTAAAGGTAGGATGGCGGAAGCGGAAGTGGATTTAACGAGACTCATTAACATTGAAATGGGCAAAAAAAGAGGCCACAGGAGGGCTATTGATGACGTGGCAAGGCAGTGGGACCGCGCCCGCAGATCGTAGATCGCAAGTTTTGCATGGGCACAACGGGAGGTAAAGGTTAAATCTTGCGAGGAGCGATATGCGATGGGTGGGAGTGACGTGGCAAACGGAGGTGGGACCACTCGCACATCGCAAATCGCAAGATTTTTGCATGAACAGCGGGGGGTTAAATGCTATGTATTGCGAAGTGTGAAGTGTGGGGGGGCGAGTAAGGTGATGTGGCACAGACAGAGGTGGGACCGTGCCGACAGATCGCATGTCGCAAGGTTTAGTTGGGAGCAACAGGGGTTAAACGTTATATATTGCGAAGTGCGGGGGCCGGGGAAGGTGACGTGGCACGGACAGAGGTGGGACCGCGCCCGCAGATCGCATGTCGCAATGTTTAGTTGGGAGCAGTGGGGGTTAAACATTATATATTGCGAAGTGCGGGGGGCGGGGAAGGTGACATGGCACGGACGGAGGTGGGACCGCGCCCGCAGATCGCATTTCGCAAGATCTACATGTGCACAGCGGAAGATAAGAGTTAAGACTTGTGGGGAGCAATGTGCGATGAGCGGGGAATGAGGGATGACATGGCAGATGGATGGCGGTCCCACTTATATCGCAATTCAGGGTTCAGGCGTGGTTAGATATGTGATATGAAATGAAAACTGTGGAATTTCGATGCGATGTAAGGTGAGGAGGTAAGTGCGGAAAACAATATTACATATATAATATGTAATATATGATATATGTAATGGTTTGCAGGATGCGGAAATCAACACACATTGGATAATAATGCTTTGACCGCAACACTTTTCTCTTTTGACTGCGGGGCTTTCCTCTCGACCTGAGCTTGGTTTGCTTGACCTTCATCCTTCTCGCTCCAGCTCTTCATTTGCTTGACTCTCATGTTGCCTTATCCCTCCAAAAGAATCACAAGCCAACATTGGCTCCATTGGGGACGACGCACTTGTTCGAGTGTGTCGAGAACTCGTAGACCACCTGCTTATGTTCTTCTTGATGTGCCTAGGATCATCGTTAGAACCAATTTCAAGCAGCTTTAACCAAAAACAAAACAGGAATTAATGCAGAAAAAAAAGAACGACAATATATACACTATGAGGATATGTACAATGGGCCATCATAGCCTGTTATCAGTGCTGGAAGTAAGGCTTGAGAAACTGTCCATTGACAGGCATCTCGAGTGTATCTCCTTCCAAATTCTCCAGCACAAAAGTATTGTTGTCTTTGACCTCTGCCACCCTGAATGGACCAAACCAGAGAGGGTCGAAATTCCCATGTTTCCCTTTGTCTGCTCGCCTGATATCCCATCGCAGCACCAAATCCCCAACTTGGATTTCTTTGTCTTTAGCTCTTTGTCAAATAAGCCTTTCATTTTTTCTTGATACTCTGCTAGTCTGAGGCTTACCTATTCCCGTGTTTCATTCAACTCCACCAACTGATTCATTCTTCGGATAAGGTCGTTTGGCTCTTCCTCGCTTTCTTGTAAGAATCGGGCCACAGGTAATGCAAGCTGAATAGGGAAGACTACGGCTCTGCCATACACCAGCTCATAAGGGGGCTTTCCTGTGGACATTTTAGTGGTGATGCGATTTGCCCAGAATGCAAACTTGAGCTAGGAATCCCAATTCTTTTGATTTTCATTGATGGTCTTCTTCAAGATCCTCACCAGTGTCTTGTTAGATGATTCTGCCAACCCGTTGCCCTGTGGGTAGTACGCAGTGGAGTGTCCCAACAGGATGTTGTAACGTTGACAAAAATTGACAAATTTAGCCGACTTGAAAGCCTAGGCATTACCTGTAATGATTTTAGCTGGGCATCCAAACCTAGCTATTATGTTCTCCTCCAGGAACTTGATCACCACCAAATCTGTAGCATTGCGGGCACGACTTCTACCCACTTAGTGAAGTAATCTGTAGCAGTGAGGATCCATCGATGTTGATTGCTAGAGGTTGGGTGAATCTCTCCTATGAAGTCAATTCTCCATTGTTTGAAAGGTTCTTCAACATGTACTGGGATCAATGGGAGAGGTGCATAACTTTGCTTTTCAGCAAACCTCTGGCACTTCTCGCAAGCTCGGACACGAACATGTATATCACCAAACAGTCTAGGCCAGAAGAAACTTGCCCTCAGGATCTTGTGTGCAGTGGATTGCCAACTATAATGTCTGCCTCATATCCCTTCATGGAATTCGGTCATCACTTGGTCAACCTCCTGCTCTGTCAAACACAATAGTAGGATCCCCGCTGGGTCCTTCCAATACAGTCGCCCATTTGCCACGATATACTTTTGAGACTTCAGCCTCAAGGTGCGGTACTTGGCCTTATCATAGTTAGCAGGGCATCTCAGCGTTGAAAGATATTCCACTATATCTTTATACCATGAGGATTGAAGGTACTTCACATGTGTTTTTTTGAGTGGAAGATTCTATGCCTTGATTTGCACCTGTATCCTCCTGTGCCTCTCCTCCTGTCATAGACAGATTTATCCCCAAAGCTTGACAGTTGGATTCAGACAAGATTTTTGCCAGCCCTTGGCCTTTAATGAGCTTGGTAATCTTTATCTCCAGTTTGTACTCCTGAATCTTGGCTATCCACTTGCCCCTTTTTCCTTCATTGTCGCCCTGCACCAGGATATCCTTCACCACTGTTGTGGGAACATAGGCAGTTATGGCAGATTGTAACACATACACTCGGAATGACTTTAGAGATTTGACCAGAGCGTAAGCTTTCTTCTCCAGGATATCGTATTTCAGTTTGGCGTCTCGCAAGACTTGGTTGAAGAACACAATGGGTTGTTCATGCCCTTCAACATTTTTCTGTAAAAGTACTGCAGCTATTGTGTGAGGAGAGGCAAAAGAGAAAATCATGAACGGCTTCCCTTAATCTGGACCGGCTAGCACTAGAGCTTCTGCAAAGGCCTGTTTGATCCTGTTGAAAGAGTCCCTAGATTCAAGAGTCCATCTTACTTCACTATTCTTCTTCAGCATCCCAGTGATGTTTCGGACAATCTCAGCATAGTTGGGAATGAACCTTCTAAGGAAATTTATTCTTCCCAGGAACACTTGTACTTCCTTTTGGTTTCCTGGTAGGGGAATGTCGTTTATCACTTCTACCCGCTTCAGGTCGATCTTCACTCCCTCCTTAGTTACTATGTGCCCCAATAACTTTCCTTCCTCCAAGACAAACATGGATTTTTGGGGATTCAGAGACAGGCCATACCTGCGGCATTTAAAAAAGGTTCGTCGAAGGTGCTCTATGTGTTCAACGTCACTCTTTGAAAAGATGGTGATGTCGTCCAGGTAGATCACCACAAACTTATCTTGCTCTCCTCTGAAAGCAATGCCCATCGCACGCTAGAATGTGGCACCGGCGTTTATCAGGCCAAAGGGCATTCGGGCGTACATGAAGGTCCCCCAAGGCGTAGTGAACGCCATCTTCTTTTGGTCTTTCGGGAGCACTGCCACCTAATTGTATCTTGAGAAGCCATCCATCATGGACATGCGAGAGGATCCCACCACCTTTTGCAAGATGTGGTCCATCTTCAGGAGGGGATAGTTATCCTTGAGTGAGGCTCTGTTCAAATTGCGGAAATCCACGCAAAGCCTGATTTCCCCATTCTTCTTTCTTACAGGGACCAAGTTCGCCACCCATTCAGAGTATCTTAAAGGGGCAATGATCTTGGCATGCAACGACTTCTTTATTTCCTCCTCGATAGCTGGGAGAAGAAGAGGGTTGATCTGTCTTAGCTTCTGCTTATGAGGCTTAGCGTCTTCTTTCAGAGGAATTTTTTGTTGTATAATGTCCATGTCAAAAGTCTTCAAATCCTTATATGACCAGGCGAAGACGTCTTTATACGATTGAAGCAGCCTGAGGTACTGATCTTGGTATTCTTCTGGGACCCCTTTTGACAGCTTTACCACCTTCGGATCTTCTTCTGTCCCAATATTCACATCCCTGACGGGCACGTCGAGGGTCATTTTGATGGGGTTCATTGGGATATCATTCTTGTCAAACAATCTCTCCAATGGCACGAGCCCCCTGGGAATGACATTTCCCTTTAATTGCAAAACACGATGTCCAGCCAATGTCTCTTCCCATCTAGTTTTTTGCTCTTCACTATCATCTTTGGTGACTGAGTCGATCACCATATCTGAGAACTCGCCCACCGTTTCCATAAAACGCTGGACCTGCTCTTCATCTTCAAAGACTTGCCAATCCTTTACGTTGTCCGGAATGGAGGGGCGGTATCGCACCTCAACCTCATATCTGAGCAAAGGATTCTGCAGAGGGCAAAAATTACTAGCAGCCACAGCTAGTGAGTCTGCCATTCTGTTCTTATCCCTAGGCATGAACTGAATGTTAAAATGAGAAAAGAAGTTCTCAACCAAATCCCATACCTCATTCCTGTAAGCTCTGAGTCGCGGGTGTTTAGTTTGGCATTGGCTCCTAACTTGTCTCACTACAAGTTCTAAATCTCCAAACACCTTGAGGTTCTGTATGTTCATGTTTCGCGCTGTCTGCAACCCCAACAACAGGGCTTCATATTCAACCACATTATTTGTGGCTTCAAATTCCAGCTTAAAGGAGAGGGGAAACCAAGCATCCTTTTGGTGATATCAAGAGTAACCCGGGCCCCGTTTCCTTCTCATGAGTTAGCTCCATCAAACTCCAAGGTCCATATCTTATTTTCCTTTGTGCTCATAGGATTCTTCTATATTAGAGGACAAATCTCTGTTTCTTGCAAGAAAGTTTCGTCCTCCTCGAGCATAAGACAAGAGAGTTCGCCCTCCTTACCATATACCGGAGAATTTGTGGAACCATCGACTTTCGTTACCATCTTCACGAATCTGGATTCACGGTATAATCTTCTTTCCTCCCCACCGAATACTGGAATAGTGGCATAGGTGAGGTCCAGTTTTATGGATCCTCCAATCTTGGATCCCCAGGATCTGGACAGCAACGTTCCAAACCGAGCTGGGATATCAGCTACAACAATGTCCATTAACACACTTTTGGCCGGAATCTAGGCTAAGTTTACTACCAGATCTTTTATCATGCCCAAGCATTTTACCCTCTTGGAATCAAAAGAATACAAATCTTTATAAGGCCTGGTGATCTGCAACCCCAACTGCCTCATGACAGACAATGGCAACAGATTATGTGAAGCCCCAGAATCTAGCATGCAATTGTGCAATAACAGGTCATGTATAACTAGAGTCACATAGAATGGGGGGGTGGCTGAGTCCAGCTCTTCTACATGAGGTCCAAAAACTACCATGGGTCTTTCTTCTTGGAGATTGAGGCTGTCAGGGAGAGGGCCTACGCCATGGGGCAACATGAATTGGGACACTTGGGCCTTGTAAGAAGGTTGCTTTAGGAGCTCGATCAGGGGAACCGGGATCTTGACCTTCAGTAATTCTTTTTAGACGTTAAAGGTTGTGGGAACTTTTTCTGCAGTGACTTCTTTGGACTTCTCTTTAGGGTGGTCAGGCAGGTTCAAGGCTACAGATGATGACTTCTTGTTTGCGAGAGGATCAGAGCCTTGCTTTGTGGAAGTGGACGCAGTGAATTTATGATGGGCAGACTCTTTTAAAGGATTTTTCCCCTTATTGCCAAAACTAGAAGGGGTCTGTTCTCTTGGTATTGACTCTTCATTTTGTTCTTGCACTCGAGTTCTCTTCCTGGATGACCTGAGGTCATACTTCTTGTGGAGTTGAGCTTGCATGAAATCCACAAACTGCCTGCAGTAATTGTCAATATCTCGATCCTCTGGGGGGACTTCCTTCTCTTCTTGCTCTTCTTGCAGGGTGAGTTCACCTTCTTCATCCTCTAAGTAAGCGAGGAATTGATCTTCTTGATTGTTTGTGACTTCTTCGGCCTGTCCTTCCATTTCCCCTTCCACGTATAGAGGAGGTTGGATGTGATCTTGTTGCTCCTTCCTTTCCCGTTGCAACAACTGTAGAGGGGGCTTTCGGTATTGGGGATTAAACCCACGCTTTGGAATCATTTGGTTAGGATGAGGAGGGGAATTCTTAGCCTCTAATTCAAGCTTCACCAGCTTATTTGAGAGGTTCTTGATCAGCTTATTCATTTCTTCAATTTTGTACTCCTGTGATTCCCTCTCTTGGTTAGAAGTAGAAGCCTCCTCCCTACTCTTTCTTCTAGCTTCATGCTCTGTTTTCCCTTTGAATTTACCAGTAGAAGCACAGTTTGCTTCTACCTCCAATGCATCTGTCTGGATCTGATCCAGAGATATGGATTTTCTTTCTCTAAGGGTGAACCCAAACTCCAGTTCGAAAGCTCCTGCGAAAACCACCTTAGCAGCTGCTTGGGGAGGCTTTATTTCAGTAGGGAGATTATTATAGCGCTTATTGAACCTCTTTATGAATTTCGTTACATCCTCATTGCATCTCTTTTTAAGAGCATTGAACTCTATGAGGACATATCCATGGTCCCTCTTTTCTCCCCATTTTAGTGTGAAGAAATTCTCCATTTCTTCCCAAGTGGTGACTGCATTATTAGCAAGAGATTTGAACCACTTTCAAGCCTCTCCATCCAAGGATTGGACAAAAGCTTCAACACCACATCTACGTGTTCCACATTCACATTCTCAGCAAAGGCGCAGAAGTCTTCAATATGTTTCTGCGCAGAAGTACTATCTTCCCGGTGAACCGAGGCAAGAGATTTAGATAATCTTGAGACATGTCATTCAATACTTGAGGTAAAGCCAATGGAGCATATTTGTTAAGGAGGAAGCCAAGTACAACCATGAGGGGTGGTGGTGGTAAGTTATGAGGATGATTTGGCTATGGTAGAATGGGTATATGTTGAGTAGAAGTTTGGATATTTATCTGTAATGAGCTTTGGAGTGCTGTAACTTCTTTGACTTCTACAGCCTCTGGAGTAGGGTGCACGAGAGGCAAAGAAGTATCAGCGAATTTGGCTTCGTCTTTTATGGCTGAACTGGCTAAAGCAGAGGTTTCTGGAGGATACTCAAGTACACCGGTTGTGGAGTCAGGACCATAGATATCAGCTTTTTGAGATGAGGAAGGTGAATCTTCTAGAGAAAATGAGGGTAGCTCAGCCTGGCTAGGTTGATTTTCCTTCCAGATTCTCCTAAATATGATCTTTTCGGAATCAGATACAGAAGGTGTTCTCTGCTAGGAAGTATCTAATCGAGTATGAGGCCTTGTGTAAGCCAAGATTACAACTAATTTAAACTTGGATAATAGTGGAGTCACCAAGGTGAGGGCTATGCAACTCTCAACCCTTTGTGCTCACTTGATTGAAGGGTGAAGATAATGTAGTATCCTAGGGAAAAGATTTTCTAATTCTTCCCCGACAACGGCGCCAAAAAGATGTTGTATCTCCTAGAGACAGCCTTGAGTTGCAAAAGACCAGTGCCTAGGACATCTTAAAATCAGAGGTTAAATGTGGTCAATTGTATAAATTTCGCTGATAAAATATGGAACAAGAGAACAATGGTTTTGGTGGTTCATGGATGGAGAAGACCTTGGAGTCAATTCATGTGAATTCCCTATACGATGAGAGGGCTCAAGAGGCTATGAGGCTTGATGGCTTTTAAATGGGCCAAGTATAAAACAATGAGCAGAAGCTTTAAAATATGCAAAGGCATTGAGAGAGAACTAAAAAAGGACCCCACAAGAGACAGGCTTTAGAAGATTAAGAATCTGTCCCCCATGAACTCAGAGGAAATAGATATGAATGAGATATGGAAAACAACAGAGGTTCATGGAGCACGAATTAAGGGAGTGCAGCAAGCTTAATACATGAGCGTTATAAAAACACGAATTCATGAATAAAATTGCAGACCACTGGCAGCTGCATTACACGAAACCTTCAAAGCAGCATAGCATGAAAGATGATTACACATAAAAAGGAGATTACTAAAAATAGAAGGAAACAGATACATACTACTGATTACTCCATCTGGAATCCAAATAACAACTTAGTATCATATTAAGTTCAAATAGCTCTCCCAAATATGTGTCTCAGAGCACAGGGAGCACAATCATACAAACTTACAGCAAAATTCTTCAAAATTCCAAAACCTTTCTTTCATCTTAGAACTCCCTACATATAGAGTTCTCCTTCAGGGTTTACGATCGAATATTCTATCATGATCGACCCACACAGGTGAAAACCAAAATATCCTAACAAACTAGCAGGGTGTGCATTAAGCAATCACTCCTGTAACAGAAAATCAAAACAGAATTGGGTAAAATCGGGATTTTACCAGCAAAACATCACTATCTAATAATAAAAAGAAACAAAACAGTTGGCCATAGAGGCCAAATTCCAGAATCTTCAAAAGGAGTGGCGAGAAGTGGCTGAGAGCAGGTGCGCAGTCTAGCCTTCATCATATGATTCCATCTGTTGTTTGGAATCCTCCACTCTTTAACTCTCGTGATTTCCACTTCCCGTTGCGGAACAACCTGGCGTGCTTAACTCTTTAGTTGGGAGCTCTTGGACCGGCCGAGTATACTATAGCTCTGCTTGTTCCACCAAAAACCCATGCTGTGTTTGACTTGCGAAAACCAGAAATGGACTTCGGAGGGGGGCATGGATGGTTTGTGGTGTTGGATGGGGGGGTGTGAAATCACTACAATCTGCCACGTAGCACCGGAGGCGGTATTAGAAACTGGCCATTTCGGACCCCCCCCCCCCCCCAGCATTAACCTTCGGAAGGTGGAGGGGGAGTGAAATAGACTATGAGCCGTCGGATGCATTGACGTGAAGCGGAGCTGAAGGCAGGATGGCAGAAGCAGAAGTGGATTTAATGAGACTCATTAACACTGAAATGGGCAAAAAAAAGGCCACAGGAGGGCTATTGATGACATGGCAAGGCAGTGTGATCGTGCCCACAAATCGCAGATCGCAATTTTTACATGGGCACAGCAGGAGGTAAAGGTTAAATCTTTCGGGGAGCGATATGCGATGGGCGGGAGTGATGTGGCAGATGGAGGTGGGACCGCCCGCACATTGCAAATCGCAAGATTTATGCATGAACAGCGGGGGGTTAAATGTTATATATTGCGATGTGCGAAGTGCGGGGGGGCGGGAAAGGTGACGTGGCATGGACGGAGGTAGGACCGTGCCCGCAGATCGCATGTCGCAAGGTTTAGCTGGGAGCAGCAGGGGTTAAATGTTATATATTGCGAAGTGCGAAGTGCGGGGGGTGGGGAAGGTGACATGGCATGAACAGAGGTGAGACCGCGCCTGCAGATCGCATGTCGCAAGGTTTAGCTGGGAGCAGCAAGGGTTAAACGTTATATATTGCGAAGTGCGAAGTGCAGGAAGCAAGGAAGGTGACGTGGCACAAACAGAGGTGGGACCGCACCCGCCGATCGCATATTGCAATATTTACATGCGCACTACGGAAGATAAGAGTTAAGACTTGCGGGGAGCGATGTGCGATGAGCGGGGAATGAGGGATGACATGGCAGATGGACGGCAGTCCCACTTATATCGGAATTCAAGGTTCAAGCGCAGTTAGATGTGATATGAAATGAAAATTGTGGAATGTCAATGCGATGTAAGGTGAGGAGGTAAGTGCGGAAAACAATATTACATATATAATATGTAATATATGATATATGTAATAGTTTGCAGGATGCAGCAATCAACACACTTTGGATCATAATGCTTTGACCGCAACACTTTTCTCTTTTGACCGCGGGGCTTTCCTCCCGACCTGAGCTTAGATTGCTTGGCCTTCATCCTTCCTGCTCCAGCTCTTCATTTGCTTGACTCTCATGTTGCCTCATCCCTCCAAAAGAATCACAAGCTAACAGATTCTATCAAGCTTCATATTCTCAATCTTGGGTAGAATCAAGATTCTTTAACCAGCTTCTTCCACTCCTGTTAGAGATGGCTCATGAGCACATAAGAGAGCTTATCTTCAACAACATTCTTTAGAAAGCTTCTTCATACTATGGAAGTCACAATAGACTATAGTTCTAAACCTGTTGATTATGTTTGCTCCCTCTGAGTCCAATGCTCATAAATCATAAGCCTTCTTTCCATCATGTTCTTCCATCGATTGCCAAGAAAAGGGAAATCCTTATTATGTACCTATAATTCTCATTGAGAGGTCAATGAGGAACAAATAATGCCAAGCAATATATACAAAGACAAGAGATCAAAAATGAAACAATAGCAGAAATAATCAAGAAGGTGCTTATCTCTTGAGAGTGTATCGGCTCCCTCTTGATCTTGGTTTTCTTGCATCCGATCATCAAATTTGCCTCGACCTCATCATCCAATAGCTAAGGTTTCTTCTCTTAAGAGAAAGCAATCATTCCTAGGGTTCATTCCACAAACCCTAGGCCCTCTTTTCCAACCCTATTGATTGGTTAGGGTTTACAATTGTATGGCTAGGGCTTTAATTTCAAACCCTATAATTTAATAATTCTTCAAATTCTGTCTAGGGTTTACAAACCCTGAATATGTGACATTCGTCTTTGCATTAGCATAATGAAATGATCAATCTAGGGTTTGTCTATAAATTCTAGATCAAACCCTTGCTAGGGTTTGTAAACCCTAAACACTTACAACCCTAAGGGCAACCCAAGACATGCTTCCACAGCTAGGTCTTTTTTAAATGTACAGATGTCATCAGATAACAATTTCATATAGAGATACCATGGTGTCAATACTTGCAACATTATCATACCAATACTTCAATCAAGTATTTTTTATCTTGTTGGGGTTATAAAAAATCTTTTGTCACCAGATATCAGAACAATGTCCTTTTGACTTCATCACCCTCTATTACCTGAAGCAAGGACTTTGGGTTATGCTTTTATATTTTGGATAATCATCATCATAATCTTCTATTTCAAGCATGTTGTCAATAATACCTTCCTTTCTAGATGAATCCTTTGCAGTATGAGGAAAGTAAGTACTCAAGCTTGGAATCTTGAATTTCAGTGCAAACCTTATGTCACACTAATCAATTCGATATCCATATGGCTCAGTCACCCTTAGTACTCAAAACTTCAATGACTTTAGATAGTACTGTATCTTCAAATGGCTCAGTACCATATTTTGATTTAGCTTCTGCAATTATACTGGGATAATTCCATTATGACACATGGTATTTCTTTTATTTTCAAGTAGGATGACAAAGATATGAATCTTGGAGCAAATTTTATGACGTAACGCATTCCAAGCCTCCAGACTTTTGCAACAGACTTTGATCCACAAAAATATTGTATTATTTTACTTCAATAGATCTTCCACGTAGATGCAATATGAATACCTTGGATATTACAGAGATTTAGATGGTGATTCAAACTTCGAATGCCATATCACAGAGATAGATGGCTCGTTGATTAGGTAAAGGGGGTTTTATTCAGAACTTTAAGACCTCCAGACTTCAGATCGGATCTTGATCTACCAAATATATTTGATCTTGACAACTTACAACAGTCATAAATGAGAAACTTCGAATGATAGAGCTCAAATATCAACTTTGACTACCAGATCACTACTTGAATGTCAATTGAATATCCCTTAGGGTAGAGATTAATACCTTTATGCAACTTGACTTGCAAATTTTTATTTATGCAACTCGGATTGACTTTGTCATTGGATTCCCACTAGAAGCCTGTTTATTTCATTGCCTTCTTTGAAACATAATTTGAATTAGTCCTCAAACATACTCAAACTTTGACAGAGTTTACTTTTTATGTATAGAGATGTATTCGAATAAATGATTCCTTTACCCAATTACTAGACAGTGAGAACGAATAAATCACCAAAGAATTCTCAAGAGATTTGTGGAGTTGCTAATGCAATATTTAAGTAAATATAGCCTTGTATAAACTGATGCAAATACATTTCAAATCTTTAGATCTTCATATAGCATACCTTTGAGAATCGAATGCTTAATCTTGAAGACAATAACCTCAGTCAACAGAGATGGATGGAGATTTGAATTTGCAGTAGTATAATGAGAGCATCCACAAGCTAGGGTAGAAATCATACCTTTCAGACTTTTCTCAAGTACTTTCCAGGAGCTTCTTTCAAAGGTATCTTCTAAGAGGTGATCCACAACTTTCTGCCTTTACTCCTGCTCGGATACTATGTTGAGAAACCAAATGGGAGAGAATTTCTGAACTACTGAGAATTACTTGTTAATTTATTGGGTCTTCTTTACAATTTAATTCACTTCATCAGGTAATTACACATCAGAAACAGTAAGGAGAAAGAAGAGATCACAATGCACAATAACAAGAGACACCATAATTAGGTCAAAGACCAGGGAAAAACCCCACAAGGGGGAAAACCCAACCAAATCTTTCTTAGAGAGATCCTTCCACAATACATCAAAACAAATATTATACTGACCTGAGAAGGCTTCCACAAGTGCTAAGTCTCCACAACTGAATGTCCAACAAAGATCGCCAAGGAGAGGCTAATCCTCTCATCATATCACAGAAGATAGCCAGATTAGAACTCAAATTTAGGCTCAGATCTTGAACCCCAACTTTAGATCACTATAATAATAATAAGCATATCTCAAACACCAGACTTCAGATCACAACGATAATAAGATCTTGAATACCAGACTTCAGATCAAAATGATAATAAGCATATCTCGAATACCAGACTTCAGATCAAAATGATAATAAGCAGATATTGAATACCAGACTTCAGATCTCAATAATAATAAGCAGATCTTGAATACCAGACTTCAAATCTCAAAGATAATAAGCGGATCTCGAACCTCCGACTTTAGATCATAAGTATAATGAGCAGATCTCGAATCTCTGACTTCAGATCATAAGTATAATGAGCAAATCTCGAATCTCTGACTTCAGCTCATAAGTATAATGATGTAATATTCCTCATGGAAATATTCAGTGAACAATAGAGACATGCACTATGAACAACAACCAGAAATATCAAAACACGCACCATTCATCAATTCACAAGAGAAAATATACCAAACTCGTGAGCCATTTTATAAAATCTATGGAAAATGGAGTACATATAAGTGAGAGTATTGGAACCTGGGCTTCCTTATGCAAGCTAGGAAAAACCCAAGTGATAGTTTGTTATCCCAAGTTCTGAAGATGACACCCACAAATCCAGCACGCTGCCTAGAAGTTTTCTGCTACTACTGCTAAAGTGGAACTGGGGTTTCAACCCACAAAATTGCCCTGAAAATTCTGCAAAATTAGGAGTAGCTCCCTTCCACCCAACCCACAAAAACCTAGGAAGGGTTTGGCCAACACCCAACAGTCACCAATGACCTCCCCAAATAGTTCGAATTGCCCAATTTCGCTTCCTGTGTGAGCTACAGGAATTGGGCACCTAAATTCTTCCCCAAAGCCACCCACGAATTATCTCCCTATTCTTTGCAAAGCCTCCCTTTCCGGACACCTCACTTTCCATCTCTAGACTCCACCAATTTTTCTTCCCTCCACTCTTGCGCAGCAAATGCCCAGTAACCCCTGCGCACAAGCAGAAATGAAGAAATTTGAACCTCCACAAAACCCCTTCTTCCATCACTAAAAATGGTATGAAATTACTGCCCAAGGGATAGGAGAAACTTTTGTAAATTACCAGACCAAGCCACCCTCTAATGTTGGCCCAAAGTTGCTATTCAAATTGCCTTCTACGCCTAAGAAAATCACGCTGCTGGATGTGATATTGTGTACAGCTCTTGAAAAATCCCGGAATGGACTCCTCTCGGAGGGATGCACTCAAGGTTTTCCGAAGGAAGAGGAAGAAAATTTTCCTGGAATTCCTTGTGCTAAGCAGCACAATTGTCTTGTGCTAAGAAACACTATCATCTTGTGCTAAACAGCTCCAAGAGGATCTCTGGTTCAATTGTCAAATTCGCAAAAGTCCTCAACAACGGCATCCAGGTTCTATTTATAATTGTTGCTCCCTCTCCTCCTAGTGGTCCCACCATCCACTAGCTCGCTTTCCCTCCTTGCGGAGTTCAAATGCCCCTCTTGGTGTCCCCCACGACCTACCAAAATTGCCTCCTCTCTCACGGAGTGTGAATTCCCCATCTTAGTGGCCCCCACATTCCACTAATGTTGCAAGCTTCTCTTTTCTCCTAAGTTGAGGTATCAAAATTGCCACTAACCCGAAATTTGTCAAAATTGTGATATTCCAAAGTAACTTAGGAAATTGGGGATATTACAAGATCTCGAACCTCTAACTTCAGATCATAAGTATAATGAGCAAATCTCGAACCTGTGACTTCAGATCATTAGTATAATGAGCAAATCTATAATCATTGATTTCAGGTGATTTCAGATCATAAATGTAATGAGCAAATCTACAAATCTCAGATCACTTAACATAGGAGAGTCAATGAGGAAGGTATGTGTGTTCCAATGGCATACAAAGGAGAGAGAATTAACCTCTCTATATAGCCATCATGTGATACAAATGAGAGATATTCTAGGCAAGTCAACTAGCCATCATGTGATCAAAATGAGAGAGTTTCAAGGCAAGCCAGCTAGCCATCTTATGATCCGACTTACCACTTGTGGAGCCACTTGAAAATATAAATAAAATAAAAAAAGTATTCTTTCCAAAAATACATTTTGACCAAATCAAAAGCATGAACATGCTAGAAACAATAATAATTTTGTTCTTCTCAAGTACAATGATAATTATGAAGACCAACCATAGCTACACATTCTTCACCAAAATTCACATCCTCAAGCTGCTTTCTCACACACAATTCAATGTGCCTTTGGTCTGCCCTATGACCAACTTCTAACTGCCTCAATCTCCAAATCACACCAATGCACACTACAAACCACAGAACCATATACTACAGGTCAATCACAAGCTCTTGACAGCCTTCAAAAAGGTCTTACTTAAGCTTCAAGACTTGGTCTTAGAAGAATATGTCTTTCCCTCAACTTGTAGCCTAGACAGGCCCTCTTCTTGCGGCTTGAACTGTGTAATATTCCAAATGGAAATTTTAACAATAGATACCATAAATGAACTTGAACAAAAAAATAATTGTAAATCAACATGCAACCATCAAATTGATACACAAATAGATGGCAATAAAATCACTGAGCCATTTTATTAATTCACTAAAAAGAGTACATCAACATGAAGGAATAGTGGAACCTGAGCTTTCCAAGCAAGCAAAGCAAAACCTAGAAAAAGATCTCTAACCCAATTGATGAATGTCTCTGGCAATGATGTCGATGGCCCGGTGAGAAGACTATTGCAACTGGCTATGGAAAAATTGCTCCTCCAAAACTCTAATGAAGCACCGTGAGATTTCTGAGTGAAATCTCCTCGAGGGTTGGGTTTTCTTCCAACACCTACTGGCACACCCGAGGGTTTTCGTCCTAGGGCTACTGCTGAACTAGAGAACCGAGATCTCAACCTCTGATACAAGAAGAAATACCAAATCCAAGATGTTGGAATATAGAATCCAATAATAGACATAAATATATATTTTATTGATGAATGAATAATACAATTGTGGGAGGCCCCTGGCTTAAAAACAGCCTTGGGTACCTCTTGGCGAATGAGCATGATCAAAGATCATGCCCTTTGCCTAATTTAACTAATCATTACAGAGATAATTTAATTTTTACATAACATTGCCTTCCACCCGAAAAGATGCTTTGTCCTCAAAGCATATGTAATGACAGATGTTGTTGACAACACACTTCAATCTCCCAAGAAGCTTCTTCTTCTGGTAAATCCTTCCACTTGATCAGGTATTCCTTGATGACTCGAGATCGCAACATCTTTTCCCCGATGGAGATGATACCTTCTAGTTCTAGAATGACTCTTCCTTTGTCATCTAAAGTCAGAAGTGTTGTTTGCGTTGATTGATGTTCATCACGTGCCCTTTTAAGGCAGGATACATGGAAAACGTTGTGAACACGACTTTTATCAGGAAGGCTTTTGTCTCCCAAGAAGCTTCTTCTTCTGGTAAATCCTTCCAGATGATACCTTCTGGTTCTAGAATGACCCTCCCTTTATCATCTAAAGTCGAAAGTGTTGTTTGCGTTGATTGATGTTCACTAAGTTCCTTTTTACGACAGGATACATGGAAAACGTTGTGAACACGACTTTTATCAGGAAGGCTTAAACTATATCCTACATGGCTGATCTTTTTGTCGATCTCAAATGGTCCATAAAACCTTGGTGCCAATTTGTTTTTTCCCTTATGTTTTAGGGATAACTTCTTGTAAGGTTGAAGTTTAACGAATACCCATTCTCCAACTTCAAATTCCCTCTTTGTTCTATTTCGATCAACTTGTTGCTTCATACGACTTCTTGCATTATTTAGATTTTCTTTAAGAGCTTGGACGATTTTTTGAGTTTCTTCTAACTGGCTTTTAATAGCTGGAAGTTTTGTCTCGATGAAAGCAAAGTCTTTCCATTTCGTAGGTTCGTAATCGTACAGAGCTGATACCAAATGGAATATAGAATCCAGTAATAGACATAAATATATATTTATTGATGAATGAATGATACAATTGTGGGAGGCCCTAGCTTAAATACAGTCTTGGGTGCCTCTTGGTGAATGGGCCCTTTGCCTAATTTAACTAATCATTACAAAAATAATTTAATTTTTACATAACAGATGTCCTCTAATGGCCTCCCCCTCCTCTTTTTATAGACATCATGGACCCCTCTAGAACCTCCCATTTTATTATTATTTTAATTATTGAGCACTTTTCCCTCTTTTATTCCATTTAAAATATTCTTTTTAATGTGGGAAAAGGGTAAATTGACCACCATGCCTTCTCAAGTCACTAAAAATCACTACTAACCATCCCATCCTGTAGATCTTCTCGTTCTGGTTCCAACAAGTTGTTACACTAAGGTGTTACGTCAAGTATTCCTCTCATAATGCCACCTTAAGCATAATTAATTGAGTTAAACCCAAAAATAACCCTGCTTTTCCAAATTATCAGAATGCAACGGAATGAAAGACAAGTTGTGCAGATGATGGAATACACCAATCGAATGTCATTAGATCCCATAGAAACTCCTCAAAACCCCATGAAACATCTCCAAAAGCCCTTGGGCCTGCTGATGACATAAACATGCACCTATGACATGTCTGCCTCCAACCCTGAAAGACGATCATAACCATGCCAGAAGGAGCACCAGAAAAAGGAACATTACAAATCCTCTCGCCCCAAGATTGTTTGCCCTCAAGCAATTCAAACGTGTGGACCAATATGGTGGCCCAATGCAACTGAGACCTAATGCCCGGATCCCATACAAACCACTAGGTGATGCTATGCCTCTGTGTTAACCCCCCAGGAACAGACCCCTTAGTGCCCGAATCCCAGACCAATCTCTGACTAAACCTGTCATCAACAAATCCTCCTGGATCCCAATGCCACCAAGAACAAGCATCAATGCTCTATGGCTCCTACTGTGCTATAGCTCCGGTTGTGAATGTTGCCCCATCAACTGCGTACCAACTCATTACTTCTCTCCAGTCCAACCCCTGACTCAATCCAATGCCAATCCCACTCTCCTGATGCCGAGATGGAATGCTCAAGAGTTGTCGACCTGTATCCCACTGCCAACTGGGGCATGTGGTATCTTGTTGAGATTTTGGGGTGTTGGGGTAGCATCAAATGTGCTCTAGCTCCCAAATTTTTTAGAGGGGCTAGAGTACATAAGATCTCCAAGACCTAAAAACCATTTTAGGAAATTCCATCATGTTTAAGAGATATTTAATAAATTAATATTTTTAATTAAGGACCCTAAGTCTAACTTAAGAAAATTAAAAGATTAAAGTTAATTAAATTAAACATGTGATGAGAATGACTTAAGTGATGCAGATCAAGTAGCTTATAATCTTAGTCGTCGATTCAAGATTAGAACACAGTTGTTGAAGTTTCAACGAGAAAAGTATAAGAAGAAGGCTTGGGGTCAATTGGAGGACACACACTAGCAGAGCACTTAAGCTAAGCTAGAATTATAAGGCATGGTTTGCTAAGAATTTCAGAAGTGTTTCAACTTCAGCAAGGGACAGTATTGGCAAGGGGAATGGTTTAGTCCTAGGCCAAGAGTACAACGAGGGCAGAGAAGCAACAGACCAAGGCAACGCAGAGGCAGCAGCTACGCAATCTAGCCAAGAGACCAGCAGGGGCAGCAGGAGCCATGAAAGGCTGACGCATGCCCAGAAAGGGTAGCGCAAGGGTAGCATAACCCTAGCTAGGGTGACGCAGGCCCTTCCTGAGCAACGCAGAGGCTGACGCAGGCCAGGAGGGCTGACGTAGATGGCTTCAGAGTAGCGCTGGGGTTTCTAGAGGCCGGAAAGGGGTTGAGTTCTGTAAATCCCGTTTGAGGGTGTGAATCAGTCAGTTTTTCTGTCTCTGGAATAGAGGTATTGCTGCAAATTTATTCCTCTGTCGAGTTAACTAGTTTTGGGTGCCCAGGATTGTTGTACTTAGAATCTGCTTAATAATAAAACCCTCCAGAAGCTAGCAGCACTGGTTTTCCCGCATTGGGTTTTTCCGAGAACAGTTGTCCAGAAAATCCTTGTGTGTCACTTTGTCATTGAGCATGTTATTCAATTTAGATCTGCATATGTAGGTTGTTAATTTATTTACTTCGATGTTAATGCTGAAATTTTCAAATTAATAACTTATGTAAGTAGGAGAAGTAAATCAAGAATTTAACAGTAGGGTTTTTGTTTAGTAAATTCAGAAATTTTCACATGGTATCAAAGCGATTGCAGATCACGTTGGATCTCCAGCAAGACGGTTGAAGAAATTTGCATTGCAAAAAGCAACAAAGAAAGCAGCAGCAACAGCAACAGAGAAGCCAGAAGGGGCAGCACAGCACCAGAAGGACGCAGAAGCAATTAGAGCCATATAGGGGCTGACGCAATCCTAACTGGGTGACGCAGAGGCAGCGCAGTGCCTTCCAGAGGGACATAGGAGCAGCCTGCATTGTGCAGTCGCTGCGTAGAGGCTGCACTGAGCTAGTCTACTCACGCAAAGGCCAGCCAAGGTGACGCAGTCCAGAATTTGATTGTTGTGCAGACTGTCGTGAACCGAAAGCTGAGCTGCAGACCTTCAACAGTTGCTAGTTGTAATGACCCATTCCCAAGTATATACAAAACGATATTAGCATGTGAACGATATAGGCATTTGATAGCTACACCTGCCTATACCGCCCACATCGCACTAGTACACCTACCTACTAATATCAAGATTACATAGATTGGGAACTTAATATTAAGATATCAGATTTATATTAAAGTTCAACTAAGTATAAAATTTTATGAAAAGAGGTAATAAAAGAAATGAAATAATAAAGTTAAATCCTTAAGTTAAAATGAGTATGCAATATTAAAGGTTAATATTAAAAGTACTTAAATAAAGTCCCAAGCTCTATAAATAAAACAACTATATAATCCCACCTTCATAAATGTATATTCGTACTCACCTTAATGTGGATCACCTCACCATGAAAACCTTTAATATGAACATAAGAATGGATAAGGCCTCGGGAGGTTAGAGGCGGTGGAGGAAGATTGTTTTAATTATATTCCTATCCAAATTTAATAAAAGTCTACCACCATAAATGCAGAAAATATCACCATTAATAAGGGAAAGACCTCGGGGAAGTAAGAGGCGGTGGAGGGAGCTTATTTAAGGGAGGTGATATAGAGGAGAAGGGGGGATGTTTTGGGGGAAAAAGAAACGAATGTTGTTGAACTGAGATTGAATTGTGAAATTGAATTGTGAGAGTGAATTGTCTGGGAAGGAGTCTCAGGGTTCTTGGAAATCTAGGCATGGGGGCAGAGGAGACATCCTCTGGGTCTGGGATTGTTCCCGGATTGGCTGGGAGGACTTGATTGTTTCGGTGAACTGTTTAACTATCCACAGCACCATACAGCATCAGCATCAGCATCACGGGAGGAGAGCCACTATTAAAAACATCAACTGCGTTCCAGGTATTTCTTTTAGGTATAGAATTGTTTCTCAATTAAATTTCACTGCAAATTTTCATTGAAATACATTACTGTTGAATCTGTACTTAGATTAATATTGTCTGAAATTAAATTTCCGTGTTTGGGATCCTTACACTAGTGGGGTGAAGATTTTGTCGGTGCAGAATTTAGCCTAAGCTAAGTTGACAAAGAGAGGGAGGAGAACACCTTCTCAATAGATTTCTTGCCAAAGAAATCCGAAGATCGGTCGTAGGGTGATCGAAGAGAGCTGATTTGTTGTTTTTGGCAGACTTCCAAGGGAGGAAGTCAGTTGTCAGAGGGAGCAGAGGTTGCCTTTCTCGCTAAGGACCCTAGATCTGAGTCTCTAGCAGAGAGAGGAGGATCCGTTCCGACAAATTTCTGAGCAGATGGCGCCACACGGACTGTGTGATCAGGATAGGTTGGATGGCTTGTCCAACTTTGCTATCTGGAATGCCAGAATCCTGGTAATCGTGGAGGCCTACGGTATACGGGAGCATGCAGAGAAAGTCTTAGCTACACCAACTGATGTGAAACTCCTGGAGAAGCACAATGAAGCAGCGACACATGCTAAGCGCTTCATTATGGATGGGGTCAAAGATCATGTGGTACCACAAATAGCTGAGAAGACTCATGAGATGTGGGAAGCTTTAACCACATTGTATCAAGGGAGGTCCATCCAGAGAAAGATGCTCTTCGAGAACCAACTGAGGTTATTCATGATGTCCAAGGGAGAGGAAATCGATCCTTTCCTATCCAGACTGCAGTCGATCCGAGATCAGCTGACTGGCATGGGGGTGAAGGTGGATGATGATGTCATGGTGAGGACTACTCTAAATTTTGTCATAGAGGACTGGGAAACATTTATCCAAAGTCTTTTGGGCAGAGTGGATCTTCATAACTGGGACAATATGTGGGCTATCCTCCGACAAGACGAGATATGCCGAATCACTAGCAGTATAGCACTGGAGCGGGCAAAGTGAGGAAAGAGGAAAAGGAAGATGCAGCCCTGGCATCAAAGAGGTAGCAAGGGAAAAAGAAGCATGATCTGTCAAAGATCAAATATTTCCAGTGGGGCGAACTTGGACATTTCCCCAGCAATTGTCCTCAAAAAAAGAAGGACAAGGAAGCTTCTAGTTCCAAGGCTGTTGTAGTAGACGGTGGCTCTGATGATGACGTAGCCATGAGCGCTCAAGAACCACGGAAGTGGGGCGATCTTGATCTATAGAGCAGCTACAGAGTGGTGCCAGGATCCTTGAGGTGCCCAACCCTTGGATCACATACGAGTTACGGGAGACTTAAGACGGTAGCATGACAAGTGGAGCAATGGGTGTAGAAGATCACAGATGAAGCAAAGGCAGAGGTTAACATGTTGGAGAGGGAGCAACGCAGTGCACATACAGCAACAGCGTAGAGGCAACAACACAGAGGCAGCATAGAGGAGTCTTGCTTACGCAGTGCAGTGTTGTAGCAGTGCAGAGGCTTTAGGAGGACAGTGCAGTGCAGATGCAGCAGCAGCATAGAGGGCAGTAGCACAGAGGAGGTCTGCTTACGCAGTGCAGAGCTGCAGCAGTGCAGTAGCCTCCAGAGGACAGCGCAGAGAAGCAACCTATGGAGCTTCATTGATGAGATGCAGTCCAACTGACTTGTCTGTCAAAGATTGGGTGATGGTCCTTCAGTTGCTTACTCTCAACAACTGAGTTGCAGTGCAGCAGTTAGCAGTGGCAGTGTTATGGGCAGCACAATGTAGCAATTTGAGAGGGAGCTACAGTACGGATGTGGCAATGACGGTGGCAGAGTCATGGGCAACCGTACAGAAGAGCAGCAACAACACAATGATGAAGGGCAGCGGGCCAAGCATCAGCGCAGAGATCCACACCAGAGATCAGTGTAGAACTTCAGGGTGAAGTGTTTTGCTAGAGAACATTCCTCGCTAAGAGGGAGTGTTGAGATTTTGGGGTGTTGGGGTAGCATCGGATGTGCTCTAGCTCCCAAACTTTGTGGAGGGACTAGAGTACATAAGATCTCCAAGACCCAGAAAGTGTTTTAAGAAATTCCATCAGGTTTAAGAGATATTTAATTAATTAATCTTTTTAATTAAGGACCCTAAGTCTAAATTAGGAAAATTAAAAGATTAAAGTTAATTAAATTAAACATGTGATGAGAATGACTTAAGTGACGCGGATCAAGCAGCTTCTAATCTTAGCCGTCAATTCAAGATTAGATCACGATCGTTGAAGTTTCAACAAGAAAAGTATAAGAAGAAGGCTTGGGGTTAGTTGGGGCAGAGCACTGAAGCTAAGCTGGAATTCTAGGGTGTGGTTTGTTAAGAATTTCATAAGTGTTTCAGCTTTAGTGAGGGGCAGTATTGGCAAGGGGGATGGTTTAGTCCTAGGCCAAGAGTACAACGAGAGCAGAGAAGTAGCAGACCAAGGCAGCGCAGAGGCAGCAGCTACGCAGTCCAGTCGAGAGCCCAGCAGGGGCAGCGCAGAGGCAGCAAGCTAAGCCACATGGTTCGGGTTCGAGTTCGGATTCGACAATGATTAGGTTCGGTTAGAGTTCAAATTTTTTGATGAAGTTCGGATGAGGTTCGCCATTAGGTTCGTCCATATACATTTTCTATATATATATATATATTAACTTTTAGATCAAATATAGGATATAATAGTAAGAAATCGACATCAATAAACATAAAAGTGCTATCATGGACAGGAAAACTACAAGGATAGATTACAAGCTTGATTTGTGACATGAGGTCATGAGTTTTGATCTATGGACTTGGTCAATGGCTATGAGGTTCGTCGAACCTCAAAAATTCTTTAAGTTTCGTCAAAATTCGAACCTCAAAGTTGAAGTTCGACGAACCTTGTGACATAGGCAGCAGGAGCCACGAAAGGTTGACGCATGCCCAGAAAGGGCAGCACAAGGACAGCGTAGCCCTAACTAGGGTGACGCAAGCCCTTCCTGAGCAGTGCAGAGGCTGACGCAGGCCAGGAGGGCTGACGCAGAGGGCTTCAAAGCAGCGTTGGGGTTTCCAGAGAATGGAAAAGGGCTGAGTTCTGTAAATCCCGTTTGAGGGTGTGAATCAGTCAGTTTTTTTGTCTCCGGAATAGAGGTATTGTTGCAAATTTATTTCTCTGTCGGGTTAACCAGTTTTGGTTGCCCAAGATTGTTGAACTTAGAATCTGCTTAATAATAAAACCCTCCAGAAGCTAGCAGCACCAGTTTTCCCGCATTGGGTTTTTCCGGGAACAGTTGTCAAAAAATCCTTGTGTGTCACTTTGTCATTGAGCATGTTATTTAGTTTAGATCTGCATGTGTAGGCTATTAATGTATTTACTTCAATGTTAATGCTAGAGTTTTTAGATTAAGAACTTACGTAAGTAGGAGAAGTAAATCAAGAATTAACAATTGGGTTTTTGTTTAGTAAATTTAGAAATTTTCACATATCTGACATGTCTAGGACTAGTCCTGATGATGAACCACACTGGTTGGTTCGAAACGCGTCGACTTTATTCATGATAATGTGATTATTACCGAAAGATTTCTTCAGAAAATATTTTATTATAATTATGAATTATTATCTTATTTTTGTAATTTTCATTGTTTGAAAATGAATATGGCATATAAGTATATGCAATAGGCATGTTAGCTTATCATTTTATATTTTCGTATATACAGTGCATACATTTCTTATATGCCAAACCTTCTAACTTCTTTTCCTATTTCATGCTTGTTTCCCAATCCTGTTAGTTTAGTGTTTAGATGTGTGAAATGTTGAACAAATAAATATATTGAACATACAACAAAGAATAGAAAAGCTAAGATATTTATGAAACCAGTAAATCTTGGGATGAAAATGCCTTCCATAGTTCATGTTTGAATTACAGGAGCCTTAAATGAGTCATTTCAAATTGAACTGTAGACATGCTCATTTCACTTAACAACAAATAATATTACCTTGATATATTCCCAATGCAAAAACTACATTTCACTTGTATGCTTTTTGGGTGAGACACCATTTTTAAACATTTCTCAAACTGCAGCTTGCAGCGTCTATCAACACGGAGATAATTATAGAACCATAATTGTTTTAAATATTAGAAGTTTGTAAAGAAATGAGAGGAAAGCAGTTGCATAGAACAATGAACAAAGAAACGAAATAAAAGATGTAATACCTTTGACTGGATAAACTTCTCCTTAGTTGAAAGAGCATCCCTAGCACTTGGTTTGTTGATGGATATGCAATATGCCTTATGTTCATGGCAATCTAATCTGCATGAAAGAGTCATTTAAAATGAACACAATTTTATCTTCAGTCCATCTAATCCAGCTCCAACACTCTACTGTTCTCCAACAAAAGATGGTGACGTTATAACAGTAATTACTTCAAACCTTTCAAAAGGAGTTTCCCAATATTCTATAGTTACTCACCTGCTATTGCAATCAATGCTGTCCTGCCCAATTTCTAAAAGCTCCTCCCATATTGAATTTGCATACATATTACCAAGAGACTGGAACAAATTAATAACCGAAGGTTCCCAAACCCTTACATCCAGAGTTAGAGATCTAACCTGCATCAGAAAGAAGCAAACTGTTAAAGGAGTACACAATGCACCAAGCCATAGAGATGTGACATATAAATGGAAATATTTATGTTTATTTGCTGAAAAATCACTGCTCTATAATTGCCACGAGCTCTTTGCTTCAGGATACCAACACTACTAGCCAGAAGTTCCATTATTTATTTCCCTGATAGGCATTATACATGATCTTTGGTGTGCCCTCAACAGCATTGCATTGAACTAAACATTACTCACCTGCTGGTTTCTTGGAATTTTCCTTGCCTTTTTCAGCTAATATAAGATTTTTCTTTGATAGTAAATTAACAGATTAATTCCCATTTATATGCAACTAAAAATCAATGATATAGATGGCTATGAGCCTTAAAACCATGTCTTCTCATTTGGTGATTGCTGGAAAGCTCCTATAATAGAAGGTAAACATCGTTAGTATTTACTAATATGTACATTACACATGCCCATTTTAAAAGGTAGACACTTACACCTGGCTATGAAAGAGCCTAGAGAACCACTTTGGCAATGTAAAATGGTTATGTAAAAGTCTTGTTTTTAACAAGATATATAAATATATAATAGTCATTAGACCGAAACCCACAGGTGTTAGTCAACGATCGTATCGCCAGAGATAAGGCACGAGAGGCGATTAGTCCATGTCGCGAAACACACGGGGAGCGTTGGTTTCAGGGTTGCGGGGAAGTTTCAACCCCCCCTCATTCTCGTTTCCAAAACGCTCCCTGCCTTTTCAGGAGCGTTTCAGGAAGCGCTCGGGAGCGAACACTCCCTGAGTGCTTCCGGCGTTTAAAAAATGCTTTGGGAACGTTTTTTAAACACCGGAAGCGATCGGGGAGCGTTTGCTCCTGAATGCTCCCCGGAAAAAGAAAAAAAACGTTTCCCGCCGGGCGGAAATTTTTTTCAATGAAATTATTTTTTGTTTATAAAGGCGGGGGGGGGGGCCATTTTGTTTTCATTGTTTGTTGAGTGAGTGAGAGAGAGCAAGAAGAGCTTGAGGAGAGAACTGGAGTGCTGAGCTGCAGAAGTGACAAGGAGAGCAAGGAGCAAGCTGCAAGGCAACAGGAGGATTGCAAGAAAGAGGTAGGCCTTCTAATCCAATTTTGTATTTTCTAGGATGAATTTGTAGGTTGTTTAAAAATGAAAACTTGATTTTTTCTTGAATGTTGCATTTTATTGGATTTAAAACTTAAAAAATGAATTTTTTTTTTTTCCTATGTTGCATTTCCTATTCCCATTTGGCATTTTTCCATTTGTTTTGCAGGCTAGAAACTTGAAACTTGAAACTTGTTTCCATCATGGCTATATGGCTAGGGATTTTCCTCATGTTGGTTCCTTTCTTTGTGATAATGGTGTTGGAGAGTAGTAGAAGAAAGAGACAAATCAGAGAAGAGGAGGATGAAGAGGAGGGTTATGGTGGATTTGAAGAAAATCCTGAAGAGGAGGAGGAAGAGGATTATGTTGAGGAGGAAGTGGGGAGTGGAGAACATGAGGACACAGATTCCCCAGCTAGACAAGACCCAAACTCAGACACCTTTGTGGAAATATGTTCAGAAACAAGAAGGAGGGAAAGGTGGTGGAACCACTAAATTTTTTTGCCCCCATTGCAACAAACAATACCATGGTTCATACACCCGTGCGAGAAGGCACCTTTGTGGGAAAATGCCAGGGGATGGAACTAAAAATATTGGAATCAAAATTTGCACTAATGTGCCAGCAACACAGAAAGAAATATAGGAAGGAAGAGGACGCTGCCCTACAAAGATCATCTAAAAGATCTAGGGGTTTCATTGATTCTTATTCAGGCCCAACACGTCATGGACAAACAGGTTCAACTTCCACCCATGCCAGTGGTTTTGGAGGCAGTGGCACACCTGGATTAAGGCGTAGAACCATATCTGATTTCCTGGACGAAGGGTGTAGGAATGATGTGGATTCAAAAGTTTACCGGTTTCTATATGCATGTGGGGTGCCATTCAATGTTCTTCGCTCACCTTATTGGCATGAAATGGTTTATGCCATTAATGATGCCCCCAAAGGATACAAAAGCCCTGGGTATGACAAGGCCAGAACCGTGGGTCTTGATCATGAAAAAGCTAAAATAAACCATTCTTTGGCTAGAATGACAAGTTCGTGGAATGAGCATGGGCTGTCCATTGTCTCTGATGGATGGACCAATGTAAAAGGAAAACCATTGATAAGTGTTTTGGCTATGTCGGTTAGTGGTGCAATCTTCCTGGCAGCATATGATTATTCAGACAAATTCAAAATCGGCATTAACATTGCAGAACCATTACTTGATATAATTGAAAAGACTGGGCCATACAATGTCATACAGGTCATCACTGATAATGCTGCTAACTGTAAGGCAGCAGGAGCAATTATTGAGGATAAATACCCCAACATTTTTTGTTCTGGGTGTTTGGTTCACACAATGAACCTTTTGATGCATGATATCATCAAAAACAAACAACCTCAATTCAAATGGCTTGGTGATTTGTACAAGAGAGGTAAAAAAATGATAAAATTTATTACAAATCATAGCAATACCCATGGGCTTTTCCGTGCTCACTCCAAATTGGAGTTGTTGAAGATAGCAAAAACTAGATTTGCTAGCTATTACCTCACCTTCAAGCGCCTTTTGAAGGTAAGAGAGTCATTGGCTGCAATGGTATCAAGCCCACACTGGCAGCTATTAAAGGACAAGGCAGCAACAATAGTTGACAGGCAAGGTTTCGAACATGTGGAGGAGACCGCCCTTGACCCTCTGTTTTGGGCACGTGTGAGGGAAATTTTGAATTTTACCAAGCCCATTTATAACATGATTCGCTTTGCAGATACTGATAAACCAGTGATTGGAGAGGTTTATGAGCAGATGGATAGCATGTTGGGGCAAATAAAAGATATTGTTAAGGATACTGATCCCATTTTGTATGCTATGATTCATGACTGTGTGTGTGCACGGTGGAATAAACTCAATGTTCCACTACATGCTTTGGCATATATCCTTACGCCAAAATATTACTCTCCATCTTGGTTGGGCCAACCTGCACCTGGAGGTGGGGTTAGGATGAAACCTCACACAGATCTAGAGGTACAACAGGGGTACATGAAGGCATTGGACAAGTTGGTACCCGACAGGGAAGAGTGTGCTAGATTGCGCCTTGAATTAGGCAAATACTTCAGTTGCACTACTAACTTTGGTTCTTTCCATGCAATGGAAGACAGAGACAGATTTGATGCTCTCACATGGTGGGAAGCATATGGCGGCATGGGACTTTTGCCAAAGTTGGCTAAAAAAGTTCTCTCACAGGTTGTGAACACTTCTTCTGCAAAGAGGTGTTGGAGCACCTACAGCTTCATACACAATGTGAGAAGAAACAGGTTGAATGAAAACCGAGCTGAAAGCTTGGTTTATGTGCATTACAACTTGAGGTTGTTGAGCCATTACTATGATCGAGCAAATGAGGATCAATCATACAGAGTCTGGGACAACAACCCAGAGGATGATAATTTGGAGGACGGCACGTTACATCTGGAAGAATTGGAAGCAGAACTTTTTAGGGATGATGATGAAGCATCAGCAACACTGCCACACACAGGGCCAGTCCCACCATCTACTGGTAGCAGTGCGGGTGCCAGTGCCAGTGCCAATGCCAGTGCCAGTTCTCGATATCACACTATTGTTCCTTTGCTGATCCAGCCTCCACCTTCTAGTCATGGTCGTGGTACTCCTGAGAGTACTAGAAGACCAACATTTCCTCGTGGCTCACAAAAATTAGGCATTTCTCGTGGGCATGGCAAGGGGCCAGCCAGTAGATAAAATAGATTTGTTGTTTAGTAGTCTTTTCTATTTTTTGTTGACAGTTGAACAGTTGAAACTTGACTCTTTCATATATTTAATGACAATTTAAGTTTGAAGTTTGAATTTGAAAGGTGAAACTTTGAAGTTGGCATTTATAAGTTTACTGTTTACAAGTCATTATTAATTATGAATATGATGCTTCATGAAAGTTATATGGTGATCAATGAATCAATGATGATAAATGTTATATAATATCAATGATGATAAATGTTATATATTGAATTTTGAAATCAATGATGATAAATGATATATATCAATGATGATAAATGTTATATATCAATGATGATAAATGTATATTGAATTTTGAAATCAATGAATCAATGATGATAAATGTTAGATATTGAAATTTGAAATCAATGATGATAAATGTTATATATCAATGATGATAAATGTATATTGAATTTTGAAATCAATGAATCAATGATGATAAATGTCAGATATTGAAATTTGAAATCAATGATGATAAATGCTATATATCAATGATGATAAATGTTATATATTGAATTTGAAAGCTTGAAACCTTTAGATTGATGATTTGCGAGACTCAAGAGTCAATATGTTGTATGCTTCCAACTTGTGGGCGTGGTTGATGAAGATTATAACTTCTAGATGATTGATGTTATATGATTCAATCTATGTTTTTATGTTTTTTATGTCTAATTCATCATTCTACATGTTTTTGTTGACATATATGCATCAAAATATAAAATATATATCTATATATATATATATATATATATATATATATATATATAAACGCTCCCGGAAACGCTCCGGACCGGAAGCTTCTAAAAATGGCGCTCCCGCTCCCGCTCCGCATTTTCGCTCCCGCTCCCAAGTAACCTTGGTTGGTTTATCCAATTTCCAACATGTTTACCTGCGGTTGTCCTCCTAGAGGTTGCGGCCTAGTGAAAAACTCCTCCACAAGGCCTCACGGCCCTCCAAACCTCCTTCAATCAGTGTTGTTGCTACAGCACACCCTGCAGCCTTGTAAACAGAGATAAATTGTTGAAGAATGTAACTAGGTTCGGTCTTCATTATTAATATATATGTCAAGAATTTATTATTATTAAATGACATATTAAAGCATGGGTTTCATGCTTGTGTCATCTAGATTAAGTTCCCCATTGTGGACTTCTATGTTAGTCATTACAGATTTAAATTGATCCATTCTGGGCTTTTAAATCATGTAATTAGTATTGAGTCAAAGTCAATTCATTGTTTGGACTCCTCCATCAAGTCATCCTTAGCAAAGTTATCCACTTGGCCTCTTCTTCAAGTCTTCATCTAAGTCTACAAGTCAGCTTCTCTCCATAAATTCATGTCGGCCTAACACAACACTTCATGATGATCATGTCGACTTATTGTTGATGGGCAACAACTATATATACAAGGCTAGGATTTTGCATTATCTAATCTCAGAGAATTTCGGGCTAACTACTAAAGGAGTTTTCGAGCAACTACAGTTCGAATGGGTCACGGTAACATCCTCAACATATCTACTGTAGATTATAATGAAGAGAATTTCGATGATGTATCTTAGTTGGGTTTAGTACTATTGCAGGAAAGAAGGTTCGATCAATAGTGAAAGATATCAGTGCTACCACAGTGTTATTCCATCATAGTCACGCAATTTCAATGCTATATTTTGGTGCTATCATTATGGTTCAGTGCTCTTTCATTATGGTTTGGTGCAATCATAGTTTGGTATCATCACAGCAAGGATATTTATCAGTTTGGTGCTATCACATGTTCGATGCCATCACAGTAAATGCAAAGATGAGATCTTGGTGTCATAAGGTCTCGGTGGTGTTACAATGAGGAGACCTCGGTGAATGACAGTGAAGAGATCTTGGTGGTGATGAAACCTCAATGCTAACAAGGATGACTTGATGGAGGTAGTTTGTAGTCTAGGGTCTTGGTTGTATTATCTTGAATCTACTGAAGGGAGAACTTTGACCGGGTTTTCCCCAAAGAATGGGGTTTTTCCCTGGCAACGTGCCTACATTTTGTGTCCTCTTCTATTTGTTGTTTGGCATTAATCTTGATGATAAGAAAAGATAAATCGAAAGAACTCATAATAATAACAAGATAATGTCATAATGTTATGTAAATTTTATTAATTGTTAGTTAGATATAGTTATATTAGGTTTTATTAAGGGAAAGGGCATGATCTTTCTTCACCAAGGGACACCATGAGGCCATATTTAAAGCCTCGGTGATCCCCATTGTAAATCATCTTCTCTATCATCAATAATAATATATATTTATCAAGTTTACCAGAGTTTTTACACTCCATTGGTATCAGAGCGGTTGCTCTTCGGGATCTGTGTGATCATCCAGAATTAAAGAATTACAAAGAATTCCAGATTGCAGATTTTTTTTACCAAGTGCTTGAGCAGCAACCTTGGTTTAAAAAAATAAAAAATAAAATTTTGTGCAGATTTTTGCCCAACCCTTCTGCTCTCTCAACCCCGATTCCAACACGTAAAAAAATAAATAAATTTTTTTTTACAACTCTGAAATCCCCCCTCACGCTTGGCCTTACGTCCCTCACTACCTCTCCGACTGCACAAACCCTACTCTTCCGCCGTCCCACACGCACAGCTCATCGACCCCCTCACGCTAATACATCCGCCCCCATTCGGTGAAGAAAAAAAAAGAAGAAACATAGAAGCAAGATAAGAGGCTAAGAAGGACATAAAGGAATCTGAGATCGCAATATATCTGAAGCGGACGTGAATTGTTTTGCGGCTAGGTCTGAGCCTTGGTTCAGCGAATTCGTCGTCCTGTAGGTGCCTAAAACAAGACGAAGGTGTTCAGCGTTCAATCCGAGCTATATATTGCGAGATCTGGAGGGATATACTCCAACGTGTGACGGTTTAGTACACACGTTTGGGATATTCTCTGCGTCTTCTACTTGCTACGAACTTCTTCCGCTGCCATTTTGTATCGATTCACCACCAGCAGTCAACCATTTTGTAAATCGTGAAACAGGTTTACGTGGTCAGTTCTCTGTCGTGGCCCACTACAGCCGCAGCAAATAAAATACGTTTTAAAAAAAAATCGTGAATAGGTGTGACATCTGAGCATCGTTTCGTTTAAAAAAAAAAAAATCGATTTGACAAGTCGTATGGTGGAAATATTTAATCGTTAACCGGTGGATACGTTGGAAAAAAAAAAAAAAAAAAAATTATATATATATAATCTGCATTAACTGCTGTGTTGATATATATATAAACAGGTCTAATTTTTATATAAAAATTAGATTTTAAAAAAAAATAAAATAATAAAAATTATTATTGTTATATAATAATTATATAATTTATTTATATATTATATAATTTTTAAATCAAAAATTATATATATATATATAATAATTATATAATTTTAAAAAAATAATAATAATAATTATTATTATTTCAAAAAAAAAAAAAAAAAAATTATTATTAATTAATTAATTAATTTATAAAAAAAAAAAGGGAAAAAGAGAAACTGGCAGAAAAATATTCCCCACCTCATACGCGTTCGATGTCGTCGTCAATGTCAATGGCTGAATTCCAGAAAAAATTGGTTGATCTCGAGAAACAGATCACTAATAATTCCGAAGAATTCGGAAAAAGATTAGTCGACCTTGAAGATACAGTTGCAGGGCATTCCAACGACATCAAAAGGGTTCATGATACAAAAAATCGAATAGAAAGACAAATGTGGCTAAATCATCACGAGGCCACAGAAAAGCAGAACGAACTCTTCAATAAGCTAAATGATAAGCTAGATAAATTAAGTTAGACACAATCCCCAATATCTCCTAACAAGGAACAAAATCAACAAAACAATTCCGCAGATTCAGGGAACTCAGAAGAGCATCAGGAAAAAACCGATTCCCCACATCATCAAGAAGATAGTAATGCAGATTCTCAAAATAAGCAGCTCTGGAACGCATTCGCTAATCAATATCCCCTTCTTGTTCCACCATTAGCATATCAGCGCAAAGCCAAGATCGACCTACCCAAATTTGATGGTAATGAAAAAAATAGCATTGCATGGCTTAATAAAGCAGAAGAATATTTTGAGATTTATGACATTACTAGTGATGATGAAAAAATTAAACATGCTTCCATGAAAATGGAAGGAGAAGCATATAATTGGTATATGTGGTGGAAAAAGACGACGCTCGCTATCAGTTGGAGGAAATTTAAAGATGCATTCTTCAAAAGGTTTCAAGGCATAAAAGAAGAAAAGTTTTTTTCAACGTTTATCAAATTACGCCAAAAAGGAGATGTGGATGAGTACACGCGAGAATGGGAGACCTTGGCAACACGAGTACCCGGATTGTCGGAATCTCGTCTAATCCAGTCTTACATCTCGGGACTTAAAATCCACATACAAGAAGAGCTCGAACTACATGAAATTACGTCCGTAGAAGTAGCAAGGCAAAAAGCAAAAGCTGCTGAAAAGAAATTTGAAAGATTATCAAAACCAGAAAAAGTATATTCGAGACGATGGTTTCCTCAATCTGAAAATATAGATGACACAAAATATGTCCCTGTCCATCTTCGTGAAGAAGAAAAATCTAGTATGGAAAAACAAAGAATGCGAGAGGGCAAGTGCAAACGTTGCGGTGAAAATTGGGACCCTAAGCACAGATGTGCTAATGGAAAAGCGAAAAATCTATACAGTTGTGAAGCAACTAATGACGCTAACAATAATGATTCATATATAGAAGGATTAGAAGACAACTTAGAGTTCTCTCCAGAAGTGGATGGCGAAACTATTCCACAAGTGTCATTATCAGCTATGACAGGCATATCACAACCTCAAACCCTAAGGTTAAGAGGGCATATTAAGAAAAACAATGTAATGGTTCTAATAGACACAGGCAGCACGCACAATTTTCTAGATTCAACCATGGCCAAAAGACTCAACCTCTTTACTTTTCCCATGCCTAATATGAAGGTAATGGTGGCCGATGGTAAGAAGATTGAACAAGTAGGAAAATGCCATAAAGTCAAATTGCGGATTAAAGACTTTCATTTAGAATCTCCATTCTACACAGTTCCATTACGAGGAGTAGATGTGGTCTTAGGAATTCAATGGCTACAAACTCTAGGTACTTATTCTGCCAACCATCAGAAGCAGTTTATAAGTTTTAAGTGGAAAGGGCAGAAACACAAGTTATATGGATTCCAAGCCCCAGAAGATCAAGTCGTATCTTCCTCTCTGATGACGAAGATGATTCAAATAGGAGCGCCAACATCTACAGTACAATGTCATCAGTTAGAAATGTTATCTTCAAAAGGGAGCCACGAAGAGTCACCAGAAGTCAAGATAGGATCCGACCCTGTCGATATCAGATATTTTCACTATCCAGATCAACAAAAGATTGAACTCGAGAATATGCTCCACGATCTTTTTAAAATGTGGGAAGCAAGAGCCCGCCGCTCAAGAAACCCAGGCGTTCGTCAGCATTGTCCATCGTTACATATGCTTTGAGGACAAAGCATCTTTAAGAGAGGGGCAATGTTATGTAAATTTTATTAATTGTTAGTTAGATATAGTTATATTAGGTTTTATTAAGTGAAAGGGCATGATCAAAGATCATGCCTCTTCACCAAGGGACACCATGAGGCCATATTTAAAGCCTCGGTGATCCCCATTGTAAATCATCTTATCTATCATCAATAATAATATATATTTATCAAGTTTACCAGAGTTTTTACACTCCACATAATACAAGAAATTGTTTAACTGCCACCTCCTTTAATTTTTCAACATAAATAGCATCAAAATTAGCACAAAACCCTCACACTTAACTCTAATCCTACAGCTTTGTCCAACAAGTAAGACGTACCAAAAACAAGAGACAAAACACTCCTTCAGTTCTTTGCAAGCTGCCTCAGACCTGTGGCTCTCTTCCACAAGGAATCTACACCCAAACAAAGATAAACCTCTCCACAAACTTGTTCTCCTTGCCTCCTCGTCCTTGCCTCAGATCCGTTGTCCAATTTCAGAGCTAATATTGATGGATGATGCACTTAGGATATGTGTAAATGACCTCAACACTCTCCCTTATTTATATCCTTCTCAAGGGCTCCAAGGAATTTGTCAAGAGGGCTAAACTAGCCCTAGCCGACTTGCTCCCGTTGATAAATTAGCCCACCAGCACACATAAAAATTCATATTTCCATTTGTAGAGCTCCAATTTTGATGATTCTTGTTACCCCTAGTTGCTCTAAAGGTCCTCTATCATCTCCATCGATCAATCCATCAATCCTCATCACAATTTCACACCCACAGGCTTGTGTTCTTAGCCCACAAGTCACTTTTGTGTGCCAATTCATCCAAAACCCACTAGCCTACGATTTGGAGTACCTCCCAAGCTACAAGTCTCAACACAAAACAGTCAAAGAACTCAGTCAAACGGAAGCAATCTCTCCAAGTCAACGTTAGTCAAATAGAAAACTAGAAGGTTGGTCAACGCATAACAGATTTTCCTTTGACTTCTTCGCACATGTGCATGTATCTTTGTTATTTTAGATCGAATGGTGTGATGTGCATGGATGCCAAATGAAGTTCAATGAGCTCTTATTTATGTGTCTTAGGAGGTGGCTTTTCCACGTGTGGGGTTGACTTGTGCACTTTTAGGCCGACTTGGTAAAACATCAAAATATGAATTTTCTCCATCAATTTGCCAAAGAAAATACTGACCATAGCTACCAAATTTTCAACACTCCCTCTTAGCTAGGGAGGTACTTTTCATTCTCTCTCAAGATCAATCTCCCCGACCAATCCATAGGTCTCTCAGCCACAGCCCAAGGGAGAGATCAGACGTACAAGTTTTTCCCTCTATCAAGATCAATCTCCCCAACCAATCTATAGGTCTCTCAGCAACTGCCCAAGGGAGAAATCACAAGTCTCATCATAAGGAAAGATACATATCATCAAAACACATCCCATAAGCCAAAACCCAATGGCATCCAGCTCAATGCCCAACTGACCAATGGGATCAATCAATGAGGCAACATTCTCCAATCATATACACAGGTTCCATCTCCCGGACCATAGCAAGGTCTCTCAGTCCACGACCAAAGGGAGGAATCCCTATCTGAATCCCCAACTATATAGTCTCTCGATCCACGACCGAAGGGAGAGAACTCATCCTTCCCAACCAAACTCATGGGCCTCTCAGTCAACAACCCAAGGAAGGGAACTCAAGACCAATCTCCCTGACCAATCCACAAATCTCTCAGCAACTGCCTAAAGGAGAGATCACAAAACCAATGTCCCTAACCAAACTAGTCTCTTAGTCACCATGACCCAAGGGATTGCTCTATGGCTCAAAACCAAGCTCCCCGGCCAAACTCATTGTTCTCCTAGTCCACTGACCTAAGGGAGTGACAATCTTCCCAACCAATCCACTGGTCTCTCAGTCGCACCCCAACGAAGATTGTCAACAATCCGAGGAAGCAATGTACAAATTTTTTCAAGGACCAAAGTCATCATCCAGCGTAAATATGTCATTGTAAACTCAATCTCTGCAAATTTTATTGTAAATGATGCTAGTATGACCATTTAATTATGTAACAATTCCTAGGTAAGCCTCTGATTTTGGCAAAGGATTTCATCCTAGGAAGTTTTTTAACCTCCCGTAATTATGTGTGTTTGTAAACACGCCTAATTAGCAAAGTTTTTCTTCCAGCTTAACCCTAAAGCTAGGGTCGAATTCGTTGACAAGGTCTTAGGTGGGTCCTAGTGTTATATCAAGTCTATTGTAAAAGTGTGTTTGGGAGTAATTTTAATGCATGGTCCCTTGCAGTCAGACACCATGACTAAAATTATTTTATTACAAGCACACTTGGGTTCATACTAGATCATATTGTGTCACAAAATTGGCTAAATTATTGAGGGTCCGTCTAATGGTGTTTTCCCCTTTCAAGGGTTGATATTGTAATTATTTGATGTAAAAATATTTTAGTGCATTGTCCCTTGTAGTCAGACACCATGGCTAAAATATTTGAAGGTGGAAAAATTATTAATCCCCTCTAGAGTCAATTAATTAATTTTTCTAGCTAAATTAAATTAAAATCCTAAGCCACAAAATTAATTAATTTTGAGTCAAAAAATGACTATAGAGAAATTAATATCTCTCCAAGTAGAAAATAATCAAAACAATCGTGGGTCATAAAGAAGTCAATTTTTGCAGGTTCCTCACCAAGGGAAAAATGAATATTTTAAGAAAATTTGAGCCCTTGGACCTTGGTGGTTTAGTCAAAGTCAATTTTTTAAGGAAATTAATCCAAAATATTAATTTTTGGATTAATAAAAAGTGGTTTTTAAGATAAATTCGAATTTTCCCTCAAAATTAAAAATTCGACGGTAGAGATTAAAAGATGATCAAATTATTTTCAACAATCAAGATTATTTTGACGAGAATCAAGCCAACTAGCCATTATTTTCCACTTGAAGGGGTTTCTCTAAATAAAGAAACCAGTTAGCTTCTATTGTAATGATGATCTTTGGATGAGGTGATTTTTTTTTGTATTGGGCTATAGCTCTACTAGGCACATTTTTTATCATAATAGAAAGACTTTGGGGTTCAGTTCATGGTGTTCTTCTATTTGTTGATCCTAAGCCACAAAATTAATTAATTTTGGTTGGTTATGTATTTATCCTATATTGTGCTAAATAATTTTTTTAACTGTTATTTCATTCGTCAGTGATAAGAATATTCTATTGATACAAACATCTTAGGTGATCTGATTCACCATATAAGCTAACGGTTTATCTTAAGAATTTATAGAGATTTATAGGTACACTAGCCCTTGGGCTAGAAGTTCACAGACTATGGGGTAGAGTCGACTTTGTTTGGGCTCTAAGCTTTCATTTTGGTAAATTATTTTGCAGAGGGTTTTTGCTTGGCTATCTTACAAAATTATTCATCCATAAATTTTACTTCAAAATTCGCAAAAAAAAATATATATATTATTTGATCATGGGCTAAAAATAATTATTTTGCTAATGAGAGCTTGTAATTTTAATTTGTAAATATTGTGAACATTTGTAAATTATTGCTAACCATTGTTTTATTTTTTTGTAGATCTTGGGGATTTTTGGGATTTTTTATTATTTTGTATATATTTTTGTATTTATCTAACATGGGTTGTCTAAATCTAGTTTTTAGTTGTGAGGATTTTGTGTTTAAATACTTTTGACAAGTGAAAACCCCATCGATTTGAAGAAGTGATTTAATTTGCAGATCTATAGACTCTTGCCCATTGATTGGGGTTTTGAGGGCTTTTACCTAGTTTTTGGCTAGCGTTTTTATTTTGGAAAGGATTTTGTGGGGCTTCAAAGTATATAGACCCTTATTGGTCCCCAATCTAATTGGTCCCTGATCTACAAAACCCATATCACCAAATCTGAATGTTGGGCCTGGAAGAGGAAGTCTCTAGCCTTAGAGGGTCTTTCTGTTGCAGCAACTGGGGTTTTTTCTGGGCAAATTATTTTCTGAAGTTGTTTTGCAGGTGGATTCTTCAATTTGAACACTCTAGAATCATCACATATTAATCTCAAAAACATTAGAAGTTTTTTGCTTTGTTTTCATGCACTTATGTGAATAGATCTTGTCAAAATTTTGTTGATCTCTCTGTTAATAATTGATTGATTTGAATATTCAGAGGTATAATATAAATTCTAGAGATCTGATCTAGAGGTTTCAGTGGTATTTTCCTAGCTTAGTTTGTTCTTCTTGGCATTAAAAGTATTCTTTGTGCACTGGCTTTCCTATATCTACATTTAAGAGTCCAAATTGGCATCTTATTGATTGTCATCTATTGGATAATAACCTACAGCAATATGAATTTCTGTTAGCAGTGGCAAACAAATCAAAGAATAAGCCAAAGTAACCACTTAATAAGCTAATAACTCATATAAGGCATCACACTTTGACTATAGGGGTTTAATTCATCAATCTTGTTGATTTATGTGGGTTGTCCTATGCATTCTTGAGGTCTGATCTATATTGCAGAAATATTATATAAATTTGCAACATAATTGCTGATATATTTCTCTTGAAAACTCATCTAAATAAGCTGAATACACTAAGAAATCATCATTTTGATTTAAAGGGTCGAATTGGTCATTAATTTTCTTCATTTGCAATCAAAATATTGGATTGTTATCACTGTTAAAGAAGTCTGATCAGATTTAAAGATCAGTCCCTAGGACCAAATTTTAATAAGCCTAACAAGTCTAAAGGTCATCTCTCTAATTGCTAAGGATTTATCATTGAAATAGTGATTGTTTTCAAGCGATTTTCGGGACTGCTATTGAGTAACTTGTTTGTTGATCTATAACAGTGAGTTATTGCAAAAGAAGCTCTCTAATATCTTAAGTTGATTTGGTATCTTGATAATAGTCTTGTCCTGACTTTCCTCTTGCATCTTTGCATCATCTCTATTAGCAATCTCATTTTGAGCTTGTCTCTATTGTCATCTAATGTGCTTCATTCGTATAAGTGGTAACTTGCCTAATCACTGAATAATATCGCTAATCATAAGATAAGGTCTTGTTGACATAATTGATAAGCTCTAATTGGAATTGTTAATCTCATTTCACTTGAATTGTTAGCCTTGTCTCATTAAGTGCTTCAGTTTGTTCTTAAGTAACATTAAGTAGCACAATAATAAGTAATCTCTTGATAATTATGCACTTGTGTTTCACTGCAATTGTTTATCTTGCTTCACATGAGATAGTTGTTCAATTTCTCTTTAAGTGCTTCATTTAATTTCTCTCATATTGAGTATCACTACAAGCATGTGAATTTAAATAATTTATCTTATTGGAGTACTTAATCTAATTAATAATATCATTGAAGCATTGTGGGGTTGAGGATTTTTCCCACATTAACCTAGGTGTGTAAGCGAGGCGGCAACAGGCTAGGCCCATAAGAGGCACCCATTCGACCCCCACTTGAAGGCTATATAAAGGAGATCATTTCTCCTCATTTGGACACATGAATTTGGTCTCATGTACCTCTGATCTAGCGAAATTACAAGAGTGCCGAAATTTTAGGAAGAGTCTGAAATTTCAAGAGGAGGCCAGAATTCTAGGTAGGGCTGAAATTTCAGGGACTTGTATTTTAACATGGCACTTCATCATGATTATGGTTATTGGTTTGGTTATTATTCTGCTATTGTTAATTATGATATACAGATGAATTTGGAAACTCTCTCTCTCTCTCATAAGGAAGAATTTTACTGAGTTTTCCCCTTGTGGATTTTTCCCTGATTGTGTGCCTAATTTTCTCTGTCTTTTGTCTCCTTGTTTCATGGTTACTTTACTGCTCTTTCATGTTTATTAGTTGATGTTTTTCTTTTGTATAATTGCCTAATGATATTAAATCTAATGATATGTGAAACTAATGTTTAAATTGATCATTAAAGTAGTTATCAAGTGAAGGAAAAACTTTATTCTAGTAGGTGACCTAGAAAATCACATGGTATCAGAGCAAGGTTCGATGAGCAGCTGAAACAAAGACCTCATCACTGGTAATCCGAAATATCTATTGAATGAAGGTTGAGTCTCCTTTAAAAATCCAAGTTTTGTGGCATAGAATTCCTGTAACAAATCTGAATTTTCTGGCATTGTATTCCTGCAACAAATCTGAATTATGTGGCATAATAACAGATGACTATATTCTACGCTTTGGTTACAAGACTATATTATACGCTTTGGTTACAGGACTATATTCTTGTCTTTGTTACAGAACTATACTCTCGCATCTGCTACAAGTTTTATGCGAAAGAACTACTCTCGCATCTGCTACAAGACATACATATATGATGTTATGAATATAATTCAGTGTGGAAAAAATCCCGATTTTATCCCGACTTTTTTTAAAAATCCCAATTTTTTGCAGGCGCCGATAAAATCCCCCGATTTTTTCCCGATTTTTTTAAAGTTGAAAAAGTCGGGATTTAATCGTTATAATCCCGACTTTTTGCCGACTTTTTCCAAAAATTCGTGAGGGAGGTAATTTTTTTAATTTTTTTTTCAAAAAAATCGGGATTTTTTCGAAAAAATCGTGATTTTTTCCAAAAAGTCGGGATTTTTTCCAAATATGAATATTTTTGTATTTTTTTAGTTTTCCCGATTTTTTGCCGATTTTTTCGAAAAAATCCCGACTTTGCCGATTTAATCCCGACTTGAAGCCCTGCCGATTTAATCCCGACTCCGACTTTTTCCACATTGATATAATTCATAAACAAATAAAATAAATATAACTAATGACTATTAAATAATCATTAATTTGATTATTTATTATAAAACCCCTCTTTCTTCGTCCATTACTGGAGCCCGCAAGTGCTTGAGGTCATTGATAGAGTATGCGTTAATATTAAAGATGCAGACTTTGAGATGGGTTTAGTCAACTTACTCTACTCGTTCCTGAAATTTGAAGTTGAGGATACTAAGCACATAATAACGAGTCCTGGTGGAGTAATAGAAGCTTTATCTTCTCACATACTGAGACACATTCACATGGGCTTTATCGTGAGCGATGACAGTTTCCAGAAATTGTTCGACATGATCATAAAACTCTGGTATTTGAAGCATCCCAAACTGTCACAGGCAGTGGGTAGATTACTATGTCCAATACCCGATCAGATTAGTAATTGTAAATTTATGTAGATGTTCTATGCTTGATGCAACTTTACTTTTCACCACAGCAATCACATAATCAAGTAAAATGTTGATAGAACATAACAGTGGATCTATAGAAGACAAACCAGAAACAGAAAAATGTGGTGGTGCATTACGGCAGTCAACAGGATGCTTCAACCAGCAAAGTCTCCTTGGTCAGCCAACCCAGCATGTGTCACAACAGCCCTCAAAACAGCCACACGGTCAACTCAAAGTCAACCCCAAAAAAGTCAACGTTGCCCCAACGGCAACAGCGGAAGCAACACCAGCAACAACGGCAGCAACACCAACAACAACGGCAACAACAACAACAACAACAGCAACGGCAACAACAACGGTAGCAACGGGAACAACACCAGCAACAAAGGTAGCAACGGCAGCAACAACGACTTCGTCCTTCTTTCCTACGTGTGAACTGAAACTGCCTCCAAGGAGCTCGAACCAATCAAAAGAGGAGAGATGATATGAGAGGATGAGATGAGTGAAATGTCCTCTAGCGTTGACTCTATTTATATCAATCACTGAGGTGTGTGACACATTTGCTAGGGGTGTAAAACCTTAAGGCCGACCTGCACATATTTGAAATTATTAAAAAAATAAATTCAAAATAAATGTTTTGCTCATCGGATTAAGATCAATTTTAGATCGATCTTACACCTCTCCGAAAGAGGAACCCAATAAAAATATTGGTATCTTCATCTGAGCATCACGACATGGAGTTTGGACCTAGTTGTCCAATTTTAACAGTAATGCATAGTACCATTATTTACGGTGCTCAATTTCCTCTGTACTGGATTCTAGGCCTCACAATCCTAATGATAATAATCCCCATAACTACATTGAAAGTTCGTTAGAACTGATGACCGTGCAGGGCTTGCGAGTTGGGTGTTTCAGTATTAGACGCCAACAGTCAATAGATAGACAATGACACGACGATCCACAATGGATAGACACGATTGTCCAAGACATTTAACAAAAATAAAAATAAAAATAGATTATTATAAGTTCTTTATAAAAGGGATTATAGTTTAACATTGTTAACTTATAAAGTTAAATTATAATAAAATTTTATAAATTTACTTTTAAAATTAATAAAAATTAATATTTATATAATAAAAATAAAAATTTAAAATATATATGTATATAAAATAAAAAATAAAAAATCAAGAGGTAAACGGGAAATGGATAACTCAAGATAGTACTACAAAAATATATATATATATATACATGTCGAAATGGCTTGGGAACATGAAGAAAAGAGTCATCAAGAAAGCTTTGAGGACAAAGCTTTTCGTAGAAGAAGGCAATGTTATGAATACAATTCATAAACAAATAAAATAAATATAAATAATGTAAATAATAAATAATCAAAATAATGATTATTTAATAGTCATTAGTTAACTGAAAAAGCATGTCTTTATGCCCAGTCATGAAAGGCCATCTGCCTAGGTATATAAGCAGGGCCTCATTGTAACAATTCTCATCACTTGTACATTTTTATTTATAATAAATTATTATTACAATACCTTTGTGTATTTTCACAATTTTAAGTCAACAAGCTATCAGTTTTGTTGCTTCATATGATCTCACATGTCAGTTCAGTATGGTGTTTATGATGACTCTTGCATGACTTTCCTCTATGATGAATCTCGCATGGCTCTCTTGTTTGATGACTATTGGATGGTGTTAAAGTATGATGCCTTATATATCTTATATAAGCTATATACGATGAAATTTCAAACCTGCTTGGGATCAATGTCATTCTCTGAAGATTGTCAATGAAGACTATAAAATACTAATACGATCTTCAGCATTGGCATAAACAAGTTCAAACCGTATTATGACTTGTAGATTGGAACTGATATATATATATATATATATATATATATATATATATATATATATGTAGAAACTAAGAACAATTGATCCAATATATGTTGAATCATCAATCTTAGTTTTGCATGGATATGATGTTAAGTTCTGAAAGATTCATCACCCTTAATTTCAAAAGAAGAACCTTTGAACTGAGATACATATGCTCCTTGAAGTTAGAACCAAAATGGAAAAAGTCAACCTCAGGAATAAATCAGCAAGGGTCCGAAAATTGAAAAGGTTGTTAAAGTCGGGAGGTTTTTGAAAAAGTCCTCAAAAACTCTGCAAAATTTTAAAAGTACAAAAATATTCATTAAAAAAAAATAACATATAAAGTACCCACAACCTCAAATAAATGCATTGCCACATAAACATGAAAATAAAGCTAATATATAAGATGTATAAGAAGTCTAGTGATACGTCACATATCAACAATGAATCAAGTCCTAAATCTTGAGTCCTGACTCAGTCTCAAGAGTCAAAGTATCAACAAAAAATATAATAAATGTATATCATGATCATGATTCGTCTACATGTCATAAACTAATCCGTCACTAACTTCCTCTTCCCCTCCAAATCCACGAAACAAAACTGGCAAATCTCCTCCTCTTCGGCAGTGACAAACACCTCCTCTCTCCATAGGCTCAAATTGCAAAGGTTACGGTGCAAAATGAGTGGTAAATTTGCCCTTTTCTTAACTTATACGTGACCTGACACCTCACTCACGAGTTTTTGGATAAGCTCTCGATTTTATCTCAAGTTTTACGATTAATTCCCAAGTTTTTCATTTTGAAAAACTCGGCTTATAACATCAACAAGTTGAAAAAATCGCAAGTTCCTGATGTTATCACGATTTTATCAGGACTTTTTCCACTATGGTTAGAACTTATATGGATCTATGGAAGAAGATCAAAACCGAAGCATGAGATGATGACCAAGGAGCCTCTGTCAAAAGAGATCAAGTCTCTCAAAGATGCTACAGTCTTCCTAACTAATCTAACTCATATTTTCAAAACATTGTGCAAGGGACTCATGATCCTAAATTTGAAGATATTGCAACAATGAGTGTTGAAGAATCTAGGGTTTATATAACCCCAGTCAAATTTGAAGATTTAATGGCGTCTGAAGAATCTAGAGTTTGAAGGTTTGACCAAATCCTTGAAATATGTTGACCTGTTTTGGATCTGATCTCGAAAACCCTAAGATTGATAGCGAGTATGATGGAGATGAAATAGAATGCAAGAATGTTAATTGAGAAAGATAAGTGTTAGGGTATGGGGCTAAAACCCTATCAAGTCAAAAAGGGATTGCAAATGAAAAACCATGGGTCTGTGGATTGATTGCTTCCCTAGTTCATAGATGAGTTGACATCTTGGTAATGAGGTTGATTTGCAAGATGGAATAAAAAATTGAGGATCTGTCACGATCTCAAAAGGATAAGTATCTTGTATTTCTTTGTTTTAACTACTTAAACCTTAGGTAGGGTTTTTAGAAGAAAACATAGGGCTGATAAATCAAACTCTAGACCTATTTGCTTCCGCTCAAGAAGATTTGACATCTTGTTGTTAAGGTTGATTTGCAAGGTGAATGTAAAAGCACTAAAGATTAAGAGGGAGCTGAAAAGATAGGTATCTTGTGTTTTTCGTTTTTACTTCTAAATCATTACTACTAATGTGAACCCTTTACAAAGACTCATTGTTAATGATATGGACTCAGAAAATAATGAAGGACTTGTTGATAATGTGGACTTTTTTATAATGATAATGATGTGAGCTCGTTGATGATGTAGATGATGTGAACTCATTGACTATGAACTCCGTGGATGTGAACTCATTATTGATGTCTTTGATGTTCATATGAACTTCTTGATGATGTGGATGATGATATGGACTCCTTAAGGATGTTGATGTGGACTCCTTAAATGATGCATACTTTATGATGTTGAAGATGTGTATTCCATGTTAATGATGATAAGTACTCCTTGTTGACCATGATGTATGACTCATTGATAACACGGATGATGTGATTAGACTCCTTGATGATGATGATAATGTGGACCCATTGATGACAGGGACTCGTTGATGATGAATTTACTTCTTGATGATGATGATAATGTGGACTCGTTGATATCATGGACTTGTTGATGATGTGGACTCGTTGATGTCATGGACTCGTTGATGATGTTGATGATAATAATTTTGACTTGATGATGATACAGACTCCCTGATAATCTAGATGGTATGGACTACTTATGTGGACTCTTTGGCGATATGGAAAAGATCAACTTCTTGATGATGATATGACTACATGATGATGATGAAGATGTGGACTCGATTATGATAACGATATGGAATACTTGATGACTTGGATTCCGTAAACTCCTTGTTTATAATGAGAACTCCTTAATGATGATGTGGATTTCTTTGATGATGGTATGGACTCCTTGATGATGTGATGAGATTGACTCAATCTGAGAAGGCTAAAATCAAGAGGGAGTTGAGACACTCTCGAAAGATAAGTATTATCTTGATTGTTTCTATTGATTGTTTCATTATGAGTCCCTTGGGTTGCTTGGTTGTTCTTGTTCTTCCAAAGCCTCCTCGTGCAGATTGCAGGTACATAATGAAGACTACCAAGGTGTGGGATATTATTGTTAATATTGTAAGAACAATGTGACAAAAGGACTCGTGATAGGCTTTGTACTCAGAGGGAGCAGACAAGATCAAGAACGTTTTTATGAAGGTGGCTAAAAGTTTTTGAAGACTAATGTTGATATAGATATGCTAAAGATGAGCCTGTGACTTTTCTAGAGGACTTTTGTGTAAAAGGGAGCCACTTTTGAGGAAAGAAACTGGAGATATCCTTGGCACAATGAACTGCAAGCCCATCGACATCTCCCTGATGAATGATTTGAAGAAGGTACAAGAGTTTGATATTGAGTGGTTCATTGATCATTTTGATGATGTTTGTTTCGACTGAAGCCACTTATTATTTGTTGGATTCAATTATGGTCTGCGGAATTCTACTATGGTTGTTGATGCCTGCTTCTCTGAGAAGCCACTTATCAATTGTTGTATTTGATTATGGTATGTTGGATTCTACTATGGTTGTTGATGTCTGCTTCTGTGAAAATCCATTCATTATCTCTTGGATTCGACTATGTACAGTGATATTTGCTACTATGGTTGTCAATGATTGCTTTTGTGAGAAGCCACTGCTGAAGTCTATTATTGTCTGTTGATAGTTTTGATGTTTACTCTTGAGAGAAACCCTGGCTGAAGCGGAATGAACAACTGAATGTTGAGATCCACCATGGCTACATTTATGATGTTGAACTGGTTGCTCATGTGAAGAAACTAGAATGACTGAGAATCCCCTTGAAGAAGGAGCACTAATTACATAGCATCATATTATGGACAATCTCCTGTAGGTTGTGTCGTGAGAATTTGTGGTCCGGGAGATGTATTGTTGATTCCTCCTATGGGTTGTGTGTCGTGAGACCATGTGTTCTAGGAGATGAATTTTTGAATCCTCCTGTACGTTGTGTGTCGTGAGACCTTGTGGTCCAAGAGATGTATTGTTGATTCCTCCTATAGGTTGTGTGTCATGAGACTTTGTAGTTCGGGAGCTGTATTATTGATTCCTCCTGTAGGTTGTGTGTCGTGACTCGTGAGACCTTGTGGTCTGAGAGACGTATTATTGATTCCTCATGTAGGTTGTGTGTTGTGAGACCTTGTGGTCCAGGAGATGTATTGTTGATTCCTCCTGTAGGTTGTGTGTCGTGAAACCTTGTGGTCCAGGAGATGTATTGTTGATTCATCCTTAGGTTGTGTTGTGAGACCTCATGGTCGGGGATATGATTTGAGATGGATGTTATGTATCTTTTTTTATGATGAGACTTTTCTACTATGTAGAGGACTTTTATGTAAAAGGGAGCCTCTTTTGAGGAAAGAAACTGCAGATATCCTTGGCACAATGAACTGCAGGCCCATCGACATCTCCCTGATGAATGATTTGATGAAGGTACAAGACTTTGATATTGACTGGTTCATTGATCTATCTGATGATATTTGTTTCGACTGAAGCCACTTATTATTTGTTGGATTCGATTGTGGTCTGCGGAATTCTACTATGGTCGTTGATGCCTGCTTCTCTGAGAAGCCACTTATCATTAGCTGGATTCGATTATGGTCTGCTGGATTCTACTATGGTTGTTGATGCCTGCTTCCGTGAAAATCCATTCATTATCTGTTGGATTCGACTATGGACAATGATATTCACTACTATGGTTGACAATGATTGCTTTTGTGAGAAGCCACTGTTGAAGATTGTTATTGTCTATTGATAGTTTTTGACGTTTACTCTTGAGAGAAACCCTGACTGAAGTAGAATGAACAACTGAATGTTGAGGTCCACCATGGCTACATTTATGATGTTGAACTGGTTGCTGATGTGAAGAAACTAGAATGATTGAGAACCCCCTTGAAGAAGGAGCACTAATTACATAGCATCATGTTATGGACCATCTCTTGTAGGTTGTGTCGTGATACCTTGTGGTCCAGGAGATGTATTGTTGATTCCTCCTATGGGTTGTGTGTCGTGAGACCATGTGGTTTGGGAGATGTATTTTTGAATCCTCCTGTACATTGTGTGTCGTGAAACCTTGTGTTCCAGGAGATGTATTGTTGATTCCTCCTATAGGTTGTGTCGTGAGACCTTGTAGTCTGGGAGCTGTATTGTTGATTCCTCCTGTAGGTTGTGTGTCGTGAGACCTTGTGGTCCAGGAGATGTATTATTGATTCCTCTTGTAGGTTGTGTGTTGTGAGACCTTGTGGTCCAGGGGATGTATTGTTGATTCCTCCTGTATGTTGTGTGTTGTGAAACCTTGTGGTCCGGGAGATATATTGTTGATTCCTCCTTAGGTTGTGTTGTGAGACCTCATGGTCAGGGATATGATTTGAGATGGATGTTATGTATCTTTTTTTATGATGAGACTTTTCTACTATGTAGAAGACTTTTGTGTAAAAGGGAGCCACTTTTGAGGAAAGAAACTGGAGATATCCTTGGAACAATGAACTGTAGGCCCATCGACATCTCCCTGATGAATGATTTGAAGAAGGTACAAGACTTTGATATTGACTGGTTCATTGATCTATCTGATGATATTTGTTTCGACTGAAGCCACTTATTATTTGTTGGATTCAATTGTGTTCTGTGGAATTCTACTATGGTTGTTGATGCCTGCTTCTCTGAGAAACCACTTATCATTTGTTGGATTTGATTATGGTCTGTTGGATTCTACTATGGTTGTTGATACCTACTTCCGTGAAAATCCATTCATTATTTGTTGGATTCGACTATGGACAGTGATATTCACTACTATGCTTGTCAATGATTGCTTTTGTGAGAAGCCACTGCTGAAGTCTATTATTGTCTGTTGATAGTTTTTTATGTTTCCTCTTGAGAGAAACCCTGGTTGAAGCGGAATGAACAACTGAATGTTGAGATCCACCATGGCTACATTTATGATGTTGAACTGGTTGCTAACGTCAAGAAACTAGAATGACTGAGAATCCCATTGAAGAAGGAGCACTAATTACATAGCATCATATTATGGACCATCTCCTGTAGGTTGTGTCATGAGACCTTGTGGTCCGGGAGATGTATTGTTGATTCCTCCTATGGGTTGTGTGTCGTGAGACCATGTGTTCGGGGAGATGTATTTCTGATTCCTCATGTACGTTGTGTGTCGTGAGACCTTGTGGTCCAGGAGATATATTGTTGATTCCTCCTATAGGTTGTGTGTCGTGAGACCTTGTAGTCCAAGAGATGTATTTTTTATTCCTCCTGTAGGTTGTGTGTTGTGAGACCTTGTGGTCCGGGAGATGGATTATTGATTCCTCATGTAGGTTGTGTGTTGTGAGACCTTGTGGTCCAGAAGATATATTGTTGATTCCTCCTATAGGTTGTGTGTCGTGAAACCTTGTGGTCCGAGAGATGTATTGTTGATTCCTCCTTAGGTTGTGTTGTGAGACCTCATGGTCGAGGATATGATTTGAGATGGACGTAATGTATCTTTTTTTATGATGAGACAGATGATCTCTCCCTTAGGTCGTGGGTTGTGAGACCTATAAAATTTCGGGGAGATTGATCCTGACACAAAGAGAGATTTGTATTTGTGATCTCTTCCTTAGGTTATGGGTTGTAAGACCTATGATTAGTCGGGAAGATTGATATTGGGAGAGAGAATGAAAATTACCTTCCTGGCTAAGGAGTGTTGAAAAATATGGTAGCCATGGTCGGCATTTTCATCTTGAAAAAGAAATGGACAATTGATTTTTTTAATTTTCCTCCAAAATTATTAGGTCAGTTGGGCCCATAAGAGGCCTATTGGACCCCCACTTGAAGGCTATATAAAGGAGATCATTTCTCCTCATTTTGACACATCAATTTGGTCTCATGCATCTCTGATCCAGCAAAATTACAGGAGGGCCGAAATTTTAGGAAGAGGTTGAAATTTCAGGAGGAGGCAGAAATTCTGAGGGCTGAAATTTCAAGGACTTGTATTTTGACATGGCACTCCATCATGATTCTGGTTACTGGTTTGGTTATTATTCTGTTATTGTTATTTATGATATATAGACGAATCTGGAAACGCTCTCTCTCTGATAAGGAAGAATTTTTTCTGGGCTTTCCCCTTGTGGGTACTGCCTTGGTTGTGTGCCTAATTTTATGTCTCTTTGTTTCATGGTTACTTACCGCTCTTTAATGTTTATTAGTTAATGTTTTCTTCTGTATAACGTCCTAAATGGTATTAAATTTAATGTTATGTGCAACTAATGTTTAAATTGATCATTGAAATAATTATCAGGTGAAGAAAAAACTTTATTCTAACGGTTGACCTAGAAAATCAACATTGCCAAGTGGTGTTGCGCGGTTGGCTAGGTAGTCATGTGGGATCCATGAGGGCGCCACATGGCGGGTTGATGGCGTGGCACCATTTGATTCGTTTTAAGCTCAGGTGGTCATATCTCTCGATCCAGAGCTCAAATTGGGACAAAATTTATACCGTCGGAATCGTCTCGACAAGAAAAACACAATGAAAGCATCCATTTGGAGTTTTAAGGGAGTTGAAAAAGATCGAAATTTTAGACCCCATTTCCATAATGCTACCTTGGATCTCAAGTCAACATAGTGACTACCTCCTTCTAACTTGTGTTTTGGTGGGACTTAGGAGGGGGTGTGTTACAATATCCCTTTCAGATTCTTCTAGATAGCTTTGTTACCATGTTAAATTTATAATGCCAACTAGATTTATTTTCTCACGGCAATTTAAATTATGCCCAGTAAATTATTTATTTACCCAAATAATCACTGAATCACTAAAAAATAAAATCACTGGTATTTTTAACTTCTAGAATTGAATATATGCAACAAAAATAAACCAAAGAGATCATCACACATTACAAAATAAATTCACACAACAATTCTTTGTCATTTCATTATCTAGAAAATACGGGTTTTCTGACCCACAAAGATATAAGGAAAAATGAAAAACCTCGGAACCTGTAACACAACTCCCTCGAAATGAGTTCGTCCCAAGGTGACTCGGCCTAAAGGAAATCAGCCTTTGGATGAAATCGACCTAGAGAACTTGGCTCAACAACTCTACCAGCAACTTGACCTGCGCCCTTCTTGTTTGCCACTAATGCGCACTAGGGAAAACTCGGCCCTCCAGCAAATCAACCTCCCCTAGATTAATTCAATCTCCCTCTAGCAACTTGGCCTTGCAATCTCCTCCAACTCAGCCCTCTTGGATTCGCATAAACCCACTCACGCTTTTCCTTCTCTGCACACTGATCCACTGAGCCACTTGCACATAGAGAAAAACACCTTCTTTGAATGATGACTCGCTCACACAACTTGTGCTCTTTGTGTGCTCTTTGTATGGCATGACCTCCCTGCTAGGCTTCCTTTATAATCTTCATTGGGTCCAAATCCCCAACCCTAATCTCCCTTCTACAACCAACTTGGACATCAACAATCGAGATTATTTCCAAGTCACTTAAATAATTAAATTATTTATCACCAGCCACAAGGGATAGCTCAACTGGTCTGAGCCAGACGTGGGTCCTCTCCGTAATCAAGGATGTCACGGGTTCGATTTCGAATGAGTCCCTCGGGGTCAGGCGCCGTAAAATAGCGCCGACGGTTTATTGCGCGTACCATCCAGATATTCTGGGGAAGTGCGCCCGGGTTCTCCATGAGTTTATTCCTCGAAAAAAAAAAAACAAATATTTATCACCAGAAAATAACTCAATAGTCCACAATAATTAATATACTTTAACTATTGTATTTTTCCTAAGGAAAGAAGGCAAATCACTAGAAGAGACAAATAATGCCGTCCACATGCTACGATACCAAGCCTATGTAGAAGACCTTCTGAAGTTGCCACTCACATCAACAAGTGGGCCCCTGCCCTGTATGTGTCCACTTAACAAATTACCAAGACCTTGGCAACCCTGCTAATCAGATCAGTAACAAGACCAAATATAAGGTGACAATAACCTGGGTCCAATACCACTTGTCACGTAAATGAACGCATGATGAAGAACCACCAAAGAAAGAATAGGAGAATACAGGGGCATATCCAGCCAATTATAGATGTCAAGAACATAACATTTCTTAATGCATTGTTGACCTGTTAAATGGATGGTAACTTTAAATATGTTGCAATACTTTATTGTAAATAGGTGTTCCTTTAAAATAAATAGTATCTTTAAATATACTGCAATGTTTTTTTCTAAATAGGTGTTCCTTTTACTATGTCAACTACATCTCTCTTTTTTTTAAATGCTTCTTATATTAACGACAAAAATAACAAGTATAGTCCATATTCAGATAACCATATAGAATTCCTAATATATATCAACTACATATTATTAATCCGTTTCCATGACAACTATCTTAAATTTTAGTTCTTAAAATTTCTAAAAGCATTCTTCCCAATTCAATGAGAGGTTAGAATAAACAGTTCGATTTGTTTCTTATTTTGAGATACAGATAATTGTCTAGGATTGGACATAAACCATGCATTGTGTAAGTTTACCTTTGAAATATGTACACCAAGATTTCTATGAACACCGGAACATTCAATGCACAGCAAAATACCCAGATTTAATGAGGCCCAATCTGGATCATGACAACCACAGTCTGCACACACATCATTGCCAGCAACTTTTCGCAGCGTCTCAAGGGGCCTTTCCTGATGTTCAGCTGCCAAGAAGCCCTGCATAGCTCTAACAGAATTATCATAACTGGATGGAACATAACCTCTTGCCGATGTAAAATCTTCAGCCACTAAGTGCTCAAAATCCGAAGAGCCACTCAATGAATTTGTTTCAGACGGTGTGCCTTGATGTCCGGTACCCATCAGATTTTGAGTAAACCTCTGGCTATAACCCACCTAAACAATTCCAAAAGTTGGACATCAGTTCATTAGAAATTCAAAGAAGAGCTCCATATCCAAGAACTTATCTATTACATTTTTGTTTATCCTGTTCATCCCTTTTCAATCAACTGATTGGGTATTTAATTTTGGTTTCTGGCCAAATAAAGCATACACTGAAATTGCATTCAATAAGGTTGGATCCTTTCATAACCGGGTGAAGAGATTGATTGTCATGACAGATTACTGATAAATTTGAAATAGTGCACAAAGAAACAAAATTCTCCTTGCCTGTTCAGGCAAGTGAGAATTCAGAAGTGATGCAATCACTGCAGTAATTTTGTCAATCCAGTCCATTCGATCTATAGCATTCTCTGCCTGCAAAGAAGAATGCAAAGAATATCCACAATGTTATCAGATCAACTGAGAGACCATTCCAATTAAAGGGCGGAATACATACAAGTTAATATGATAAAAAGATACCTGTAATGAGACTTTTTGAATTTTCTTACTTAAATCAATTCAACACAGAAAACACTTTCAACCTTATTCAATTATAAATCCTATAATCAAATTAATGTAGAAATATTTAGTTTGAGAAGATTCCATGCTACACACCTGTGAGAGATTAAATCTAGACATGTACCTGTAGAGTATAGATCTTTAATGGAGAAACTATTCGGAAACAAAAACGTAAATCTGTCTGCTCTGCATCAACCTTTATGGTAGATGTAAGAAGATTCACAGTATGATGTGTCACAGTCTTCTCATCCTGGGGTGTCCCATGGTGAGAAGAGAGTAACCGTCCCAGCAAACCAGTGACATGCTCAGATGAATGGGAAGCTTTCTGAACTGGCTGCTGGTTTGCAGCACCCTGACAAACAATCAACACAAATAACTTGCATTATAAATGCTATGATAGAGAAAAGAGATTTACGAAATTATTTAAGTGGATTGGGAAACTTTTGTGAACATATACTCCCTCTTGACAACAACAATGATAACCTACCACTGGCTTGCCCCATTGTTTCCGATAATAATACAGCATTCCACGGCTATCAAGTACAAAAAACCTCCTCTTCCAATCACCCCTCAAATTTGAAGATCGTTTCAACAAGTATCCTTGTTTTATTGTTTGCACCTGAATCATTAAGCTTGAAGATATATGAACTATTTACAAACATGTTACGATACACAATATGCCAAAAAGGCAATATGCCAATCCTAAAATAAAATTAACAAAGGAGTACTAGAACATGTACCTTTCCCTTTGTAGTAGATTGCATAACTGCTTCTATCATTTTATGAGAACTCCTGCCAACAGCCTGAATACCATCCCCGGAAGGAGAAGTCTCCAGATCACTAAAAGAGCGCTGATTTTCTTGTTCTATCTGCCTTCTAAACTCCTGCATCCTTTCTACAAGAGCGGCTTGCTCATAATTTGTCCTTTCCCTGGACTGTTGTGCATATGTCAAAACCTGAAGACCATAGACACGGAAGAACAGTTACACTGTCTGCCTCAGCACTGCTATCAACATTTTGAATTCATAAGTATCCCTATCAAAAAATATCTCTACGAGAATTATTGAAAGGAGATAAGTAGCCCATATCCTGCAGTGATCACAGGAAAATCATAGCTCACATGTGATCAATTTCTCATCTAAGTAGTACTGAAGCTAAATACAAATCAAACATGGAAATTTGTATTTTCCTCCCATTTCCTTCAAACGATCAACAGAGATACAACGATGCACCAAACCCAGGGGTTACTGTTACAAGCATAGAACCATGATACTGAACAATTAAAACTAGCCCAATAGAAAGTTCCGAAACAGAGCCTTTGATCTTGCTGACATATTGTAGGTTTTAAGTTTTAACCCCGTACGATTAATTGTTGCAAATAGATTCTTAATAAAACAGAAAAGGTGAAATGGAAAACACACACATTAACACAGAGATTTACCCTAGAAACCCATTACTGGAAAAACAGAATGATTTTTAGATATATTCCTGTTTACAGTATTACTATACTATATATATATATATATATAGACACACACACACACAACAGTAGTTCCTTAACCGAAACTACAAAACCATGGGCTAAACCACCATGTGCCGCAAAACTGCTAAAAGTGAAAAACGTGAGCCGAACACTGCCAAAAAAACGGATGCAAAAAAACTGCCTTAAAAAATCTTTCAGGGGTGCTGCCCCCAAACCCCCACGAAAAAGCACCACCTCCAAACCACCCTGTCACCTCCACTGCACCCAGCGCTCCATATCTCACATTATTTCAGAAGAAGTTTCGGTGGTTTCTGTGGAATGTCTCAGTATCTTTACAGTGACAGAATTTCGGACTGTTACAGTGACAGAATTTCGCACTATTACAGTTACAGAATTTCGGGCTATTACAGTGACAGAATTTCGGTGCCATCACAGTCTCGCTGCTATCTTATTTCAGTGCAAACACAATGGTGAAGGATTATCACAGTGCCACAGTCTCGGTGAGCTTTCAGTCAGAATCTCAGTACTATTGCTATCACAGGTCTCAGTATAACCTCAGTGGTGAAGATCTCAGTATCTCTATAGTGATGAAATCGTGATAAGATCTCGGAGCAATATAGTGATGAAGTACGAGCACAATTTCAGTGTCACAGTGAAGGGAGGATGACTTGATGGAGGCAGTCTTGAATCTAGATTGCAAGGGTCATGGTCGGCTCATCCTTTGAATCTACTGAAGGAAGAATTTGGGACTGGGTTTTCCCCTCGAGGGCGGTTTTGCCCTGGCAGTGTGCCTATATCTTGTGTTCTCTTCGATTTGTTGCTTAGCATTAATCTTGATGATGAGAAAAGATAATTAAGAGAATGAATACTAATAATAACATCACAAGTTAACATCACATGTATGTCATAATACTGCTCCTAGTGACAAGCAGCCCCTATAACTAGTTGTGAAAAGCTAGTCATTATTGTATGGGCAGTCTCTTGATTATGACTTGGGAGAAAGTGAATCAATGGCACAGTTATTGTATTGGTGTTCCTTCAATTCAGAATTGGACTTTCAAAAACTTAAATCATTGCAATTCAATTAGCATTGGCACACTTTTTCAGATCAAACATTTTATAAAACTTCGGATTTCATCATGATCAGACAAGGCCATCCAGAGAACCAAAAGTGCTGGTTATATTAGAAAAATGTTCAAGTTTGGATGCCCCAATCATCAGCACAAACTATACTTCGAGGATAATAAGTAGAAATAAAACATTTCAAAGTGCTTTATGTGACAGATTCATTTTTGCCAAAGATATATTTTATTTTGGTTTCAAACAAATAAATGAAAATGTGTCCAATATATCAACCTGGTGAATGTACGGTTCCATTTGATGCAGCAACTCATACCCCTGAGAATATACAAAACCAGTCAATATTCAGGCAAGTACGATGTCTTGTTTCAAACATAAATCATCCTTGCAACTGCAGTATTACTTTTGCAGAGTTACCTGCTTAAAATAGCGTAGATGGGCATCCATTGTTCCACTCACAGCTTCCAAGAATTCAAACTTTTTCTTTGCCTCGATATTTGAAAGAGCAGTTACCTGGACTTTTCAAACACCGTTTACTTGTATGAACTTGGGGTGGGCAATTAAACTAGATGCGCCAATATTACATTTTGTGGCAAATAAGACTGTATCTAAACAATGGTAAAAGTTATGTCGAAATCAACACGACAAGTGAGTGAAGTCATACATACTAGATTGAAGCGGGCTTGCTCAAATGCTGATCTTGCATTGCGCAATTCCTGCATTCAAAGTTTATCACAATTTATAAACTAGATAACACATCAGTAACACATACGCTTTTGCAATAATTTCTACTTAATCATCTGATCCCAATATGTCATACTTACCTCTTCTGTTTCTGAAACAATGTCCATCCTCGTACTTTTTCTCAATGACATAAATTTTTCACGTACCTGTAGTGGAGGCACAGGATTAGAGTTGTCAACAAGAAAGAAAAAATGTCATTTTACTCATCCTAACTAACATGCCTAATTTCTACATGTAAGAAATTAGCTAGTGAACGATATATCCATAGCTAGTGAAGTTTGATTTGCGTTCCCAAAATAACTACCTTGGTGTTGGATTCCTTGTGCTACCTGGTTCTTGATGAAATCTAGTGTCACACTGGGAGAATGCTCCTTGCCTTTCATCTATTCCACCAGGGGCCAACAATCACTCTGCCCTTAAAGGCAGAGAGGCCAACTTGGACTATACTCAAAGAAACATAACAGACATGGTTTCAGAGCTAAGGTTGGCTAAGGGCATTATGAAGATCTCCACTACATTAAAGGTCATCAAAAAGTGTTCAAAGGTAGCAAGCTATATCAAGAAAAGCATCAAGGAAGCATGAAATTTCCTATTCACTAGAAAGGAGGAAGCAGTCATGGCAAAAGATGAAGGTCCCTTCTCGTCACTCACTAGCACATTCCAAGACGAGAGCATTTGGGTAATTGATAGTGGTGCATCTAGACACATGACTGGTCATCACAAACAATTGAAGACATTATCAAAAAGAAAATCTTCTTATTCAATGGAACTTGGAGATAACAAAAGCTATCCCGTGAGAGGAATTGGATCAACCTCTATAGAGCTGGAGAATGGAAGCAACATTCACCTCATGTTAAAAATGGACAACTAGGTCCAAACTCTGGGTTGTGCTGCTCAGATGACGATCCCAATATTTTTATTGGATTCCTCTTTCGAAGAGGTGTAAGATTGATCTAAAGATCATCTTGATCGGATGAGCAGAACATATACTTTGAATTTATTCCACTTATGTGCTAGGTCGGCCTAGAATAAAATATAGACTTAAATGTCTTAAAAGGACGTGTCACACACACCCAAAGATTCCTATATATTGGAGAGACTTAGAGTTCATTTGACACACATTGTTGTGGACGAATTCTCTCTCTCTGGATAGCGTTGGAGCTGTGATATATATAGACAGTTTTGTGTTTGGGTTGTTCTGGGTTATGTGTGACACGCTTGGCTGAATGACCTATTGGAGAATTTGCTGGTAGAAGCATCCTGCTGATCGTCGTAACGCCACCATCTATCATCTCTGTTTTGGCTTGTCTTCTATCGATCTATTAGTATGTTCTATCTTCTTCAGTATTGTGCCCTAATCTGAAATGGCATAGAACATATGCAGAAATTAACATGGTATCAGAGCGAGGTTAAGACAAGCCCTAATTTGTTGCAATCACCAAAGAGAAAATGGGTTCCACAAACTATGGCTTCAGGGAGGAAGAAGTGGCTAAATCTCTTATGCCAGCCATTTGGCGCAAGGTCAGGGCGTGCATTAATAGGGAGATGCCAATAATTATGTCTCAAGTTGTTTTCCAGCCGTATCTTTAAGTATTTGATAATTGAGTTAGAGGTTCAAGGTTTGAAATTCACCCGATTTATAACCAAAGATTCTGTATAATTGGGCACAGAGATTTAAGGTTGGAACTCCGCTTGCCTTGAAGATGAAGGGTGATTCGCGATCCGACGAGAATACGAGGGTGGCTGCAGGGCAGGGATATTATGGGACATTTCAGGGCGCTGCCAACTACCTGCAGGAGCCTGTCATGGGAATTCCGCAGTCGTATCTTCTTGCTCGGGGTTGTCGAGGTCAACATTGTGCGAGAACGACGGCTTCCATACTGTGGCCTTGGTCTCGGGTGGGCTCTTGACTCGGGCTCTAAAATTTGAGGAATTGCGGATTAAGGTTCACGGCAGTGGATCGGATTGGCAAAAAAATTATGATGTTCTGCGTATTGAGCTATGGATAGCGGTGAAATTATCTAAGGTTGATATCCGTCAGGCCGTCGAAGTTTTTGCTCCTTTAGCTGTTGACGTTGTTTTGAATGGTGTGGACCCTGCAAAGCCTATCGTGGATTTAAAGAAAGCCGCAATCAGAATTTCGTCGCTCGTGGGTGACTAATTCACTGAATGCTCGATAGGGATCATCGAAATTATTCGCAAGGAGCTGCCGCCATTTCACAGTTACGCAAGACTGCTCTGCGTAAGCATTAATTCCCAGCGACGAGCAAGGTATGATCTAATGATCGGAATCGCCGTCCAGACAAGTCCGAACAAAGAATCTGAATGCCGGTAAGAGCCATAGCTGTTAAATTAGGCTTCTTACCACTACTCTCAGCACTGGGTTTCATTAAGGATGATAGAAATTGAAGGCTGGCTCGAGTTTTGTTTGAAAGAGTTTTGATGGCTGAAAATCTGCGGTCCAAAATTTGCATCTTCTTGCTCGGGGTTTTGATAGCCAAATGATTTGTTTCTGATTGTCGAAGAAAGAGAAGAAAACAGCGTTTCGTTTTTCAAATCTAGATCTACCTTAGATGTTGCTGGCTCCATCTCACTTCCAGACACAATTTCCTCGTTCTGATGATAATGGTTGTGACGACGGTGAGAATTTGGAATCCCTCCATGCACGTCAAATGACAATGAAGTCGTTTTCTATTGCATCCCTCAACCACTTTTTCGCTAGCCACAGTTCATGAGAAACCGTTGATGAGGAAACCAGGACCGACTCCCGAGTGGGCAAGGAGAAAGTAAAACGTGTCTCCGTTTTTTAATGTCTGTGTTTCGCTATAATTATACTCTGTGGCATCGTCAACTTCATCACTCCAAGTCACCGACAGCCACAGCCTCGAATTTGTCATCACGGCAAGGAAGGGAGTGCTTCATGGAAGAATGTTTAGATACATAGAAGATCTAAGCTCCCTGTACCCGGCATTTTTCTTTCCAATATTGAACTTGACAAGGATGTAGTCACAGCCATCCATAATTCTGTCCTGAAGTCTGAAAAATTCTCTGTGATAGGGTCACAGAGCCTCAATAAATTTGCGCTCTAATTCTGTAGCATTATCTAACTAAAGAAAGAAGTGGTATTTCAAATTAACTTGCACAACAGGCTTCTATGGTACAAGGAAATCATCAGACTACAGGTGCTGTTCACCATAACCTTGAGATGCAAGTTGAACGCAATGAGCGAGTCATGCATGATGTTGAAGCTGTGAGCCAAGATAGTAGTGGTAGTGGTGCAACATTAAGTGAAAGCCTTCACATTTTAGAAGTGTAAACTGGAAGTGCTGATGGAACTGAAAACATTGGACAGATTGATGCATCTAAAAATATGGAAGGTATGCAAGATGAAAACAGTTATACTAATGCAATCTGTTAGGCGGTTAATTTTTCTTTGGGTTAATAATCCTGTTGACTTAATCCGAGTACGTATGTTGCTTTGTTGATATATGCATTGTGAGGCTGAGACTGTTGTGAAAGAGAAGGTCAAACATTCAGGTACCTGGAAGCCTTGAATCTGAAAGTTACAACGCTGAGGTATCACATTATTTTGCCTGAAATGACGAAGTCTGTGTGCTAAATCCACATCAGGTTCCTCTATTCTCATTACTTGCTGTGAACACCTGTGCCTAGGCTAGGTACCATGTGCTTGTCATCTTTATGATGTGCTAAGATGACAAGGTGCCTTAGACGTGCTGTCATAAAGGACCTTAGAAGGTGGACGCACTTGGCAATTCATGATTGGATCATTAGTAAGTATTCTGATGAGGGCAGCAGGACTGCTGCATTAGGGAGCCACTGGCGCAAAGAACAATCCATGCTTTGACAAGGCATGTATCAAATACCTACTATGGATTGCACGCCTCTCTGTTGCAAAGAAGATATTATTCCGAGCATGCAGATAAAATCTGAAGATTCAGAAATCGTTTGGCTAGTACTGTCTAGTCATAGAAGGCCTAATGGCCTGGGAGCTTTGTGTACTCTGAATTGAATGATGCCCCAACTGAGGGTCTCCTATGTGTAAAGGAAGCTAGAAAAGCTCTATCCCTAAGTGGCCCGGATTTATCCTATTGATGATTGGCGCAGTAACTTTGATGAGCAGAAGCACCCTTATGACTGTGCTAGATCTCAAAATTTAAAGCCCTAGATCAGTCAACCATCAACTGCAGTTGGGCAGATCTGAAAGCCCTAAGAAGCAGTCTCTTTAAATGAAATTGGAACGATTTTTCACAGGGTTGACTGTAGAAGCCTCTGGTGCCATATTATGAAACGGTCAGATTATTGTCAAGATGCATGAAAGCAATATGGCTATAAGTCTTTAATGGCTTTGACTATGGGAGAATAAAACTCCTTGCCAAGCTGGTGTCTTGGATGCCCTCATTTAAACTAGAAGTCTTCTCTCGAAAGAGAAACTGGCATTAAGAGGGAGAATATATCTGTATATGCCCATGAGCGGATACCATTGTTGAACGAAAGAAGATCCTCATGGCTCAGGGACATATGGCTTCAGAGGGGGAAATTCCAAAGGAAAACCAAGAAGCCATATAAATACCAGGGGTATCTAGCTGCCATGAGTACAATATGAGCCTAGATCATTTGAAGAAGCTGTAAAGTATCTAAATCTGCAAGGATACAAGGGTGATATATGGGATATGTTTCCTAGACCACAGATCAAAGCTGTTGTCACCTCGCTTCCAATTCAAGCATGGATCATTCATCAAATGGATGTAAAGAACGCATTTCTGCATGATGCGATAAAGGAAGTGATGTATGTTGAGCAACCTCTGGATTTCGAAGTCCAGGATAGGGACACCCATGTCTGCAGGTTGAAGAAAGCCCTCTATGGGCTGAAGCAAGCACCCTAAGCTTGGTACGAGAGGATAGATAGCTACTTGATGAAGCTGGGCTTCATTCGAAGTAATGCTGATCCGAACCTTTAATTCAAGGTTGTCCAAGGGAAGCCTCTCATTCTGGTGCTATATGTGGACGACCTCTTCCTGACAGGTGCTAACCCTCTCATTCATCAGTGTAAGAGGGAGCTTGCTACTGAGTTCGATATGAAGGACCTAGGACTGATGCCTAGGCCTGGAGGTCTAGCAGAGACCTGGCGAGATTTTCCTTTCTCAAGGAAAGTACATTATGAAGCTTTTGGTATGGTGGACTGCAAGTCCGTGTCAACACCAATGGAACTCAACTTCAAGAAGTTGAGTGGCCGCTTTGCTGGGCCCATATTGTCAAATCCTACTGAGTACCGTCAACTCGTAGGGGCCCTGATGTTCTTAGTAAACTCCCGTCTGGACGTATGTTGTGCAGTGAACACTTTGAATCAACACATGATTGATCATAACATTCACTGGGTTGGTGCCAAGAAACTCTTGAGATATCTCTGAGGCACGATAGACCATGGGCTGAGATACACTGCCAAGAGTATGACACTCCATGGATATACTGATGCCAGTTGAGCTGGCAGTGTGGTGGATCGTAAGAGCACATTGAGATGTTGTTTCAATCTTGGTTCTGCTTCGATCTCATGGATGAGCAGGAAGCAGAAGTCGATGGCTTTGAGCACCGCTGAGGCTGAATAAATTGCGGCAAGTATGGCCTGTTGTGAAGCAGTCTGGTTGCGAAAGCTCTTCAGTGAGTTGTTCGAGCATGTGCTAGATACCACAGTGATACTCTGTGATAATCAGAGTGGGATTCGCTTGATCGAGAATCCTGTGTTCCACGACCGATCCAAGCATATTGATATCAGGTACCATTTCATCTGGGATATGGTACAGTGAGGCGCCGTAAGGCTCGATCATATAGGAACTGATGAGCAGGTCGTGGATATTCTCACTAAGCCCCTGGGGAAGGTCAAGTTCCTAACCTTCCGTGAGAGACTTGGAATCATGGAACGACCCTATGATGTGGGTCCTATTGGACAATGAGCTCGAGGAGCTCTAGGGGGCTTTGGGGACAGCTTCTCGAAGCTATGAGCAACCACAAGGCTAGGCTTGCCAAACTTTGTTGGTGTGCTTGGACCCCACCGTTGTGATTATTGAGTTGGTTCTCCTCTCATTATCTGTGCCCCGTATGCATCCTACCCATTGAGTTCAGGGCTCATGGGAAGTACCTCTCATTTGGCCAATGAGATGGGAAAAGCTAGAGACTAGTAGCAAAGACTGATGGACGCATCAGAGATTGCCATACTCTCTATCTAGGATGGCACGGTCCAACCACTTGATCTGGGATCAAGTCTTGTGAGGTCTCGGACCTCTGCCTGACTTCGGGTCAGATGAACCAACTTCAGGTTGGTTGGAGACTCTTTGTGAGTCCGATAGAGGTTTTGACCTCTGGGCTGAATCTGTTAGCCGGGAATGATGTCTTTATGACTGACCCACTTCTGTTCTGAAATAAAGAGGCCAGCAAAGCAAGTTACGGCGGGATGACGCACGATGGTTGGATTGCACTAGTGGACGGAGTTCTCCCTAGTTGAGAGGGAGTGTTAAAATTGGACAACTAGGTCCAAACTCCGGCTTGTGCTGCTCAAATGACGATCCCAATATTTTTATTCGATTCCTCTTTCGAAGAGGTGTAAGATTGATCTAAAGATCATCTTGATCGGATGAGCAGAACATATACTTTGAATATATTCCACTTATGTGCTACGTCGGCCTAGAATAAAATATAGACTTAAATGTCTTAAAAGGACGTGTCACACACCCCCAAAGATTCCTATATATTGGAGAGACTTAGAGTTCATTTGCCACACATTGTTGTGGAGGAATTCTCTCTCTCTGGATAGCGTTGGAGCTCTGATATATATGGACGGTTATGTGTTTGGGTTGTTCTGGGTTATGTGTGACACGCTTGGCTGAATGACCTATTGGAGACTTTGCTGGTAGAAGCATCCTGCTGATCGCCGTAACGCCACCATCTATCATCTCTATTTTGGAGTGTCTTCTATTGATCTATTAGTATGTTCTATCTTCTTCAGTATTGTGCCCTAATCTGAAATGGCATAGAACATATGCAGAAATTAACACCTCAACAATATCCTATTTATTCCAGGTTTGCATAAGAAATTACTTTCCATTTCAAGTCTAGAGGATAAGGGTGATAGAGTAGTTTCATTGATGGAAAAGTTGTTGTATGGAGTAAAAACTCAAACATAGAGAATGCTGGAGTAATTGGTATTTGAGAAGGAAGAGTTTACAATTTGATATCTCCTCTAGCTCAAGCTTTGGTTCACATTGAAATCAGCCCATGTGAACTCTGGCATAGAAGATTTGGTCATCTTCATTTCAAAATCCTTCCAACTCTAAGTTCCATAGTAGATGGAATACCTGAATTGAAAGAAGATCATGAAGGAGTATGTAAGGGATGTGCATTAGGTAAGAATACCAAGAGACCATTTGGAAGCAGTGCTTCACGGTCAAAAGAATTCTTGGATCTCATTCACTCTTATGTATGTGGTCCTATGACTCCTAAATCACTTGGAGGTCATCTATATTATGTCACATTTATAGATGATCAAACAAGAAAGACCTGGGTTTACTTAATGAAAACCAAGGACGAAGTATTTACAAAATTTCAAGAATTCAAAGGTGAAGTGGAGAACCTTACAGAAAGAAAATCAAGATACTAAGATCCAATAATGGAGGAGAGTATACATCCAAGTGGATTATAGCATGCTGTAAGGAATCTGGGATTAAGAGGGAGTTGATAGTCCCATATAATCCCAGAAAAATGGAGTTGCAGAACGAAAGAACCGATCCATTGAAGAAAGTGTAAAGGCGATGTTACATGATCAAGATCTACCAAAATTTTTGTGGGGAGAAGCTACACAGACAACAGTATATATTCAAAATCGAAGTCCCCACAGGTCACTCGACAGCAAGACTCCCGAAGAAGTATTCACTGGGAAGAAACGTACTATATAACATCTCTGTGTTTTTAGGTGTCTCATATATATTCATATACCAAAGGACAAAAGAAAGAAGTTGGATCCATCAAGCATGAGAGGATCATTTGTTGGCTACAGCAACTACTCTAAGGCTTATAGAATCTACATAAAGGAAGGACACCATATAGAAGTAAGTCGAGATGTCATATTTGACGAGAGTATCACATTCAAGAAATCTAAGGAACTTCCCATGGACTCTGATGACGAAGAACTTCCAATATTTCAAGAAGAAGTTAACAGGGAAGAAGAGAAACTCATCATGAAGATGAGGGTCCTAGTGAACCCATTCAACCTGTGGTCCTCCTCGAATCAAGAAAGACACCAAACTGGTTGAAATCTACACTACTTGATGCAGAAGGTCATTGGGCAGTGAAAGGCTCATTTAGAGAAAGCAAGAAACCCAAAAGATATTTTGGGTATGTTGCATACATGACAAAACTAATAGAAGCAAAACCGCCCACCTTTGAAGAGAATGTCAATCATCCGGAATGGAAGGATGCCATGAATGAAAAATATCAAACTATAATGATGAATGGAGTTTGGGAGATCATACCTAGGCCCGAAGATAAATCTGAGGTAACTTCCAAATGGATCTACAAGATCAAACATGCAGCAGATGGAAGTATCGATAAGTATAAGG